>CM040830.1:47500-397500 GCA_022828995.1 Vimba vimba | reverse complement strand
GAGTGTGAAGAGTTAAACGTCTTCAAGAAACCAAACCAACTTCAGATGCTTTTTTTTGTTTTTGTGTTGTTGAGGGATTGAAATGGCATATAGCCTACTAAACATTAAAATGAAAGCAAGAATTTCAAGCATGCTTTCAAATGAAAATTCATTAGAAAATTCACAGTCGAATTGAAACGCTCAAATGGAGTCGATAGCGCAGGGCTAAAGCTGGAAAACTCCCCAACACTGCCAGACTCGTTCCCATTCCCTGTCTTTCTCTCTCCTTTCCCCCTTTCTTCTCTTACCATCTGCTGCAAATGTCCTCTGAAATGTTAAACATGTAATTTGTGGACATGTCTAGATCATATCCTCCATCACTGCGGGTCCAGTGCGGGTGAGGGCCGGCCGGGCCCCGGGGACACGAGTCCGGCTCGGGAACACAGCTCTGATTGGGCCCTCACACTGACTCCAATGATCTCCGACAGCTTAGAAATCAGATTATTAACTCTCATACCACACACACCACTATTCCTCTTCATGATTAGCATGAAAATTTTGATATGGATCAATAAGCAATCTTTCCCCCTCCTGTCAGATACAGACGCCCTCCATTAATCTACTGGTTATGTTTATTTCAGGGAATTAAGACACACGATTTTCCTCCTGAGAAGCCAGAATTTCACAAGCGGCTTTCACACATTTCAAACCAGCATTTAGAGATCGTATATGTGAACAGGACCTTTTTAGATATACAGACAGTGTAAAATGAGAGACTGGTTGTATGGATCTGTGTGTTTTATTGCATGATATATATTACATATTTCTAGCACATTTATGCTGCCTTCACATGCTATTGGAAATGTCCTCATTCCCACTTCTGAGTGCTTTCAAGAATCATGGAGGACACCAGGTTTATTCTTGCCTATTTATTAGTAAACGCTGGCAGCTCTGTGCTGTGACCCACACGGGCTCAGCGATTGAGGGCTGAGGTGGAGGACAGCAACTTCTGCTAATTCACATATTCCAGATCTCCGAGAAGCTGCTGTTCCTAATACGTCATACTCCGGAGTTCCCGAGCACATTTTACACACATGATTTGACACGCTAAAATACAGATATATATATATATAAAAAAATTTACCTACAAATATAGTGGTAATACTAAGCTTATTTACATTTTTATGACAGAAAGACTTTTGTCTCCAAAGTGTGATTTCTCTAATGTCAGTCCTGGACAACAGACATCAATGACCATTATATGCCATAATGCATTTTGGTATGTCATGTGACATAATATTGTATCAAAAAGAGCACCAGAACATGTGCAAAGGTCAGGAAGCGTCTCTTAGGTCACTGGTGCACTTTGTAGCAATATCATGTGTACTTTTGGATAAAACATTTATAATGTTTTTATATTAAAAAACTATCTATTTGATCTAAAAGATTACCTTAAGTGATGATAGCTAAGTTGTAGTTTCCCATAGGTGGTTAAGTTAGTGCCTGATTATAAAGAAAAACTATTTGTTTTGTCATTCCTGGATAACAACATATCATTCTTGGATAACAGAAAACCTCTGTTAATTTAACCCATATTTGTGTGTTAGATTACACAATTCTGTTTTTTGTTGAGTTAATGATAAAACAAGTCTTATTTACTTTATTGGAAATCATTTTTAAACATTTTCCAGGTTTTTATTTTATTTTATTTGGTTCTGAATTTTGAGTTATCAGCAGCCAAAAATGAGCCCATGTCTATATGAAATCCCAAATTGATTATATTAATTGTGATTAAAATGTAGTTTTGTGAGCACTAATTGTTTGTTGAGCTCCAATTATGGAGATCAGTACATTTGTATATGCCAACAATGGTAGAAATGTAATTAATTTAAAATTTAAATTCATTACCCAGGAATGACATTTTCATGGATCTGATTCACCAAGAAATGGTTAATTACATTCTTGAAATGTGTACATGTTGTTGCATTACATACACAACACTCTAATATGTATAGAAAGTCGTACAATTAGAATTTTTTGCCAGTTTATTTTTTTTTTCACATTTTAAATCCTTATCCGTCATTCACCCATATATATACAGGTGCTGGTCATATAATTAGAATATCATCAAAAAGTTGATTTATTTCAGTTATTCCATTCAAAAAGTGAAACTTGTATATTATATAGACTCATTACATGCAAAGTGAGATATTTCAAGCCTTTATTTGTTATAATTTTGATGATTATAGCTTACAGCTTGTGAAAACCACAAAATCAAAATCTCAGAAAATTAGAATATTACATGAAATCACACAGTAATTACACAGTAATCCCATGGTCACTGAACCAGGTTTTGGTTATTTTGGCAGTGTGGGCCGGTGCAAATCCTGCTGGAGAATGAAGTCCGCATCTCCATAAAGCTTGTCTGCTGAAGGAAGCATGAAGTGCTCTGGACATGTCCTGGTAGACGGCTGCGTTGAGTGGACAGCACAGTGGACCAACACCAGCCGATAGCATGGCTCCCCAAACCAACACAGACCGTGGAAACTTCACACTGGACTTCAAGCATCTGGGATTGTGTGCCTCTCCATTCTTCCTCCAGACTCTGGGACCTTGGTTTCCAAATGAGATGCAAAATTTGCTCTCATCAGAAAAGAGGACTTTGGTCCACTGTGCTTTATTAAATCCAGAGTCAGCGCAGCCATCTACCAGGACATTTCCAGAGCACTTCATGCTTCCTTCATTTTCCAGCAGGATTTGCACCTGCCCACACTGCCAAAATAACCAAAACCTGGTTCAGTGACCATGGTATCACTGTGTAATTACTGTGTGATTTCATGTAATATTCAAATTTTCTGAGATTTTGATTTTGTGGGTTTCATAAGCTGTAAGCCATAATCATCAAAATTATAACAAATCAAGGTTTGAGATATCTCACTTTGCATGTAATGAGCCTATATAATATACAAGTTTCACTTTTTTAATGGAATTACTGAAATAAATCAACTTTTTGATGATATTCTAATTATATGACCAGCACCTGTATATACTGTAAATAGAGAGAGAGAGAGAGAGAGAGAGAGAGAGAGAGTACTGTATGTTAGTTTGCTATTGAGAACAGAGCTTGATCTATTTAAGTCCCTTTCATTTCAACAAGAAAGTGTGTGACCGCAGGCCAAGAGCCGCCGCTACAAACACACACGTTTGCAATGCAATGCTGTTCATGAACGCTCGTTGGAAACTGTGGTTTCGGAAAACGCCAAATCCCTGAACTGTGTTGGTAATGATGGAGTGTGACCATATCATGAGGCTTTCTGGAGACACACCTCTGATTGCTGGAACTGTCTGATTTATAATATAACAAGTCATTAAACTTAAGAAATAATGATGTTCAGTCCAATCGGTTTGAAGAGTATAGCATCACAGCTCAAAGAAAAGAAAAGAAGAAGCATTTGCTGTAACTCGAGTCATAGTTTCAGCTGCTAGTTAATCTTAAACCTCTTAAAGAACAGGATCCAGATAAAGAGGTCATACACATATATGAAGAAGCTTATAACAGATCTTTTGAACAATGTAGGCCAGTATTATATCAGATTATCATATAATCTGTGTTATAGATTTAACTTAAAATAAGGTATTAACGATACATTACACGCTGGCTGCACATTAATATTTCATTAGTCTGGGATCAGACCGGACCGGAAAAACTAAACTACTACTTCGTCTCGTTTCCAGAAAGGGGTGAAAATAAAGAAGTTAATACGCGCCTGAATGCACCACAATGACATATATGTACATTGATTTATGAGCTGAGAACCAGATCATGGTGAGTGCATGGATAATTATGACTTGTTCAAGTATAATTAATCTAGCCTGTGTCATTATGGGAACTTGAGTCCCTACAAATCATTATATTCCTCTAATTCCTCTGCTCTCTCACCTCCAGCCTCCTCTCTTCACTGAGACATGCAGATCCACTGAGTCTGGGGAGCAATGTGTTTCAATGGAGGTTCACATGAATTCATATTCTACTCACCTATTGTATTATTAGGGCCCTTGTGGAGTTTATTAGTATTTTACTGTGTACTATTTGATTAGGCTATATATGGGATGGGGGGGGGGGGGGGGGGTACAATAAAGTATTCTATTCTATTCTATTCTACTCGGTCAGGTATTCTTGAGGCAAACTATTTATTAGAGAAAATCTATTTGAGTTTTTTTGTGTGTGTGTCACTAATAGCTAAATGTTATTAACTCAGTGGATTTGCACAAATGATGACGCTGCACTATTTGTTTTGCCTGATGCTTATCATTGCATCATGACTGCATTACTTCTAAAGGACGGCTATATGAGGACGGCTGGTGTAGAAATCTATTTCCAGCGTTCCTCTTGGAGTGTGTCCACAACTCTATACTTGTCAATCAGCCTGTAAGTGGATCCGGTTGACTGAGTGGCTGTGGTTTGTGAAAGAGGGCTTTTATGTTTTTACATGTGCGAGTATTGGACTTTGGATCAGGTTCAAATTAATTATAACTCCATAACTGTAAGTGCTTGCTAATGACCACAGCTTTACCAGCCCAATATTTAATATTTTGTCATTAAGTGACCTAATATGATCCCGATACAGTCATCATTACTCTGCATTGATCAAAGCAACCTTTCCTACTCAGAGAATCTGAAGAGTCTGGAGGATGTTTATCAGCGTCAGTCGTTATAGACCGTCAGTGAGCGAAACATGATCTGTGAAACATCTGACCTTAACTGAGCAAACTCTGAATGCTCTATATATCCAACAACATGTATTCATTTCTTCACTTAGATCACTGTTTCTGCCTTAAATTAATACATTGTTTAAATTAATATATTGTTAACTGACTGCGTGATGTACATTTCTAAAATACATAACTTGACACAGTCACCTCTGATGACAGATCACTGTAAATTGTAATGTAGACATGAATCTTCTGTAAAGCTGCTTTGAAACGATGTGTATTGTGAAAAGAGCTATACAAATAAATGTGAACTGAAGTGAAGTGAAACTGCTTTCTCCGCAGTCTCAGTGTCTGCTCATGTCTGTGTTCAGGACTGACATCATGCTGGCAAATAGTCTGTTACTCTTGGTTATTGATCTTGAAATGAATGTGATTGCTTCATTAGCATAACCACACTGTACATGATGCTTTATCTAAAGGTGCTCTTTACTTCCTAAGTGAAGTTCATGAATGCATGAATCATCACACCTGCTCGTTATCATCTCTGTGTGTTTAGTTCCTCTTAGTCTTTGGTTGTCGCTTGTTGTTTGTGTATGCTATAGCATATGTTATGCACACTGTTATGCCTGTCTGCCTTTTGTTTTATTAAATCACATTTATATTTGTATCCAGTCTTCTTCATCCTCATCCTGTGACACAAACTGTTCTGTACAAAACTCATGGGCACATTAGATCTCCTATAAAACGTGTGTTTTAAGATCGTGTGCCAGAAGGAAAAATCTATTTTAGATTGCTAAACATCCTTTTTGCAAATATAATAATCATCTACTGAGATTTTTGCATGAACGAGGAGTCTTACAATAGATGTATGGCCAGATCCGCCACTCCCTACGCCGAAGATAAAACACTGAATATACATGATATAATCATGTTCATCGGTTCCACATGAATCACTCCAGTAACACATAACATGAACATAGAAAGAAGTTGTTTTTAATTGATATGGTCCTCTGACTGGATTAATTTATTAAATTTCATATATGTTTGTGTCGCGTCACTTAATTATAAGATTGCATTAGCTAGCTAACATACTGTAGGCTTGCACATTAGCATGCTAAGCATTAAAAGCTCCTTGAATAAAGCAGCAAAGATATCAGCTCAAATTACAAAGAAAAACAAGTTTAGAAAAGAAACACAATTTTGTTGTGTAGACCACAAATAATAAGAAAAGCAAACAATCCCTTTTTTGTTTCATTTGTTTGCCAGTGTACGTCATATATCTATCACAAATCTGCGATTACATAAAGACGTTTCTGTTTTAAGTCTAAAAATGGACACTGAGAACAGAAATCAGAAATCTGTCACTCTTACCCACAATCCCCTGTAAACATTTGTATTTATGTTCAGTTCATCAAAATATTGTGCAATTCCATCCAAATATAAAAGCACAGTACACAACTCCATTGCAGCATTTACTGTAGGCAGGAGCAAGAGTTTTTGTAAATGTCATTGAAATTTTAGACAATGTCGATTGTAAACCAATTTCTCAAATATCAGGAAAAAAAAAAAAGAACAGAATAACTTAAATATTTAATCTTGACAGGCAGAACTGTGTTTTGTACATTTTCTCCATATGGTCCCCTGTGTCTTTCTGTCTTTGATGGTAACACAGTGTTGTTAGACTCACGGTTGCTCCAGTTTCTGTGTTCTTTATTGAACAGGAACCATCAGCTTTGAGGTGAAAGAGCTGACTACCTCATCACTTTCATGACAGCACTGCAGAAATCAGGCATGGCAGTTTAATATGAGCTCAAATACTGCAATCTTAAATGTCTTTGAGCCAGTTACCATTTCATACAGTCCACAAATTCACAATGACACCTGGTTAAAGCAGCTGTGTCCCTGCTGATGGATGTGTGCTTTTGTGTGAGCCTCACACAGCTCCAACCCTTCATACAACCAGCCTGCAGAAATAGAGCTGTTTACTGTGTGGCTATATGAAGAATATATTTAATTTAAGTGCACTTTTTTAATGTTTACGGCTCCAGCATCCCTGCAACCCTACATAGGACAAGGGATTTGAAAAAATGGACAGATGGATATTTAATGTTTATACATAATAACAAATGCTACTAATATACATAAGGTGGTTCCAGAATTTTTTGATGGGGTTTTAATTAATTTAGACATCTAAGCAAGTAACCCACACAGATTCTAAATAACAGAACAGTACAACTCCTAAAACGCATAGAGTATATTCATTTGTAAAGTTATTTTTGTCATTACAACTCTCTGAGTGTTCGGTATGGTACTGTATATGACGATGTTGATATGTATGTAAAAATGTATATTTTTCTGAAAGCGCGCTGAAAATTTTTACAGAAAATGCTGACCAAGTATTTGAAGGTTTAGCAGCAAGCTAATTGGCTACTGATACAGCAGGAACCAATCAGCTTCGCCCTATAGAGAATGATGTGATTGCAAGCAGATTGCGTTAATGACCCTTCATCCTGCATCAGAGTTTCATGGCAGAATTTTAAATTGTCCCTACATATGATTACCTTTTCAAAACCTACATTTCATATAATTTACAATTTAATAGGCGAGTTAGAGCAGATAGTGAAGGAAATGCAGCCAGAATACATATGAACTCCTTCAATACTGTTTAAAAAGCATCCCAGAATGCACCTCATGAAGTTGACTGAGAGAATGTTCTGTGTGAGCATAAGGTGAGTGGTTTGGTCAAATATATGGTGTCCTGTAGCTAACTTTACACAATTATCACAAAATGTATCTAATCATTAAAAAAAAATAATATTTATTAAAATATAAGCTTTATGAAATACAAACAATTTCAAAACAATCTTGAATGAATAATATAGTCTACTACTGTAATCAACGTCCACTGGAGGCAAGTTTGCAGAACCCAAGTGCAGTTTAATCATACTCAAACATGATCAAACATAAAACAAAGACTTGGCTTGGCTTTTTCATGGCTTGAAAAACATGGACTTAAACATGATCTTACCAACAGTGGTTACATGTAACAATACTTGACAAAGACACATGGCAAACATGAGGGCTTAAATGCACACAAGGACTAGTGACTAAGGACCTGGGTTGTGGAGCGTGGGCGGCTCCAGCATTTCAGGGGACCAAGGGGTCAGGGGCTGGAGTGGATGCGCATGTTGCACACACACACACGATAGCCATGGCCGTGGGCTCTGGAACGGCGGCCATCTTGGCAGAGAGCTCTGAAACGGCGGCCATTTTGGGACGAGACTCTGGTACGCCGGTCATCTTGGGACGAGACTCTGGAACTGGCTTGGCAGGTATAAGGTGAAGAAGTTCTGGCTCAGTAGGCATGACGTGAAGCTCAGGCTCGGCAGGCTTGGAAGGCATGTCATGAAGAGACTCAGGCTTGGCAGGCATAATGTAAGGAGGCTCAGGCTAGGTAGGCATGACGTGAAGAGGCTCAGGCTAGGAAGGCATGACGTGAAGAGACTCAAGCTAGGAAGGCATGACGTGAAGAGACTCAAGCTAGGAAGGCATGTCGTGAAGAGTCTCAGGATTGGAAGGCGTGTCGTGAAGAGACTCAAGCTTGGAAGGCATGTCATGAAGAGACTCAGGCTTGGAAGCCATGTTGTGAAGAGACTCAGGATTGGAAGGCATGTTGTGAAGAGACTCAGGATTGGAAGGCGTGTTGTGAAGAGACTCAGGATTGGAAGGCATGTTGTGAAGAGACTCAAGCTTGGAAGGCATGTCATGAATAGACTCAGGATTGGAAGCCATGTTGTGAAGAGACTCAGGATTGGAAGGCGTGTCGTGAAGAGACTCAAGCTTGGAAGGCATGTCATGAATAGACTCAGGATTGGAAGCCATGTTGTGAAGAGACTCAGGATTGGAAGGCATGTTGTGAAGAGACTCAAGCTTGGAAGGCATGTCATGAAGAGACTCAGGCTTGGAAGGCATGTCGTGAAGAGACTCAGGCTTGGAAGGCATGTCATGAATAGACTCAGGATTGGAAGCCATGTTGTGAAGAGTCTCAGGATTGGAAGCCATGTTGTGAAGAGACTCAGGATTGGAAGGCATGTTGTGAAGAGACTCAAGCTTGGAAGGCATGTCATGAAGAGTCTCAGGCTTGGAAGGCATGTCATGAATAGACTCAGGATTGGAAGCCATGTTGTGAAGAGACTCAGGATTGGAAGGCATGTCATGAATAGACTCAGGATTGGAAGCCATGTTGTGAAGAGACTCAGGATTGGAAGGCATGTTGTGAAGAGACTCAAGCTTGGAAGGCATGTCATGAAGAGACTCAGGCTTGGAAGGCATGTCGTGAAGAGACTCAGGCTTGGAAGGCATGTCATGAATAGACTCAGGATTGGAAGCCATGTTGTGAAGAGACTCAGGATTGGAAGGCATGTTGTGAAGAGACTCAAGCTTGGAAGGCATGTCATGAAGAGACTCAGGCTTGGAAGGCATGTCGTGAAGAGACTCAGGTTTGGCAGGCATGACGTGACGTGAAGAGACTCTGGCATGCTGGCTGTGATGTGCACTGCGGCATTGTGGAGCCCCTGATCCACAATTCCCACGGTAAACGAGGAACTGCTTAGCAGAAGGGCATGGTCGATAGCCTGGATGCCAGCCAAACTTAGCCCCGCCCACAACATTTTTAGGTCGGGAAGTTCGGTCTGGACTTGATCCGTTGTGGAGTAATTATGTTCGAACCAGTGCTGTTCGGACCAATCAAATTGTCAGGGCGGGCTTTATACGATGATGGACAGATGATCAACAGTAATGTAATCATCCACGTCACCAAAGAGCGCTTGGGTTGAATTCGTTTACAACAAAGATGACTGCCGCTGGAGAATTGAGATTTCACGAGTTCACAATTACACATAAGTCAGATAGAATAAATGCATATTTGGCGTGCTGTCCGAGGAGAGGGCTTCAGGCTCGGTGTTCGGCCCGAACCCAAAGGGCTTTTTCATGGCTTGAAAAACATGGACTTGGCCCCCACAAACATGAACGCGCATCCACAGTCGGAGTCAGCTGCAGGTCACAGGAAAGCCGAGTATTTTTGTCTTGTTGGAATAAATATTTTGAAACGATAAATGCCTTTCCTTTACCATTTCAGCATAAACAAGCTATTACTTTTCTTACCTCCTTACATGCTAAATGAATAATGACAATGAATGTGGTATAACACTTTTTGTTTTATTTTTAAAAAAAAACGAACAAGAGAGACCTAAGAGAAATACTTTTTTACACAAGTATCTGTACTTTCGCTGCTTTTGATTGTCATAAACAATCTGTATTTATATATAATAAATAAGAAATATATATATATATATATATATATATATATATATATATATATATATATATATATATATATATATAAGAAAAGGAGTGTCCAGGGATGGCCGACAGGTCAGGCTTTGCATGAGGCGTCGTCTGCTGTGGTGATCTACTCCTTTGGCAGTGATTTACCTTTAGGAAGAATATCACAATTACACATCTGACAATAATTACTGCATCTCAAAGACACACAATGAATGACAACACAACTTTGTTTCCATTTCACACAGTAACAAACATTTCTTCTCGTAGCTAACAAAACACATATGCCACATCACCACAGTTGTCCCGTTTATAAGCAATATATTAACGTCATTTTATCACAATTATAATGCAGATACTTGCGACTATGGCTGTGCAATATGTTCAAAATGTCATGTCCTAAAAGTCAGAAAAGCAGACCTGTAACGCAACTGGCTTACACCGACAGAGAAGCTAATGTTAGCATTGGGCTAATACTAGCTACAAAAGTAGCTACGTTGCCTAACGTAACATATATCATGGAAATAACAAATCCCCCCGAAGCAAAACAAATAATTACCTGTTCAGCAGAAAGAACGCAACCTCGGCATCGCTTTTCAGCTCCCTCAGTTGTCTCCACCGTTCAAATGCTGCAATGTTGACGCGAGTTTGTGCTCTGGCTTTATCCAGTGCCTGTTTCGTTGCAGCCTTTTCTGCCTCCGATTTTCTTTTTTTAGGCTTTTTATCAGGGTGAGCAGTTACCAGCAAAGCTGGCATTGGTAGATTTTGCTGCATTTTCTCTTCCATTGTGCCGCAAACTCCTGCTTACTCGGTGTAGTGAGCCATATAAATTGTCTCTGAGTGAGCTGAATGTTTCTGGGAACGGTGACATGTGATGAGTGCACGCAGGGCAGCGCGCGCAGTGGGGCTTGGGCACGAGACATGAAGGTATCTGATTGGTTCTTTACATTCGCACCGAATGGCAGTGATTGGTCAGAGTTTTCACTGTCCTGCAGCTGCTACAGAGGTCTGATTTTTTTCATTCCTTTTTCTGAACACATAATGCATTGACTACTCTCAGGATGGAAGGACCATTTCACCCAGTATAAAAAAAGTGTTTTTGAACAGGATTACCTACCCTAGCTTTAAATGCAAACTAGGACTAGTGACTAAACAAGACACACCTTTGAACATGATTGACAATTAATTCATGACAACATGAGACAAGAGACTAGGGAAGCACATGGCAGGATCACATGAGGGCAAGGGAATCACATGACAAGACAGGAAACATGACTGACATGAAACATGAACCAAACGACCTGTGACAACTACGTCACAATATTTCACAATATTTTAAGGCCTTATAAGTTTTGGTTCTTCCATTTCACTCTGACTATGGCTTTATTGGGATGGATAAATAGGAAGAATACACATCTACATAGGCATTATTCATGTATTTTAAGGCCTTATAAGTTTTGGTTCTTCCATTTCACTCTGACTATGGCTTTATTGGGAAGGATAAATAGGAAGAATACAAATCTACATAGGCATTATTCATGAAATAATGTATATGACTGTCTTGTTTGAAGTATTGTATGACTAAGCACCAGACTCACTCTTGATGCATTCAGAGAGCCTTTTTTAAGGGTTTATCTAATCATTATCACCAAGTCATTTTAAATAGAATTTTAATAAAAATTCAAAAAGTGAGATTCAAATTGTCAGGCTGTCTGTCTAAAGTATCCAGGAGCAGAGAAGTTCAGGCAAAACTTTTATTGAAATTAGGGACAAAACAAAAAAACTTGACAGGCCACCAAATCCTAGACCGCATCCAGGACGATCAAATGGCGAATAAGAGAGTGGTCAGAGTAGGCTAGGAGTCAGAGTCAGGAGATCGATCCAGTGGGACATAAGAAGCAAAGGGAAGAGCAGAGGCAGATCAGATACAGGTGTAGAAACAAACATATCCAAACAGGCAAATACAAGCAAAGATCAGGAACTAGGTGAAGAAGCTGCCCCACCGGCAGAGTCATAAAGTGATAAGGCATGTCCCAGGTAACCGGTACAAGCTTATAAGTGGGAATGGGGCACCTCAGCGCGAAAATGGTCAACCTTTTTCCTGGTGCATTCCCTGGTCTGCAGAAGTGCCTCCCTGGCCCCCTAATAGGGGCAAGGAAATAGAGGGGATTGATAACCAAGGCAGCACAAGAATGGGAACAATGACACAGGCAGGGAGTTTTGAGCATACTCTGCTGACACCAACTGCTGACTCCAAGAGGAGGGCTTAGGGGAGGCCAGGACTCGGTGCAACCACTCAAGATTCTGGTTCGCACACTCGGTCTGTGAATGGAATCCTAACAACAGACCTGCAGTAGAGCCAATCTATCAGCAGAACTCTCTCCAGAAGTGGAAAATAAACTGTCGGAGATCATGTCCTTAAGGAGACCATGGATCCGTAAGGCATGCTCTATGACCACCCAGGCTGTTTCAGTGTGGACAGGAGTTTAGGGAGGGAATGAAGCGGACCGCCTTGGAAAAATGGTCCACCACCATGAGGATCACAAAATTGCCACTGGATGGAGGGAGAACGGAGACAAAATTCCGGGCATCACATCAACTGCCATGGCCTGCCACCAAAAGTAGTGGCAAATGGCTGCCAGCAACTCCCTCTGGCAAAACTGGGTTGCTACCTGACTGTAATTGCAAATAATCGCCTATAGAAATTCACAAAGCCCAAAAATTGTTTTAGAGCTTTGCATGAGCCAAGCATTAGCCATTCAGACAGGGTCCAGGTGTATCTCCTCCACCGAGAACTTGAGAATGTACTTCCTTTGCCAGCTAAGGAAGTTCAACCTGTCACAGGAGCTGCTAATGCAGTTATACTCTGCAGTCATTGAGTCTCTCCTCTGCACTTCTATAACTGTCTGGTTCAGCTCAGCTATCAAATCAGACCTCAGAAGACTACAGAGGATAGTCCGGACTGCTGAGAGAATCATCGGTACACCCCTCCCCACTCTCCAAGATCTGTACTCATCCAGAGCTGGCAAAAGCACTCTGAACCTCTCACATCAAAGCCAATTCCTCTTTGAACTGTTGCCGTCTGGCCGGCGCAACAGGGCACTGAGCACTAGAACAGCCAGGCACAAGAAAATTCTTTCCTCTGGCCATCTCTTGAACAGTTAAATGCCCCACTGGGCAATAAACGTGCAACTTGACAGACAAGGGATGCTTTTTGTCATTTCTTTCAGCAAGGGGATCCCATTCCCTCTATTCAAGCACTGCCCATGCTTTAATTTGTGTAATTTCATAACTTTACTATTATTCTAAAATGTGGAAAATTGTAACAATAAAACAACCCTCCTAGATAGGTTTGACGAACTTACATCTGGGATGATTGAAGCCTGGGGGAAACAGTTAGAACACAGGCACATTAACCCTCTGGGGTCTGAGGTGTTTTCTGGGTCCTGGTGGTGTTCTGACATGCATTCTGACAGTTTGTAGTTTTGAGATAATGACGTTTATGCGTGGTTTGTGAAAAAAAAAAATGTCACTGAAATAAGATCATGAAACCCATACTGATTATTTCTTCACAAGACTTTTGAAAATTATATCACGTAGCCTAGAATATTTGCTTCAAAACTATGATTTTAGATCATTTAGATAAAACAATATATTGATTTAAAATTTGTAAGACATGTTTTGTGTAAAAAGCTTTATGCGAGGAGGCGTGAATCGTCATGAATATTGATGTGTTTCACACCTGAGAAAGACAAAGACCCTCCCCTAATGGCCCTATCAGGTGCTAACAGGCCCTATCATTCTGAGAAACCTTGCACAAAGAATGAGGAGATTTAAAAATGAATGGCTTTTTGATTGTTTGGATTTATTTACAACACAACATAATCCAAATATACACAACAAAGGACAAAACAAGCACATTATTGAACACACTGATCTACAGACAGAGACTTTAACAGTCACATATCTTTGTGCCATTCCTGAAACATAGTACATACCTGTCATTTCCAAGGTATTTGATTTTTCACTTTACAATGTTCATGTACAGAGACTCATGTGAATGTTGAAGTCAGCAGGACTCATGAGTGGCATCTGGTCCCTGTAAAAAAAAAAAAACGAAAAAAAAACGAAACAACTGTGAACATGCTGATATCAAGAGAAACTATAGGGCTGCACGATTTTGGGAATACATTTTAGATTTTTCTGGTTAAAATTGTATAAAATTTACAAAATACATTATTTTGGTAACACTTTACGGTAAGGGTACATGAATTATCATGAATTCATGTATAAATTCATGCATGAAATATGCATTCATTCATGCATTAATATCTCATGAATCATCAGGAACTAACACAAGTTCAACGTTTTTCATTCATGACTTCATGGATGAACAACACCTTAATTAAAACATTAACTAAGATGAGTACATCATCATGAATTATGATTTATTACGCATGATCATGATGTTTTCTTTGTTCACACAAAAAATTGGTCTTTACCACCCATTGTGGATAAAGCTATGGTTATGGTACATGAATCATCATGAATTCATGCATAAAAAAGTATTAATTCATGCATGCAAGACTACTCTTCGAATTATTAAAGGAATGTACAAAAATCCACATTATCTAATGCATGCATACAGGCTAGAACAGTATATCAATTAATGTGAGAACTTTTTTTATGAATTATGATCTGAGTTATCCAGCATGTTCATGTCTTCTCATAGCCTGCAGGTAAATGGACAGAGCCCAAAATTGGCCAATCACAGCACATATTATACGAATTCTGTTGGCATTCAAATACAGTAGTCATCATTAACTAAGCATTATTTATCAGTGACTTCATCATGTGTGTGGCCCCTCAACTAAAGTGGTGACTTGGTGCTTTGAAACACTGATGAACAATCTGGCATAACTGTGAAATGACATGAATATGAACATGAAAGTTCAAGCCTTTGCAAACAATGTAACGTTACTGTGGACACAAATGGACTTTGATCTTAACTTTACTGCTTTATAAACTAGTTAAAAACCATAAAGCTGTCTTTAAAAAAAATGTTTCACAAACAGCTTGATCTCTTTTGGGGTAAAGAGTCACCTTTTAATGTATGCTACTGATGTGATTTCTTAAAACTACGTAGGAAATTATAAATTAAAACAACAGACAGACAATCACAATCATTTATTTATTGAGAAAATGTCAAAACCGGTACCAAAAGTCGTTCACATGACGATGTGTCCTCTCTGGCAGTAACGTTATATAATAGTTTTGTATGAGGTAACGTTACAGAGCAGAATTTAAGTTATTAATCCATGAAAATGTTGATTCGGTTTCGGTTCGCTGTTCGCTTCGCTCTGTGAAGGCGCGCGCGCTTCTCCATTTCAAATGTAGTACACAACTTAAACACGGCATGTCGCAATCTGTGACGAAGCATGCGAGAGCCAATGAGCGTTTGATATCACTGCCGTAAAATGATACTTGGTTACTCACGTAACCTCGGTTCTCTCTAGAGAGGGAACGAGTATTGCGTAAGGAACTTACGCTACGGGAAAAGTCATCTTTTCTCGAGATACTGAAGCCAAAAAATTATCCTTAATTTTTCATATTTTGTCAACGCAGTGCAGCAGGCGGCACAGCAGAGCTAGAGCGGGCAATACTGCGTGCTCATTGGCTGCCGCGCGGCAACTGCTTAAGCCTACCAGTGAGCCCCGCGTGACGTCACGCCCAATCAGGGCGCGCGCGCCCTCGCGCGTCACAGCCCGCCAGAAGGGGCGGCGTCAGAGCGTATATAAACAGGGCTCGGAGGCTTAACTCTCTGGTTTCTGTCGAATGAAGCGACATGAGCTCGGGGCGCAAGCACGGCAGGGAACGCAATACTCGTTCCCTCTCTAGAGAGAACCGAGGTTACGTGAGTAACCAAGTATCGTTCTCTTACGAGAGGTTCTCTCGTATTGCGTAAGGAACTTACGCTACGGGAACCCTTTGTCAACGCCGTGCGTGCCATGCATCCACACACAACTCCAGGGGGAGGGGACCCGGGGAGTGAAGAGTGGGGAGAGAGGTGGCCAGCAATGCGGGCCAACACATGTACATAAGCACCCATAGGGAGAAACAGAGCGGCACAGCCGGTCTGTGTATAAGAGCTTTCCCTGAAAGTGCGGCTCGACCAGGAGAGTCAAATCTAATATCCAGCCTGCGAAGAGCAGTGCATGAACATGATTTTAGACTGCAAGAAGTTTAGCCTGCAGGGCGGGAACTTCCAGGTTATAAAACCTAACAAATGTAGACGGGGAGGCCCAGCCCGCTGCCGTACAAATGTCATGAATGGAAATCCCACTGGACCATGCCCACGATGAGGCAACGCCTCTGGTGGAATGATCCCGTATGCCCAGAGGGCACTGCAGGTCTTTGGACGCATATGCTGTCGCGATAGCATCCACTATCCATCTGGATAACGTCTGTTTCGAGGCGGCGAGACCCTTGGTGCGCCCACCAAACGAAACAAAGAGCTGCTCTGAGAGCCTGAAGGCTGCAGAGCGCGTAATATAAAGCCTTAACGCCCTGACAGGGCAAAGGAGATTATTATCGACCTCGTTGGCTGCCGGCGGCAGGGCTGAGAGGGAAATAACCTGTGCTCTGAAAGGAGTACCCAACACTTTAGGGACATAGCCATGTCTGGGTTTGAGAATGACTAACGAGTCGTTAGGTCCAAACTCGAGACACGACGCGCTAACTGATAGCGCATGTAAGTCACCCACGCGTTTTACTGAGGCGAGGGCCAGCAGAAAAACGGTTTTGAAAGTGAGGTATTTGAGACTCACAGAGTCTAGCGGCTCGAAGGGAAAAGCTTTAAGGGCCTCCAGGACCAAAGACAGATCCCATATTGGAACCGAAGGCGGGCGCGGAGGGTTCAGCCTCCTGGCGCCTCGCAGGAAACGGGTAACGAGTTCGTTTCTTCCAAGTGCGCGGCCGCGCGCCGAGTTGGCGAACGCAGCAATCGCCGCAACATACACCTTGAGCGTGGAGGGGGACCTGCCCGCGTCCAAGAGCTCTTGGAGGAAGTTCAGAACCTGTGGAACCTCACAGGACTGAGAGTTCAAACTCTTCCCTGTACACCATTTATTAAACACTGACCATTTAGACGCATAGAGCCGCCTCGTCGAGGGGGCTCTGGACTGCGAGATCGTGTTAACTACCCCTTCTGGCAGATCAACGAATACTCGTTGATTACCCACGCATGCAGAGACCAGTGTTCTGGATGGGGATGCAGAATTGATCCTCGGGCTTGAGAGAGAAGGTCTCTCCTCACCGGAATCGGCCACGGGGCTGTGTCTGACATGTTCACCAGCTCCGGGAACCAGGGTCGGTTCTCCCAGTGCGGGGCTATGAGGAGCACTGCGCAGCGCGTTTCCCTGATCTTCGCTAATACCTGAGGCAGCATAGAGATCGGGGGGAAAGCGTACAACGGGACACTGGGCCAGGCCTGGGCCAGCGCGTCCTCGCTCTTCGAAAAGAACCTTTTGCACTGAGCGTTCTCGCTTGTGGCAAAAAGGTCCAATTTCGCTTCGCCGAAGCGGAGCCACAACGTCTGTATCGTCTGGCTGTGTAACGCCCATTCCCCTGGGGGAACATTGTCCCTGGACAGTTTGTCCGGGCCGTCGTTCAGGTGCCCGGGCACGTGCGCGGCTCTCAGCGAGCGCAGCGAGCCCTGAGCCCAGACCAAAAGGCGTTCTGTTAGAGCGCGCAGGGCTCTGGATCTGAGTCCGCCCTGGCGGTTCACGTAGGACACCACTGACATGTTGTCTGAGCGAACTAACACGTGGTGTCCCCGCAAGTATGGGAGAAAATGCTTCAAAGCTTTCTCGACCGCTAACATCTCCAGACAGTTTATATGGAGGTTCCGCTCCGGGCCCGACCAGGGGCCGCAGATTGGTCTGCCCTCGTAAAGCGCTCCCCAACCCATGTTGGACGCGTCTGTCGAGACCACTTTGCGGTGTGAGATGGCTCCCATTGTCACTCCCTGACGGTACCATTCGGGCGCTAGCCAGGGCTGCAGGGCTGAGACACAGCCCCGAGTCACGCTGATTCGAACGCTGCCCGAAACCCACGCTCCGCGGGGTACTTTCGATTTCAGCCAGCATTGTAGCGGGCGCATACGAAGTAAACCCAGCCGTAGGACCGCTGCGGCTGATGCCATATGGCCTAACAGCCTTTGGAGGCGTTTCAGAGGGAGGTATCTGCTCTTTTGGACGGATGCGGCGAGGTGTCGAACACAGCGCGCGCGCTGTTCTGACAGCCTGGCAGTCATCACCACCGAGTCCAGTTCTATTCCCAGGAAGGAAATAAACTGACTGGGGATAAGTGAGCTCTTGTCCCAGTTCACCGAAAGCCCCAGGCTTTCCAGATGACTGAGAAGCGCTATCTTGTGAGAGATGAGTTCCTCTTTTGACTGCGCTAGAATGAGCCAATCGTCCAGATAGTTCAGGATTCGCATGCCCTGTTTTCTCAGGGGAGCGAGAGCTGAGTCCATGCACTTCGTAAATGTACGGGGTGCCAGA
The DNA here is from genome assembly GCA_022828995.1 of Vimba vimba. Lineage (NCBI taxonomy): Eukaryota > Metazoa > Chordata > Actinopteri > Cypriniformes > Leuciscidae > Vimba > Vimba vimba. Next base: position 378,901 of record CM040830.1, on the reverse strand, counting down.
GACAGGCCGAACGGCAGAACGGTATATTGATACACCTGGCCGTCGAAGGCGAATCTCAAGAATGGCCTGTGGCGGGGTATAATCTGGATTTGAAAATACGCGTCCTTCAGATCGAGAGATATAAACCAGTCCCCCGGGCGAATTAGCGCGAGGATCTGCCTGGTCGTAAGCATTTTGAACGGCCGTCTCATGAGGGCTCTGTTCAAATGTCTCAGATCTAATATGGGCCTGAGCCCGCCGTCCTTCTTGGGCACGAGGAAATAACGGCTGTAAAAGCCCGCCTCGGTCAGAGAAGGAGGAACTCTCTCTATCGCCTTTTTTCGCAGCAGCTTCGCTATCTCTGCATGCAGCAGATGGGCCGCTTCTGCGTTCACTTTCGTTTCGGTCCGGGCTAGAAAGCGCGGAGGCCGACGACTGAACTGTAGCGAATAGCCCTGTATTACCGTGTCCAGCACCCATGTCGACACACCCGGAATAGCCTTCCATGCATTCGCACTCATAGCTAGGGGTCGAATGGCCTCTGAGTTCCGTCCGTCGCATAGCGCGGGACGAGGAATCTGCAGTGGCGGGCGCGCACTGCGTGCTGAGACAGTGCTGCGAGACGGGAACTCGCTGATAGCAGTGACCGGCCGAACTGCGCTGGGAGAGCGCGCGTGAGTGTTTACAGCAGAGTGTGAACGCGGGGGAGCGGGCACAGGACTCTTTATTAAAACACGGCCGGTGGCGGTGGCGATATTTGAACCCCGAATGTGTGAGACAGAGCGAGCAGTGTGTAATTGTGAGCACTCGTGAGCGGGCACATTTCCTACACTTATCGCTCGAGCGGCAAGAGCGCGCTTTATGCGAGTGTGCTCTGTAGGGTACACAGGGGGATTTGTGCTTGTGTGTAGAAATGAACACTGGGTTGTGGGCATATTCACTACACTCATAACACTGTCGGCCTGAGCCGAATGGCCAGATATTATGCTCATCTTGTGATTTATCTGGGTCGCCGTAAAAACGGCGTTTGAGTGCAGGCGAGTGAGTCGACAGACTGGCTCGTTGGCTGCTGAAAACACTACTGCAGTAGCCTTTCTTAAGGGGACTGGCAGAGGAAGACAGATGAGTTTTGACGGCGGTCCGGCCGCAGCGGGACCCGGCCGTCTTTTCCTCCCGACGAGTGCTAGGAGGACTTCGCAGGCTCGGGCTTCAGCGAGACTCGAGGCCGAGGCCCTCGCGGGGGCGGCGGCCTGCGCTGGCTGGTTGAGCGGGACCTAGGGCGGCCGCGCTGGCGCTGCTGTGTGGTCGGAGGGCGGGAAGAGCGCTGGGCAGAGCTGCGTGCAGGAGGCTCTGTGCTAGAGCGGCCTGCAGCGGAGCTCGAGCGGCGAGGCAGGAAGAGGCTCATAGCCTGTGATGCCTTCTGCACCTCCGTAAACCGGTCCACGAGGCCACTCACTGCTGGTCCGAAGAGGCCGGTGGGGGAGAGCGGGGCGTTGAGGAAGACGGACCGCTCTGATTCTCCCATATCGGCTAGCGTCAGCCACAGGTGGCGCTCTGTGACGGTGAGCGAGGCCATTGAGCGACCGATAGCTTGTGCAGCTACCTTGGTAGCGCGGAGAGAGAGATCTGTCGCGCTTCGTAGGTCGGTCAAGGTGGTCTGGTCGGGGCCCTTTTCGTCCAGCTGGCGGAGGAGGTCGGCCTGAAGGACCTGAAGGACCGCCATCGTGTGCAGGGCTGAAGCGGCCTGTCCGTTAGCCGAGAAGGCGCGGTGGACGAACGCCGAAGTAGTCCTGCAGGCCTTGGACGGGAGGGCAGACTTTGAGCGCCATCTCGCGGATGGGGGGCAAAGGTGCGCTGCGACCGCCTGTTCGACCGGAGGGATGTTGTTGTATCCCTTCTCCGCGGCTCTGTCCACCTGGGAGAGAGCAGCTGCAGCTGAAGAGCGGAGCCTGGCCGAAACCGGAGCGTTCCACGCTTTGGAGAGTTCCTCGTGGAGCTCGGGCAGAAAAGGCGCTGGCCTGGACGCTGTAGACTGGCGGCGGTTGGGCAGGAAGCATCCATCGAGCCTGTTCGGTGGAGGCACCGCAGGCGGGGACCACTCGAGGCCTAAGCGCTCGACTGCCGTCGTGAGGAGGCGGAGAAGCTCGGCGTCCACACCGGTATGGGTCCTGCCAGACACTCTGGAAGACGAGGCGGAGCGGAGTGAACCGGACCACTCTTCGCTGTCTGACGCCAGAAGAGAGCAGCTGTCCAGAAGCGCGTCCACTTCCGCTTCATTCTCAGAGGCGACGGCATCGCGGGCCTTAGCCGGCGGCTGCGCGTCGGGAAGCGGGGGAGGCGAGGGAGAGAGCGAGGCTCGCGGGAAGTGCTCCGGCGAGGGCCTGACTCGAATCTCCGGCTCCGGTGGTCTCTGCGAGCGGCATTTCTTCTTACGCGGCCCGGAGACAGTTGGAGCGGGCTCTGCATTGAACAAGGCGAGTCGAGCCCGCAGGGTCGACATCGGCAGTTCCTCGCAGAATTCGCAGCCGCCCGTAGACAAGGCAACGGCTGCATGGTCACGCCCCAGGCAGAGAGCGCAGATCACGTGGCGGTCTCTGTCGCTGAGCGGAGAGCGGCATGAACCGCATGAAACTCGAGGCATTTTGAAACAAACGCCTTGCTCTTTTAGTGAGTGCTGCAAGAAAAACACACACAAGGCAAGCGAGAAAGGATATATCACCGGATAGCTGAGCTGGCACGGCAGGCTGAAGGCGGCGAAGATTCGACCGGCTTCCTCAGGCTGTCCTAGGCTGGCTCGTTGCTGGTTTCGACGGCGACGGCTTCTCTCAGAGTGCAGCGATGCGAAGAGCTTCGCTGAAGAGACAGAAATCAGAGAGTTAAGCCTCCGAGCCCTGTTTATATACGCTCTGACGCCGCCCCTTCTGGCGGGCTGTGACGCGCGAGGGCGCGCGCGCCCTGATTGGGCGTGACGTCACGCGGGGCTCACTGGTAGGCTTAAGCAGTTGCCGCGCGGCAGCCAATGAGCACGCAGTATTGCCCGCTCTAGCTCTGCTGTGCCGCCTGCTGCACTGCGTTGACAAAATATGAAAAATTAAGGATAATTTTTTGGCTTCAGTATCTCGAGAAAAGATGACTTTTCCCATAGCGTAAGTTCCTTACGCAATACGAGAGAACCTCTCGTAAGAGAACATGTCATAACGCTTCGGGCGCAATTTTTGAATTTGAATTCACCACGAGCGCGGGATTTGACGTTGACGGTCTCCGCTGAGAATGAGAAATGGAGATGAAGATCACTGGATAAAGGGCTGCATTTGGATCTTGCAAACAACGTATGGATTCTAAAGATTTGGATGACATTAAGCTAATAAAATGTATTTCTTTTGTAAATTTATGTTGTGTTTTAGTTTATTATGAGTCTAGGAGAAAACGCCTTTTGTGTCTCACGGTAAATAAACCAAATATTACAAAATGGTTAAACGATTAAAGGAGGTTTTTTTTTTTTTTATCATATCATATATGTATTATGTGTATTCTTGTTTAACACCATGTAGGCTAATCCTCCGAAACGAGTTTGCAGCAGAAGGCACTAACAGAACGAAATGTTATTATTTATGAGTAGCTTAACGTTATTATAACATTAAACTGTATTAATAAATGCGACTGATGTAATCGATGTAATTGATAAGACAATTGAATGCAGTAGAGTCAAAACATTAATGCCACGATTTTAATATGCATAAGTTAAATAAGAATACGCCCAAATTTGTACGTCGTTGTTTGTAACGTTATAAGTTGTTTTTATACGTAAATAAATTAGCCTACGTTATTGTGCTGTCAAATTCAATACGTAAATGTTATATGTTTTAGTGCTGTAAATACGTCAGTATTATACGTTTCTGTGTATAAAACGTAAATAAATGTACGTATGGTAGAACTACACTTTAACAAATACACACGTATTCTCATGAGATCAGGTTGCAAGTTAAGATCAAAGTCCATTTGTGTCCACAGTAACGTTACATTGGCTTGAACTTTCATGTTCATATTCATGTCATTTCACATTATGCCACATTGTTCATCAGTGTTTCAAAGCACCAAGTCACCACTTTAGTTGAGGGGCCACACACATGATGAAGTCACTGATAAATAATGCTTAGTTAATGATGACTACTGTTTTTGAACGCCAACAGAATTCGTATAATATGTGCTGTGATTGGCCAATTTTGGGCTCTGTCCATTTACCTGCAGGCTATGAAGAAGACATGAACATGCTGGATAACTCAGATCATAATTCAGAAAAAAAGTTCTCACATTAATTGATATACTGTTCTAGCCTGTATGCATGCATTAGATAATGTGGATTTTTGTACATTCCTTTAATAATTCGAAGAGTAGTCTTGCATGCATAAATTAATACTTTTTTATGCATGAATTCATGATGATTCATGTACCATAATCATAGCTGTATCCACAATGGGTGGTAAAGACCAATTTTTTGTGTGAACAAAGAAAACATCATGATCATGCGTAATAAATCATAATTCATGATGATGTACTCATCTTAGTTAATGTTTTAATTAAGGTGTTGTTCATCCATGAAGTCATGAATGAAAAACGTTGAACTTGTGTTAGTTCCTGATGATTCATGAGATATTATTGCATGAATGAATGCATATTTCATGCATGAATTTATACATGAATTCATGATAATTCATGTACCCTTACCGTAAAGTGTTACCATTATATATATATATATATATATATATATATATATATATATATATATATATATATATATATATATATATATATATATATTGATTGATTGATTGATTGAACTGCACTCACACTATCAGATGAGAACAGCATTTTTCTGAATTGAGCTGAATAATGACACAAAATTTGAAAAATCAACACTTTTATTGGACTGAATTGAAAAAATACTGAACTAAATTGAGCTAAATAATAACACTATCACCTCTGTAGAGCAGCTTTACAGCTCAAATCGATTTGGTTTCATAATCAATGAATTTTACAACATTTACACTATTATTTTCCTGTTTATTAATTTGAAGCTAAAGAAAGAGCTCTACAGTAGTTTGCATGTGCCATTTTATTGAAAAATAAATACAAATATGAATGTTGAAGTTAATGGTTTAAAATAATCAGATTTTTATATGCCATGAGAATATATTTTATGTGTAACATCCAAATGCTGAGCTTTTCCTGAATGGAGAGGAGATGGTTTATGTCTCTCAGAAGAAGTTAAATTGCAAATGTTATTTCTATGAAGGGGCTAGGGAAGACAAAGAGTATTACTGGCATGTGTAACGGAGGCCAGTGAGTAAAGAGCTGTGCGAGTAAACCTCACTCCCCTGGCCTCAAGAGGCGCACTAGTAAATGATGACTCCTTGTTAGCGCACACGTCTCCCATGCCGGAAGCGCCGGCTCGAATCCCGCTCCGAGCAGTGTGAGTACAACCACAGAGGGGTTACACATGCATCTGAAATAAAACAAGGATCAGTCCCTTTGTTTAGAAAACCATAAACCGAATGTGGTCAGGCAGAAGGGTACAGTGGGATGAAAGACAGAGGATTCACAGGACTGAAAAACAATGACTGCAGTTCAAATTCAAGATAAGCTCTTCAGCTGACAAAACAGGAAAAAAAAAATGTAGGCTTAGCATATAGTACAAAGCAGGCTGGTCAGTTTATACTGCTATTATCAATACCACACTGGAAAAGTTAACTCTTATTCTGATTTCTCTCCTGTGGGGGGCAGGGGTGGTGGAGAGAAGCTTCTCAGGTATCACATTAAGTGCTAATATTGAGCCTGTGTATTGGATGTGACATAATCATATGAGGCTTGTACTGAATTAGCACCAGTAAAAGTCTTTATTTTAAGATGTGCCGGAAACTATTGCCAGTGAGCTGGCTTGCTCCATTGCCGAAATTAAACATTGACATAATTAATGTCAGTTGCTTAATAAGGCAGCAATTCTTGTAACAGTGGTCAACAATATGTGTGTAAAGCGAGAGTGGTGAGCACAATATAACACATAAAACTAGAAACCAGACAGACTGTTGGGCATGGAAGTTTTCCACATTAGTGTATGGGTGGGTGGGTGGGTGTGTGTGTGTGGGGGGGGGGGGGGAGTGTAACAAACAAAAAGACGCTAGATTGGACAGTGTTATCAAGCAGTGTAATGAAAGTCTGAGAGATGGGAAAATGAACAGTTAATCAGACCAAGCACCACTTTGATTTCATTCTCCCAGGGTTTTCACACATGGTCAGTACATATTCTCAGAAGAACTGTCAGAAGAATTGAAACTTTCATGACATTTCTAACTTAATTTAAAATGTTTAACTAATCATTTTAGCATTTTATAATATATAATAAAATGTGTAGTAATACATTAACGAAGCATCCCCATGAAAATATAGATTTTTATACTATATTCACTAGCTTCAAATTGCACTAAGCCACTACAGGAATATTTGAACAAATGCATATTTTTTTACTTTAAATTATGTCATACTATTTCTATATGAATTCAGTCTCAGTCTAGGACAGAAGTTTCAGAATCTCAAAATAATTAAATTATTTAATTAATTAAGTGAATATAAAACATGCCATAACTTGTAGGCCTGGTTTTACAGACAGGGCTTAGATTAAACCAGGATTAGGCCTTAGTTCAATTATGACATTTAAGTATCTTTTATAAATGTGCCTTAGAAACATAACATTACTGGTGTGCAAACTGACATGTTTTCAGATATGCTTTCAGTTAAAACAGCTCAAACATGCATTTTAGTCTGGGACAAGACTTAAGCCTTGTCTGTGAAACTGAGGGTTAGTGTTTTCACATTTAAACAACATACCGGCTAACCCTATACTGGCATAAGTGTGTTGAACGTCAAAGATATTGGATGTTCCAGTTTGTGGCCCCGTGAAATTGACATCAGATCCCCCTCCACCTCTCAGCACTGCCTCATTCCTGCAGGAAGATGGTAAAAGGAGGGAACATGAAAGGCCAAATGAGTAGGCAACGGTCACTCACTGACTTAACCTCTGTCACCGGCCCTGTACCCCATGTCAACAACGTATCAAATAAAGATGAATGAGCTTTATAGCGGGCACTAGAGGACCAGCTCATTGGGCCCAATTTCTTCAGCTTGAGTAAGCGTTCATACAGACTAATTAACAGAGCGTTTGAAATTGGAGAGTAACAGATAGGCATATAAATAGATTCTAGCCAGCCGGCTCACATTATTAGTGTAAATAGAAGCACCTTACACTTTGAGTTTTTACTTACTGACATGTGAAATGTCCATTTTTACAATTATGGTATCTTTTATGTCACTAAATTTAAGCCTGCTGTTCTGATTGTGTAATTCTGGCCATGTTAGACCCTGATGTGGATTTGACTGACAGTTAGCCTGCTCCTGCCCAGGTTAGTTTCCCAGAATGAACTCCCGAACACTAACACTGTGGATTTCGCACTAATTTCTTCTTCAAAATGTGTTAAATTGGGGGTGTCAATCTTAATTGAGGTCCCTGGCTAGATTGGGCCAGGGGGCATTGGGAATGCTATCACCGTTCAGCTGTCCTGATGCATATTGAAAGATTTATTTTTCATATTTCAGCATGATCACAGTAGGGCAGCAATCAAAATATGAGGTAGTGTGTTTGTTTTGATGATTTGCCACTAGGGCTGTCGAGAGAGAGTCTAGAGTTTAGAGTTTAGACCTGCCCGGAGGTTTCTAGTCTACTTAGTAAGAATGGCTCAGGTGTGTTTGATTGGGTTGGAGTTAAACTCTGCAGGACGGTGGCCCTCCAGGATCAAACCGCTGGTTTAGATGATCAAACACACCTGATTCAATTCATCAGCTCGAAGAATCAAAGATGGGTGTGTCGGATAAGAGAGACATCCAAGGCTACGTCCATAATCTGGATACATTTGAAAACACATCTTTTTCTCTAGGTTTCGGAGTGTGTCATTGTAAGAATTGAGAAATTAGGAGATGCCGGACAGTCTGGTTGAAGAACGACCAGACCCTGAGAGGACAAAGGACCTCTCTGGAAATTAACATTTGAACTAGCCCTCGTGCACTATCGAGACGAAAGTCTCACCTCCGAGTCATACTAATCTACATCTCCGTATGGTTCACTGCTGATATGAATGCAATTGTCCTAAATCACGTAAGTGATCCGCCATAGATGACATGTGACTCAGTAAAACTGTGTTTGTGTGTGTTCTCACTAACTTTCCTGACAAGCGTGACTGACGCACTGCAAGTGGAGAGAATGTATGTCTTATTTCTGCTCGCCTTCAGCACAGATGGACTCCCCATTCTTTAGGATATTTGCAGCACATTTAAAGCAGACTGACGCAAGTACTGTTATGTGCTGATGCTTTGGAAGCAAAACCAAAGGTTAAAAAAGAACAACATTAGTGATGTGAGCAACTCTATCTATTTTATTGTTTTCCTCACAGCCTTTACCTAGCAACATAGATCGCAGACTGATTATGCAAACGTGATGCGGTTTGGACGCACATCATATAAAATGAACACGGACGAGCGGGGAAGGGGGAGCGATCGAACCCCCGTCCAGAGCAAGCAATCAAAGCAAACGTGAAAGCACCTTCAGACACACATGGGATTGTGACCTGACCTGAGTGCAGCAGTAAGTGCTGAGAGATTTTGCTAATAAAGTGGTCGTGTCACAAGAAAAGCATTAGAAATGTATTATGTCTGGCCTCTCTGTATCATCCCAGGGAGCTTTCATGATGTTTTACTCATGTGCAGTAAGAAGATTTAAGAAGACTTCCAACATTTCAGTGTGGATGAGAAACTTTTGTAAATTCTTGAAAACGCTGGTGTGGATGGAGAGCGTTTTGAAATGAAAATGCATCTGGATAAGTGTAGACACATCCCAAGATGAGCAGTGTTGGGGATCCTCCAGGACCAGGGATGGGAACCACTGTTCTGCTTCTTCATCAATGCCAAAGTTCAATGCCAACACTCAAGAATACAGTTACAAAGGATGGATCCAAAATTACCCGGATGTGTGGTTGAAATTCAGGAGGCATTGAATGCAGACGAATCCCTAAAGTCTTTAGTCATTTCTCCCAATATGACAGCGCAGTGGTTTCCCTTGTTATGACGTATAACGGTGGCCATAGTACAGAAACATCCTAACTCAGAATCATATCTTATGTTTATCAATCATAGTGATTTCAGTTAGGATCTCATTTAGAATGCTGAAATATTCAAATTTTAACTTAAAAATTAAGATAACTAACCCATTCGTAGTAAAAGCACAGAATATGCTGACAATTACTAATGAGTAAATACTATATAATACTAAATAATATGAGTAAGCATCTTGATCTCCTATAAATCAAATTCTAACAAATAAAGTTCTCTTAAAGCTCTCTGCTGAAAATAATAAAGAGCTCAGAACTGGAGCTCATTCGTTTTTCCTTTCTTTCTTTTTTTTAAATGCAAAATCTCGAAGTCTAGCGAAATATCAATGACCAAATAAAAGACCTCTGTTCCTGTAAACCACAAGGGAGAGTGGAAAGATTCAGGCTGTTTACTCTTTAAATTATATGATTGATTTCCTTTAAAGTTATTTGATTATTTTAATGTTCATATTTGCTCCACTGGAGTCATTTTTCTCATTTATTTAATTGATTTTCTGGGTTTGGCATCCACAAGCTCTTTAACTGCTCCATATACAACATCAGCTTTTATGCTGGTAGCTGGTAGAACACAAATCATTAACACTAATGCTATCTTTACACCCATAGTGAAATATAGGTCTAATGTGGTTATTTACAATTTTAAAATATTTCCATCTCCGGCTTTATTGTAATTCACAGTATTTAACGCATGAACACCAAATGGATACATGTAAGGTTTCATTATATAAGAAGTGAAGCAGGAAAAGAGCTCATCAAAGCCTGTCATTTACATCCTGTACATTTATTTTATTTTTTTCAGCCTGATTCTGCTTTTAGATAAAGCTAATAGATCACGGCTCACGGGCCAACGGTACAGGACAGGATAATGGACTTTTCATTGCACCATGATTTACTTGGCTGTAAGGTTCCACCTCGGCCCTTTCGACTTGATAGCTCTAATTAATAACAATTGCTCCCCAAAATGTGCAAATGGAACAATAAACGAAGAACCAACTAATTAACTGCTACCATTTCTGCTAATCATCAGTTAACATTCCATTTTGTCATCATTACACTCACATGAATGCATGGACAGATAAAACAGGTCAGCCCTTTTTTGCCCCCATAAACCCTTCCTAGCCATATTTTTTCTTTCCAATAAGAGGACAAGCAAGTAATTATAGGCAGAGCTGAAATGAGAAGACTGCAAATTTGGAGCACAAATTTCAAAAGAAATGCTGAAATCATCCCATTGAAAGACACAGTTTGTTTCTCTTGCCCAAAAGACATAGGGAGGATGAGGAGTGTCAGCATCATCTGTTTCAGGAGAGTTCTGGCTCATTTATTCCATGACCTCGTGCCAGGAAGAAAAACTCAGTACAAGTGGAAACAGCACTTGATCTTTATAGGAGTGCAGCGTTAAAGGGTGAAGTCCTTGTGGTGCAGTTCTGAATGGCATTGACAGAAGGCACTGATGGACAGACAATGTCAGCTGAAATATCAATATCAAAAGGTAATAAACACTTTAAAATAGCTTCACGGTATATTTGACATGTATGCATTCAACATTTTTGGTGAATTATACATAGAAATGTCTTCAGAACATTGTTTTAACACATTAAAATGTACTCTCCCTTTGAAATATTTAACATAAAAAAATTATTTTATGAAAATGCATTTTGCAATGAGTTTCCAAGTTTGTGGTATTTATTCAGAGACAACTGTAACGAATCAAAGCGTGTTTGGTGTTATTTGAAGTGAGCAGGATTCTCTTTGTTGGGTGATTTATGGCAGGGCGATCGTCTTATTGACCTTTTGCGACTGTGCACAAGTGACTGATTAGCACTGCAATCTCACCACCGTAGCAAAGCTAGACATTTTCAGGACTCATTCATAGCATGTTGTTTTGTATCTCATGCACAGATGTGTGTAATGTGGTACATACAGCTTTATCTTAATCTTTAACAAAACATGCACACAGTTTTTGTTTTTAGGCAATTAGGCAATCAGATTTAAAAAACAAATAAGCACATGTAATTAGATTATATTACATTTATAAAACAAGTAATAAAAACTCGGTGAGTGTTTTAGCGCAATTTTCTCACCTCATGGGATCACAACACTAAGAGATAGTAAATCTTTTCCGTTTTTTTTGTTTTTTGTTTTTTGTTTTTTTGTGCGTTCCCGAGATTAGACCTTCCTTAACATAATGCCGAAAACCCGAAGTCTCTAGGTGGTCTGGTTGAGGAGTAGATAGAAGTGCAAGATTGGTGCGCACAGACAGAACAGAAATCATGAGTTAACAATCGCAATTTTGTCCGTTGGAAAATTGCGCTAAAAAATATATATATTGACAAAATGGCAGTAAATACTTTGGGCAGGTGACCCCTTTGTCTTAAAATCTCGAGAGTACTTAAAGTTTTTACAACACATTCACATAACAACAAAAGTGTTCTATGTGTTGTAGTTTTGTTTTCTGTTTTAGTGTTTTCAGTGTTTCTGTTATCGTTTTCCCCTGTCTTCTGTTGATTTTGGTTTAGTCCTGTTTTTCCCGGTCTGTTTAGTTCATCATCAGTAGTTCAGTTCTGTCACCCGTGTTTAGTTAATTAGTCTTTGTTCATCACCACCGTCACCTGTCATCACTCGTTATCATCTGTGTATTTAAGTTCCTGTCTTTCACCTTTCAGTTGTCGGTCAATGTTTAATGTTTATGGTTATGGTTGTTTTTACGTTAGGATATCTGTATCTGAGCACACGCTCCCTGTTTTTGTTTGTATCTGCTTATTGAGAATTAAAACCTCGTAATAGATCTCCTTCGTGTTCATCTCCTTCTTCATCCACCCCTGAGAACCCTAAGAGATTGACCGACCCAAAAAGAAGAAAGAGGATGGGGAGATTTATTGCGGGGTTCTTCGTCCCCAGAGCTCGTAAGCTGGTGTCGAACAGTGCAGACCTGGCTTTGAAGATGTTCGACCCAGCCTTCATGTCAGTCAGAAAAGCCATTGAATACGCCAGTCCAGCCGAGCTTGCACTTCACGCCGGTCCAGTCGAGTCTGCACTTTACGCCGGTCCAGCCGTGCTTGCACTTCACGCTGGTCCAGTCGAGCCTGCACTTTACGCTGGTCCAGCCGAGCTTGCACTTCACGCTGGTCCAGTCGAGCCTGCACTTCACGCCAGTCCAGCTGAGCCAGCACTTCCCGCCAGTCCAGCCGAGCCCGCACTTCACGTCAAATCTGCTGAGACCAAAGCAGTAGGCGCCGTGCCCGCCGCCGAGCTAGAGACTGAGAACATCACGCCTGCAGAGAGATTCTTCTCGCTGGTTCCACCTGGCTTGAAGCTCCCTTCGCCACTGGTTCCGTCCAGCTCGAAGCCCTCTTCACAGCTGGTTCCGTCCAGCTCAAAGCCCTCTTCACAGCTGGTCCCGTCCAGCTCAGAGCCCTCTTCGCTGCTGGTCCCATCCAGCTCAGAGCACTCTTCGCCGCTGGTTCCGCCCAGCTCAGAGCCCACTTCGCCGCTGGTTCCGCCCAGCTCAGAGCCCTCTTCACCGCTGGTTCCGCCCAGCTCAGAGCCCTCTTCGCCGCTGATTCCGCCCAGCTCAGAGCCCTCTTCGCCGCTGGTTCCGCCCAGCTCAGAGCCCTCTTCGCCGCTGGTTCCGCCCAGCTCACAGTCCTCTTCGCCGCTGGTTCCGTCCAGCTCAGAGCCCTCTTCGCCGCTGGTTCCGCCCAGCTCACAGTCCTCTTCGCCGCTGGTTCCGCCCAGCTCAGAGCCCTCTTCGCCGCTGGTTCCGCCCAGCTCACAGTCCTCTTCGCCGCTGGTTCCGCCCAGCTCACAGTCCTCTTCGCCGCTGGTTCCGTCCAGCTCAGAGCCCTCTTCGCCGCTGGTTCCGCCCAGCTCACAGCCCTCTACGCCGCTGGTTCCGCCCAGCTCAGAGCCCTCTTCACTGCTGGTCCCGTCCAGCATAGAGCCTTCTTCACCGCTGGTCCCGTCCAGCACAGAACCTTCTTCACCGCTGGTCCCGTCCAGCACAGAGTCCTCTTCATCGCTGGATCTGCCCAGCACCGAGCCCTCATCGCTGGATCTGCCCAGCACCGAGTCCTCATGGCGGCCTGGCACTGAGCCCTCATCGCTGCCTAGCACAGAGCCTTCTTCGCTACCCAGCCCAGTATTCTCCAAGTGGCTTTTCCCACCCATCCTCCCTCTCCCACCTCCTCTGTTTGAGTCATCCTGTTCTCCTGCCCTGCCTCTGCTGAGCCCTGTCGACCCTGCTGCCCATCCACAGCTACCCGCCAGTGTTGCTGTGGAGCCGCCTCCGGGACTCCAGGCCTCAGCATCACCCTGGTCAGTGGATCCCCTGTCCTTGCCTCAGTCCCCTGAACCTCTGACTCCACCTGGGTCCTCCGACCCTGCAGCTTCTCTTTGGCTCATTGTGCCCTCACCTCCGCCGGGTCTTGTCAACCCTATAGCTCCACCAGGCTCACTCCTCCTTCCTTCCTCGCATTGGTCAGCCGTCACCCTGGTTCCCCCTCGGGATTCCGTGCTGTCGTCTGCGCCTCTGCCCTGCATCCCTTCTGCTCCACAGGGCTCCGTCTTCCCTCCTGCTCCTCAGTCGTCCTCCCTCGCACTGGTTACGCCACGGGCTTCCAGAGCCCCTTCTCCGCCTCGGTCCCGTGAGCCTGCAGATCCGCCTTGGCCCTCCAGACCTGTGGTGTCGCCTCGGCTCTGGGTCCCTCTGGCTCAGTTGGGGATACCTGGAACTCCGGCTATGGCTTCTCCGCCATGGTCACCCGAAAGGTCCGCACCGCCATGGCCACCCAAGGGGTCCACACCGCCATGGCCGCCCAAGGGGTCCGCACCGCCATGGTCGCCTGAGGGGTCGTCTCCGCCGTGGCCACGCCCACAGTCTGCTCCGCCGTGGCCACACCCACAGTCTGCTCCGCCGTGTCCACGCCCTCAGTCTGCTCCGCCCTGGAGGCTGACGGGGGAGACACGGCAGGCTTCCTTTTACAGTACAGTTTCACTTTACTTACTGAGTAAATTGTCATGTTTTCCTTGGTAACGTTGCAGGACATACGAGGTAAAAAATTGTGACTATATGGAAAAGGGAATGATCAGGTTATATGGTACAATTCCGGTAATACCATGGAAATAAACAAGGCTTCCTTTTACAGTACAGTTGCACTTTACTTACCGAGTAAATTGTCATGCTTTCCTTGGTAACGTTGCAGGACATACGAGGTAAAAAATTGTGACTATATGGAAAAAGGAATGATCAGGTTATATGGTACAATTCCGGTAAAACCATGGAAATAAACAAGGCTTCATTTTACAGTACAGTTGCACTTTACTTACTGAGTAAATTGTAAAAACATCTGCAAGAACATACCCAGTATTTAAGATGTGCCATGACATTAGGGAAAACTGTTCCTGCGGGGTAGTTACCAGGTAAGTGTAAGGTAAATTATTTGATAAACCCTCTATAAATGGGTGTAGCAATGAACAACAACTACGTAAGACAAGGTAATTTATTGGAAACTACCGTCTTAATTTCAAGATAGTAATAAATACACATGGACTGTTACCAACATAACCCTAGGATAACTACAAATCTAACTTGAATTGATGGGTAATACTGGAGGTGTTTCTAAAAATTGGCTGCCTACATTCTGAGGAAGTACACAATTAAATCTGAGTTATTACCAACCTAAACAGGTAACAAGTACACAGTACTTTGTTGAGTTGATATTTAACAGTGTTTTTTTTTTCCCTGGTAGTTTATCTGTAATTGCATACTAATCACCTTAAGTAATTACACACTAAAATACTATAATTTACCATATGCTTACCAGGTAAATACTTAGTAATTAGTTTGTAGTTTCTCTGCATTTACATACTTGTTACCTGTGGTAATTACCAATAACCAACTATAACTTACCATATATTTACCAGGTAAATACCTAGTAATTAGGGGACTGTAAAAGGAAGGGTTACCCAATTTTCTTCATGTAATTTGCAAGTAATCTACCCAGAACTGACTGTGAATTTGGACAATTTAGTTTTTTGCCTACTGTTAATAAAATTACATTTTATTTTGAATTAAGAAAAGAGCTACATTTATACATGGGTTATTATATTATTGCAGTGGTGTCGCCAGGCTCTCCCGTCACACACACCCCGCACTCACTCTCACCAGAATTCTAATCACCTGCATCTGTCCCTCATAAGCTCACTTATCAACCACAGCATAAGAGTACAAACACACACTCAGTCACTCATTGTCTGGTCTCCAATGTGGATTACCAACTCCTTACCTGTTCTACGTACCTGAAGTTCACTTACAAATAATCAGATAGAGTAAAGTAATATGCGTGTTTGGCGTGCTGTCCGAGGATCAGCATCAGTCATGTCGGAAAGGCATCCAGATTTTCGTTTTCTGTTTGGGGGATATTGCCATATGGTTTTGTTTTGGGGGGTTATTACTGCTCTCCTGCTCTTATCCATGCTAGGCTATATGGATGCGCAGGGAGTTCTTGCCCAGAACAGAACCATACCGCCAATCCTAACTGTATGCTAATTGTCAATCATATTTGACGATAGTGGTCCTGACAGAAATGAAGCGTAGAGTCAGTTCTGGCAGGTCACGTTAGTCAAGCGTGCATCACTGACTCTCAGCTGATCCACGTCTACCTATAGGAATACAACTCTATCACTGTATACATATATAAGCTCCTTCAGAATTCTCAGCAGCTATCGTGTTTCTCAGGAGCTAATTACCCTCCTCCCTCCCCAGCTCCTCCTCTCGCCCAGTCAGTATGGCATTCTGATTCCCCCTGATCAGAATAAATTCTTGAATCATGTTGTACTTTAAAATCTTGAATTAATGATATCTGCAATACATTCATGTTGGTTCTGTTCTGTTTACCCTAAGGGGGAACCATAGAGAACAGAACCATACCGCCAATCCTAACTGTATGTTAATTGACAGAATTAGAGAGACAATTATAACTATGCAACTGTTTACTACAGAATTGCATCAGGCAGTGCATTGTAGTCTCCCTGAGGAAAAATTCCATTCATTTGTTGCAATAGATGAGGAAGAATTGTCTAAACTCGTTAAATCATCTAAATCAGCAACATGTATGTTAGACCCTATACCGACTAATCTACTGAAATTCATCTTTGTCACTAGGATAAGTACCGAAAACTTTTAAGCTGGCTATTATTAAACCTCTTGTTAAAAAAATGCAACTTGATCATACAGAATTAGTCAATAACAGGCCGATCTCGATCTACCTTTTCTGCCAAAGATACTAGAAAAGGCAGTATCCTCACAACTGTGTTCCTTTCTAGAAAGAAATGATATCTGAGGATTTCCAGTCAGGATTTAGACCGTACCATAGTACTGAGACTGCTCTCGTTAGAGTCACAAATTATTTACTCTTATCATCCGATCGTGGTTGTGTCTCTCTATTAGTGTTACTCGATCTTAGTGCTGCATTTGATAATATTGACCACAACATTCTTTTAAATAGACTCGAAAACTATGTTGGCATTAGTGGAATTGCACTAGCATGGTTTAAATCATACTTATCTGACCGTTATCAGTTTGTAGCAGTAAATGAAGAGATGTCTCATCGATCACAAGTTCAGTATGGCGTACCACAAGGCTCAGTACTAGGACCGCTGCTGTTCACTCTGTACATGCTACCATTAGGAGATATCATTAGGAAACATGGCATTAGTTTTCACTGTTATGCTGATGATACTCAGCTCTATATTTCTTCACGGTAACACTTTATATTACGACCCGCAAACAACTGCGTAAGTAAACCGAAATTACGGTGTATGTTTCTGTAATTATAGTGTACTTCTGTGTAGGTATAAGGGAACAATATGTTAAGTTTTGGGTAATAAAGGGGTACAACCAGATATACAAGCAAATTATTTATAATGTAATTATTTTAAAACTAACAGGTACCTATTCTGTTAATATATTCCAGGCAAAAATTGTATGTCTGTTGTATATAAAAGTTTTTATCACATTTCTGGCAAAATATGTTCTTGTGCAATGTAGTTACAGGGTAATTTTGACATCTGTGGGTTGTAAATTAAACTTATATATATATATATATATATATATATATATATATATATATATATGGCTGTACGTAAGCACAGTATGATACAAATTTTATCTGAAACAAGTTTATAAACAGCTGATTTCGAAAAACATTGGCAATGCTATTTATTGTGTTTTCTTACTAAACTACTTACTAAACTAAGCCAAAAAAAAATAGTTTCTGCTATGATTTAAATTTAGAACGTACCATGTAGTACTTACCTTAACACATTGTATTGCAATGACACTTAAATGTCAGGGCAAATATACTGTGTAATTAAAAGTTTTTTTGATTTGTTTTTTTTTAATAAGAGTACCTTTCTCTGTAATTACTGTGCAAATAGTGTTGTTTCATATTGTTACATAGTTAGTAGTGTTTGTTACCCGTTTCAACTGTGTATTTACAGGGTAAGTGTAACTCCTGCGGGCTGTAAATTAAAGTGGCGCTTGTTACCCCCTTGTTCTGTGTAGTTACAGGGTAAGTGCAGTAAATATACAATAAAGGATCCCATTTAATTTCTGACTTTTATTTTACAAAAAAAATTCAAAACACTTTTTCATCTTAATAAAACATTGTCTTTTCTACAGTATACTCAAACAACAAAGTAACACATTATATCATAATGTGATATAACATTATCACATATGATAACATTACTACCCCCCACCCCCTCCCTTATTTGCTTCTCTTGCTTTTCTTCTTCTTTCTTTTCTTGCTCTTCTTTTTCTTAACTTCATCTGGGGACTCTGAAGTTGAGGAGTTGATGGAGTCCCATTGGTCTTGCTGCACTGCAAAAATATGAATATGCTCTTAGCAAGCTACACCTTCAATTTTAAGTTGTCGAACAATCCTCCACTCTAAAACATTTTGTGCCACCTGATATTACTGTAGTAACTGTAATTTTGAAGAAAACACATTTTGGTGAAGTTTGAGGCAGATCATGGGGGGGTTGTAATATTTTACAGTGATAATGACTGTAGTGCAGCAGAAAATGTTTTTAAAAAAGGCATAGTTGTTCTGACAGCAACAAAAAACAAAAAAGCATGAAACACAAACCTGAGGGCTGTGGCAACAGTTCAATAGTTCGGATTGAGCTGATCAACAAATGGACAGGGAACTACGTCATCACGTTGAAAGGTCACGCCTGCGCCGGCATAAGTACCGCCCCACTGTTTACAATGCGACCGTACGTAGGAGGATAGTTCGTAATAGTATTGTTTGCGATTATATATATAGTAATAGTATTCGGTGAATATGAATATGAATAGTATATGAATAACATTCTGATGAATATGAATAGTAGTTCAAATAGTATTGCCGGCGCAGGCATGACCTTTCAACGTGATGACGTAGTTAGTTCCCTGTCCGTTTGTTGATCAGCTCAATCCGAACTATTGAAGGTAAAAAGTCTATAAATTATTATTTTTTATTTTTTTTTGAAAATGACCTATCGTTTCGCTAGATAACAACCTCTTCCTCAGCTGTGATTGCGTACAGCCCGTTTAAACACTTAAAAGACTTTTGAAACTGCATTGATTTGGACTTAACAATGATGGTGACCAATGAAGTCAAGTTAGATGAAAAATCCAGAAATGTTTTCTTCAAAAAACATAATTTCTCTCCCACTGAGGAAAGAAAGACATGGATATCTTGGATGGCATTGGGGTGAGTAAATTATTAGGAAATTTTCATTTTGGGGTGAACTAATCCTTTAACTTGTGCATTTATAATGTACAGTACCACCAGCGATGTTTAGTTCTTCAATTTGATGTTTTAAAAAATAGGAAAGTGGTCACAAGTATAAGCCCTGGAGTAGAGCAGGAGTAAAATTTAAACGTCTAACCTTTCTTTCTTTCTTTCTTTCTTTCTTTCTTTCAAAGATACGATTATCATATTATCTATATTGTTCCTATAGTGCCACAGCCCTCAGGTTTGTGTTTCATGCTTTTTTGTTTTTTTGTTGCTGTCAGAACAACTATGCCAACTATGTTCTGCTGCACTACAGTCATTATCACTATAAAATATCACAATCCCCCCATGATCTGCCTCAAACTTCACCAAAATGTGTTTTCTTCAAAATTACAGTTACTACAGTAATATCAGGTGGCACAAAATGTTTTAGAGTGGAGGATTGTTCGACAACTTAAAATTGAAGGTGTAGCTTGCTAAGAGCATATTCATATTTTTGCAGTGCAGCAAGACCAATGGGACTCCATCAACTCCTCAACTTCAGAGTCCCCAGATGAAGTTAAGAAAAAGAAGAGCAAGAAAAGAAAGAAGAAGAAAAGCAAGAGAAGCAAATAAGGGAGGGGGGGGTAGTAATGTTATCATATGTGATAATGTTATATCACATTATGATATAATGTGTTACTTTGTTGTTTGAGTATACTGTAGAAAAGACAATGTTTTATTAAGATGAAAAAGTGTTTTGAATTTTTTTTGTAAAATAAAAGTCAGAAATTAAATGGGATCCTTTATTGTATATTTACTGCACTTACCCTGTAACTACACAGAACAAGGGGGTAACAAGCGCCACTTTAATTTACAGCCCGCAGGAGTTACACTTACCCTGTAACTACACAGTTGAAACGGGTAACAAACACTACTTACTATGTAACAATATGAAACAACACTATTTGCACAGTAATTACAGAGAAAGGTACTCTTATTAAGAAAACAAAACAAAACAAAAAACTTTTAATTACACAGTATATTTGCCCTGGCATTTAAGTGTCATTTAAGTGTCAAGTTTAATTTACAACCCACAGATGTCAAAATTACCCTGTAACTACATTGCACAAGAACATATTTTGCCAGAAATGTGATAAAAACTTTTATATACAACAGACGTACAATTTTAAGAATAAGTTACCTGTTAGTACCTGTTAGTTTTAAAATTATTACATTATAAATAATTTGCTTGTATATCTGGTTGTACCCCTTTATTACCTAAAACTTAACATATTGTTCCCTTATACCTACACGGAGGTACACTATAATTACAGAAACGTACAGCGTAATTTCGGTTTACTTACGAAGTTCTTTGCAGGTCGTAATATAAAGTGTTACCTTCTTCACTTATCTAAATTATGTCAAATGCTCTCAATGACAAATGCGCAACAATTAGTCCATGCGTTCATGACATCAAGGCTAGATTATTGTAATGCTCTACTGGGTGGTTGCCCTGCACACTTAATAAACAAACTACAGCTAGTTCAAAATGCTGCAGCTCAAGTTCTTACTAGAACCAGGAACCAGTTCTGTCAACACTGCACTGGCTCCCTATTAAACATTGAATTAATTTTAAAATATTGCTGATTACTTACAAAGCACTAAATGATTTAGCTCCGCAGTACTTGAGCTCTTAACGCATTATAGTCCTTCACGTCTATTGCGATCTCAAAATATAATACCTAGAATATCAAAATCGATTCCTGGCGGTAGATCCTATTTAGCACCAAAACTCTGGAACAGTCTTCCTAACATCGTCCGGGAAGCAGACACACTCTGTCAGTTTAAATCTAGACTAAAAACACATCTCTTTGACCTAGCATACACATACACATACAGTAACACATTATCATTTTCTATAATTCAATGTTAGGCTGCATAGATCAGGTCAGCCGGAACCAGGAACACTTCCCATAAATCCTGATGTACTCGTTACATCATAAGAAGAACGCCGTCTATACTAATATTAGTCTCTCTGTTTATCCCGAGGTTTACCTCAGTCCATCGGATCCAGGCCGTATTCTGTATTATGAATTTTTAAGGCCAGACAGGTAGTTTGTTGAGGTCAATTTGTAGAGAAAGACATGCCTGCGCACATATAAATTCAAATGTGCATACCTATAGACTAAACATGTAATACGCATATGCACACCGTTGGCGTTTTCACATATTTTTTGAAGTAGATGATCATTTTTTTTAGATAACTTTTTCAAAATTATTCAACGCCTGCACCTTGGAACCTATTTCAAGGTTTGCGTTCTCTAGCCACCAGGCACTGTTGTCATGCGAATGAGCGGCCAGAGCGCATTAAGGGTTTTCTGTTAGAATGGTGTCATGTTAGCGGACCCTAAGTTAAATAACTAATGATCTTTGCAACAGAAGTGAATCAATCAAAACTAACTTTAGCTGGACAAAAACTTAATTCCAGAGCTGCTGTAAAAGGCAGTGGCTTGACTTGAAGGCCCAGGCGTGGCGGCGACCATCTTGACCGAGGGTCATGACGGGCCTAGACTCTGGAATGGCAGCCTTGGTGGGGCGAGACTCAGAGATGGGCTTGGTTTCAGACTGGGATGGGACGCGACGCTCGCCAGACACCGAATTAAGGTTTTTTCTTTTTCACTTTAGATTTTTTCTGACCATACTCAAGGGGCTGTCGGGAACCTAGCCCCAACCCGGTCCTGCTCCCAAGCGGAGGGAAGCCCAGAAGCAGAGTATGATGAGTCACGCTTACCCTCGCAGAGACTGGGGACCGGCTCGCCACGCTCAGCAGCCTAAAAGGAGGCTTGATTTGAGGACTATCTTCTCTGCAGAGAAAATGTCCTGAGGTTTATGCACCCAGGACCGTGGGGGTATGCCATTCGTTCACATCCTCCCACTTCTGCTAACGTCACTAAAGAGAATTGGGATTTTGCAGGTTCTGTTGATTTTGCCATCCTGCTTGACTCTACCTCTGGACTGGTCAAAGCTATTTTGCTCCCTCACCCTGAATATCTTCCTAAAGCTCCATTCTTGACCGTCCATCTGGTCATTCTTGAAGCCTTCTGTCTTCCGCCATTCACTACACAGAAGAAACTCAACCTACTGTGTCCAATTTGTGCTCTCCAAACTTACGTCCACCGGCATACGTCAGTTACATTGGAGCTAAAAAAGCAGGAACGAGATGCTGCAGCTCAATGCCACACTGGGGGGCGTGTCCAGACATCTCTTCAGACAAAGTGATAACCTGAAGGCGCACCTGTTTCAGGTCTGTTTATAGCCTCTCACAAGAGCGCATTCCAGTGACGTCATCATCAGATCTTGGCGTGATGAATTTCTTGCCATGTTTTCCACATATGCTTCACAACCGGTCAAACAAAGATGCTTTTCCAACGAGTATAAGCATGCAGCATCTCATTCCCACTTTTTTATGGAACAGGTAAAGTCAAGTAACCCGAGACGTTCTCTACTAAAGAAGTGTACCCAAATGACAACTTCAGCTTTCTAAGAACTCCGGAATTATAAAAAGGATCCATAGGGATCTCGCCTAGGGTGCTGAAAGGGCCCTGATCTGACTCACTCAGTTCAGTTCAACTCAAACCAGGTGTACACGGTACGATTTTTGCCACGATTTAGCAGTCTTTGAGCAGACAGATTTTGTTAATTCTAAAAGATTCCTCTGATTGCTAGTTTGACATGTACATCGACAGCCGATTAATGAGCATTGTGATCATATTTTACCTGAGATGAAATTCTGCCAGTGTCAGGCAGTGTGGTTTCTCCTACGACAACCGTCATATCAAAAGCCAATAGGAGCACAGAACTTAATAAAGTAATTGGTGCAACAACTACTAACCAGCACTTGCTCCACACACATCATATTTTTTTCAAGACAAGCCATGATCAAAACTAAAGCTAGAAATTGTTTTTGTTTGCTAGCCACCAATTTAATTCTGCATGTAATGCAGTTCATAGTCACCAAGCTTGTCATGGATTGATGACGTAAAACTCTGTTTTGTGTGTGTCAGTCTTGACTGCACATGTAGTCTGACATTAATGACAACTCAGATCCTACAGTTTGACATGACTCACAGTGGGGAATAAGTTCATGCAGTCGGACAAGCAGCAATTGTAAAAATCGTGTAACAGTGTGCACCCGGCTTTATTCATGGCTCTCACAATACACTGTCACTTAATGGTCAAAGTAAGCAACACTAGATTATAATAGCATGGCACAACATCTATTACACATTTAGGTTAGGAAAATATGGAGTAGCCACTTTCTTTTGTGATCTGTTTTGGTTTTAATTGTAATAGGGAGTGAGCCAAGAAGCTGGGTGTGTTTGCTTTCTTTTGATTGAGGACAGTTACAAGGATACATTTTTGGTTTTATCTTGTATTTTTGGCATGGTCATTTGTGAATTTGTTGCATATTTACTTTTTTTATATTTTGGTCTGAAGCATAATCTCTGTTGTGATTTGACTCTGAACAGAACATAACCATACAACGGTGGTCTGTAACACCAATAAAAGCTGACACTGATACAGTCTCAGGAGAAGAAGTGCTGGGCTGAGTAATGGGGGAATTGGGAATAAATGATTCCCCTGGTATGTAAATGGAAATGAAAGGACAAGTAATGCCCCAGGCTGCCTCCCCTAAACCCCATTTGTTGTGCTAGACAAATCAATTGTGTGCAACGGCAAAGGTGATCTTTATGTGCTTCTTTTGTTTGTTTAGATGAACAGTGAGCATGTCTGCCTCTTGAGTCAGCTGGGACAGGTGAGCAAATAAGCACCATTAGTATATCAACAGGAGGTATGATAAATTGTCTTCTTTGATGACAAATTGTCTGTATGATAACAACACACACTTACTTTGAGCTGTCACCAGAGTGATCAACAAACATTGAGAGCAGTGATTCTCAGCCCTGTTCCTGGAAGTCTCCACAACACTGCACATTTTGTATGATTCCTAATAAAACACCAGCTCATTAATAGAGACTTCAAGACCTGAGATGGGTGTGACAGATTAGGGAGACAGTCAATGTGTGCGGTATTGGTACCAACTGTGTTCTGCTGTGCTTCTGTGTATTTCTCTTTCTGCATTGGTCCAATACAGAAACTACTGAGAGGAAATGTATAATAAAATATGTATCAAATATATAAGCCGTCTCAACCGGCTTCAAAACATGTCTCCATTATATTGTCATTTTTTGCTCGTTCGGTACTTTGCAACAACACAACCTTGTTTCTTGTTTTACGACTTTCAGCATATTTCCTAACAAAGTCTGACATGTTTACGTTTTACGTGGCGTGAGAAAGTCACCAACCACGCGAAATCTGATTAGAGCAGACTGAAACGGATTTCCAGAAATTGAATAGGATATCAAACTAAATATGAATGTACCTCAAACCGATTTTTAAAAATAGCATTTCATGTAATATTTTGCCGTTTACACTTGCTAAATCTAACCAGATTTCAATCAGATTTGCACAAAGATTTGGACTGACAGTCTGTACGAGGCTTTTTGGAAAGGCACAGGTGATGGCTTCAAAACTAATATCGAATAATTCTGCCGAATAATATTATACGAATGTAGATGTCATTCTCGCTGTTAAATTAAATAAATTTGTATTAATACTACAGAAAATTCAAACATGCTCTCTCTGGATCTCCCAGCACTGTCTAGAGGTTAACTGTGTCAAGACACACACAAACACACAGGTTATAATGCAGCTGGAGTAGGATTCAAAGACAGCATTATCGCACAGAGAAGCGCAATTACACAACATTTTAAGATGAAGAGTTAAATTTTACACAACATTTCAACTGTGACCACTAATGTGTTCACTCACAGAATCAGACACTACTTTATAGCACATTTCCTGTCATGAATTATAATACCATTTGGTTTGTAGGTCCGTTGGGTTTGATTGTTTTCACACCTCAAGCGAACCGCCCCAGAGTTCATTTGCAATCGGGCCGAGACCATCTCATTCAGGCGGTCTCGGAGCAATTGTTTTGCTGCGGATCCAAACGCAATTGCTGTGTTCACATATGCCTAAACAAACCGAACCAAGGTAGAAAACGCACCAGGTTCCGAAACAAACACTCAGCACCCTAAGGCTTGTAACTTTCCATTGTCAGTTAATCTTGATCCTGTTGGATATCCTCTATATGGCAACCTGCAAAAGCTGTCTGGGGAGATGGAGTGCGGGAAACAACTATCTAAAAAAAAATCAATTTGGACTTCCCCATTTGAACTCGGCCTTCACTCAGGGAGTAAGGACCGTTAAAAGGTTTCCACTGAAATACAATCCTTAATCATAAAATAGTGTAAAAGGTATTTTGATATGTAAATGACATTCAGAAACTTTGAAATGAATGAGCAATGAATAAGTACTTATCCAAAAAAAGCATAAGAAATTATATTTATTTATAATGAGAGATTTTATTTGACATGCAGAGTAAACCAATGCACACATTCTTTCTCTCTAAAGAAAATAGCTTATTGATGCAGTTCAGTCTGCTATTTTATTCCAAACGTTACTCCTAATCGGAGGCTTCCATAAATATTTATTTTTATCAAAGAGTTACATTTCAACTAACTAATGTTGCAAAGCAAAAATATTTAGTAATGCGTAAGTTGTAACTTACTGCTCACTATGGGTTTTGGTACACACACACACACACACACACACACACACACACACACACACACACACACACACACACACACACACACACACACACACTGATGCAGATATCAACAATATCAGTGAAAAACATGCAAATCCAAGCAAGAATTGTTTTACTGAGAATGTCTTTAGGAGTTTTATATTTCACGCTGCATGCCATAACCTTAAATAAAGATGCAGACGAAACGTGGCACTGCGAAGGCCTCAGATAATGGCCAAACAAGGAAAATAACAACAATAACATTAAGCTCCTCCAAACAGCAGGCCAAAAGTCACAAATATGTCCATACCAAAACACATGCAATCCTTCAGCCAGTAGTTGAAGTGCTGATGCCTGCCCTTTGACAACACTCACCACAGCAGACTAACACCTGTTTGGCTCCAAAGAGCCCCAGAAATGAGATAAAAGAGAAAGAAATCCAAACGATTGTGATTTATTGCTACTTGTGTACATACGAGTAAAGGGTGAACAAGCAGACAGCAAGAAATCCATTTCAAATTGAATTTCCTTTGTTTGAAACAGCCCACTCCAAAATCACACAAAAACTATCATAGAGCCCATAAATGACATTGGTGCAATAATCTACAGCGACATGTCCCTGTCGCTGATAAGCCACCTCAAAGAATGGGGAGGGGGCGATCGATACTAACTATTCATTTCTGAAATTATCTTCACATTGATCCAGGGGCAAGTGCCAGCAAGGCAGGAGCACACTGACTTTAATACAATAATTATATAAAGGGTTACACGCTCATCCTCAAGTAACCAATAAAGGCTGTCAGCAAGAGCAGGGCATAGAGCAATCCCATAATCCATCAGCACTTTGCCCCTTGACCCACAGGCTTTCAGGCTTTTTATGAAGCCTCTACAAGAGTTGCTTACAGAAGGATACAATGACTACAAAGATTTCAAAAGAAAAGAAGTACAAGAAACGATTTCGTATAAGATATCTGTGAACTGTGAAAGAGTTTCTTTAAGGGGTTTATTGCAACTGGCTGCAGATCTTTTGACAAATGAGAGCAAAAAAAAAAAAGAAAAAAAAAGAAGAAGACAAGAATGTTAGCACACAGAATATACTGAAATGTAGTTAAAAAGCTGATTAGTCTATACCAGTTTAAATGTAAAATATTTTCCAAAAAAACATGAGTATAGCAAGATAGGCATGCGGCCTATTGAAAAAAATATAAGCCATATCTGTGTCCTACATTGCAGCAAATTCACTTCTGCATCTGTTTGTGGCATCACAATGATGTAAGCTAAAAAAATATTAATGGACAAAATGGATTACATTTGTAGGAATCATTTGAAGTAATCTGGAGACTTTTCAAACCAAGGAAAAATTATGTGCCACCTGTTTATTGTAACCAGCAAGGAGAGGTTTATCAACAAAGCCCATCAGCAGTAATGAGCCATCTGTCTGGTCCAATTCTTCAACCAAAAAGATTAGTATATGTAATATGAGGGAATGATAGGGGACCTTTCGTTTATCACATGCTTGATTTTCTGAACAATAAACCTTTCATGAATGCTTTTGTCTGCAGCTATAATATGATCAAGGTTCTGGGAAAGCTTTGGTGGATTTCATATTTCAAAGGCTGTCACTAAACCTTATTAACACATTTTTGCATTTCACCTGCATATAAATGGCCCGCCAACGGGGCTCCCCCATTCGATGCTGTGAGCTGCAGGCTCCTGTCGGATGCTGTGAGGGCCCTCCTGGTTGGCCGTTTGGAGTCACTCGTAACACCCGCCGACTGTCGACAGGGCTTGCCCAGCCGATGCCATGAGCTCCCGGCCGGGGCATTGGAATCGCTCGCACCCGCGTTCGGCCAGCGGGGCTTACCCGTCCACTGCCTTGAGCTGCTGGCTCCCGTCGGATGCAGGGCGACCCCTCCCGGTCAAGTGACCAGGCTTCTCCCCGCAAACACCATTCTGACAACTTTATTGCACACATTTTTTTGGGGGTCAATAAGTTCCCTGCTGCTATCCCTGCTTGTTCCCGGTCTAATTATCTTGTTCCAGTTCCTTGTTTGGATGTTGTTCCCTGTGTGGATTATCTTTGGTGGTATTTTTTGAATACACTTTATGCTGCCATTGGATCCTGGATCTCCAGGGCAGGGCAGGGCAGGGCAGGGCAGGGCAGGGCAGGGCAGGGCAGGACATGGCAGGGCATGGCAGGGCAGGGCAGGGCAGGGCAGGGCAGGGCAGGGCAGGACATGGCAGGGCAGGGCAGGACATGGCAGGGCAGGGCAGGACATGGCAGGGCAGGGCAGGACAGGGCAGGGCAGGGCAGGGCAGGGCAGGGCAGGGCAGGGCAAGACAGGACATGGCAGGGCATGGACAGGGCAGGGCATGGACAGGGCAGGGCATGGACAGGGCAGGACATGGCAGGGCATGGCAGGGCAGGGCATGGCAGGGCATGGCATGGCAGGGCAGGGCATGGCATGGCATGGCAGGGCAGGGCAGGGCAGGGCAGGGCATGGCAGGGCATGGCAGGGCATGGCAGGGCATGGCAGGGCATGGCAGGGCATGGCAAGGCAGGGCATGGCAGGGCAGGGCAGGGCAGGGCAGGGCAGGGCAGGGCAGGGCATGGCATGGCATGGCAGGGCAGGGCAGGGCATGGCATGGCATGGCATGGCATGGCATGGCAGGGCAGGGCAGGGCAGGGCAGGGCAGGGCATGGACAGGGCAGGGCAGGGCAGGGCATGGACAGGGCAGGGCAGGGCATGGACAGGGCAGGGCAGGGCATGGACAGGGCAGGGCATGGACAGGACAGGACAGGGCAGGGCATGGACAGGGCAGGGCATGGACAGGGCAGGGCAGGGCAGGGCATGGACAGGGCAGGGCAGGGCATGGACAGGGCAGGGCAGGGCAGGGCAGGACAGGGCAGGGCAGGACAGGACAGGACAGGACAGGACATGGACAGGACAGGGCAGGACATGACATGGCAGGGCAGGGCATGGACAGGGCAGGGCATGGACAGGACAGGGCAGGGCAGGGCAGGGCAGGGCAGGGCAGGGCATGGACAGGGCAGGGCAGGGCAGGGCAGGGCAGGGCAGGGCAGGGCAGGACAGGGCAGGGCAGGGCAGGGCAGGGCAGGGCATGGACAGGACAGGGCAGGGCAGGACAGGACAGGACAGGACAGGGCAGGAAAGGACAGGACAGGACAGGACAGGACAGGACTAAACAGGTCCATATGATGTTCTGAAAAAAGACAGAGAACATAGGAAGAATAAACAGAAAACCAAACAAGGAGGGTGACGATGCAGGACAGGTGGGGTACATTAACTAATAATCAGGTAACAAGGAGAGCAGGGTCAAGACATTATGGTGCATTCACATCATGTCTTATTAAATACAAAGTTCTGTCGTGAAACTCTAGATAGCACAGGCTGATGGGTCCTTAACACAACCGGATGATTTTTATATTGTTATCTACATGGCACAAACTGATTCAGTTCCTCTGAAACCCTCCATCTTCTCCAGCTCCACATGTACAGATCTGCTATGGGGAATTTCAAATTTGCTATTCGTGCTGAAGCAGTACGTCTTACTTGCTCATAGCAGAGAATGTATTGGCAGTAGCAAGTTCCTGTACTTGCTAATTGCTAATAGCAATAATCTACAACAACAGAAATAATCAACAGCAGCAGCGTAGCAGATCTATTCCGCCAAGACCAACATTGTCATTTCTATTACCATGCTAAAAATCATCCGTTGCTGTCATAATAGAACTTTAATTACGAGATAACACATGAAGTTCTACTCTAAGCCAGTGATCTTCAACCCTGCTCCTGAAAGACCGCCAACACTGCACGTTTTTTAACCCATGTGATAATGAGCTGATGAATTGAATCAGGTGTGTTTGATTAGGGAGACAAAGAAAACGTGCAGTGTTGGGGGTCCTTCGGGAGCAGGGTTGAAGAACACTGCTCTAAGCTGTTCCCTCAGAATTACGCGTTTCTGTGGCAACACTATCAACGCTTAAATCAGGGCTGCGTTTCCCGATAACGTTGTCTCTTAGCGCGCTACGAAGACTCTTAAGGTATAACTTAACTAAAGATATACCATTGCTAGGCGTGTTCCCCGAACCATACTTTAGGAAGCCGCTTAAGATATACCTTCTTCAGAGACAGAAGAGCTAATGAATAATTAGTGTAGCTGCTCTTCATAACTTGTCAAGCAATATACAGTCATGTGCATTTGATCTGATATTACTGGAGTAAAGTGGGTGGATCAGTAGGTAGCACTGTCGCCTCACAGCAAGGAGGTCGCTGGTTCGAGCCAGGATGTCTTTCTGTGTGAATGTTCTCCCTGTGTCTGGTTTCCAGAAACAATCCAAGAACATGCAGTATAGGTTAACCCTCTGGGGACCAAAAACGCGCCCGCGCGTTTTGCTCGGTTTTTTTTTTTTTTTAGCAATGAAAATAAACACTAAATGCTCTGTTAATTTTGATCTTTCATTTTCGTGTAATACATCAATCAATCCTGTTCAGTTTCTATTTTTTTTCTGTATACTCACAATAAAAATAAAGTGTTTAGCTTTTTGACAAATAAAGAAAAATTAACATGATGCGATTTCTGCCTTCTCTCTGTCAGTAAACTCCCATTTGAAACGCGTTCGAAAATGATCTATAACTCCGCGAAAATTCAGTCAAACAGGCAAACAGACCCACGGGCATAAAGCTTGAGATCGCATCTTTTAAATGAAGTAATTTGTATAAAAAACAAATATTCTCAGCTTCTGTAATCTGTATAAAAAGAGAGCGACTCCAGTCGAGCTCATTACGAGCTAATTCACAAGTAATGTAACCACTCCCCGGAGAGCGCGTGCTATTCAAACGCAAATTCTGAGAACTATTTCAGAGCTGTGAAACGCCCACATCAGCTGTAAACAGCGCGTCGCGATCGAGTGAGACATAATATAGCCTACCTTATGGAGAAAAGATTCCTCAGAACAGTGCTGATATGAGGAGCAATATCTCCTGATATGAGGAGCAGATCCCGCTGAGGAGTGAGGTAGGCTGTTTTCTTTTCTCAAGTGTGGAATAACGTTATGGAATAACGTTAGTGTAGGCCTATGCAAACCGCAAAAAGATGAATCGCATTTCTATAATATGACTCGCCTTTCTGTGAGATGAATGAAGGGTACATATTTGTAAAGATTGTTTAGCCTAAATATGAATCGCGCGTCTGTGTGTGAAAGAATAAACTGCTTTGCTATAGCCTACTGAGATGAGTAAAAATCGACTGGAATATGTTGAAATAAAATGTATTTGTATAAGCAACGTATTAAACTGCAAATTAGCATTTATATGCCCTAATATTTCATAAAAACAACGTTACAGTCAGTCACTTGTTGACTAGATTTGGGTACAGTTTTTAGGCTACTGTAGAATATACTGCCACATCAAATAAGCTTTTGTTTAGCAATTTCTGCTCATATCTATCGTTATATATATATATATATATATATATATATATATATATATATATATATATAAAATACTATTTTTGTCAAAAATAAAGTCATAGACTAAGATGTTACATGTTCCAATGTTGGCTATATTCAAACTAATGAATACATATGATATAATGTAGGCCTATAATCTTTTTTCTTTTTCTTTTTTACAAAGAAAGAGTACACTTGAAATATTGTTGAAATTGTAATTATTGTTGTAATTGTAACATTTTTAATAAAATAGTAAAACATATTTACAAGAGAGATGTAAGCGAAATCTTAAATGGTCAATATAAGTCTTCTTCTAAATACATCTTTTGTCCTTGCATTGTGGCTCAGTCAGTGTCACACCTGAATGAATGGCTCATTAGGCAGAGTGGGTGGGACATTGTAATCTAAGGTGTAAACTACTCCTCCCCCTCGCATATTGGCTTTCCAAGCAAAACCTGTTTTACACCATTTAAATCAATGTATTTTTTTTTTGTGAACGATAAAGCAAGACTATTTTCACATCATTTTGAAGCTAGAACTCAAAGGGACAACATCCAGTCTTGTGGACACATATTTAATATGTGTTTTGTGGTTTTAATTCAGCAACTTTCATTTTAATTTTTTCCAATAACCACGCATAAACATTATTCTCTTAAAAATACAAACATCTACATACACGTTGCTCGCATATTATGGTAGCCCTGTTTGTGCTATATAGAGTGAATTTACACCTTTGCCATTAACATGTTTATAAATAACTGAAAAAAGCACAAATGTCAAGGCATGTCAGAACATCTCAAGGGCCCCAAAAACACCTTGGTCCCCAGAGGGTTAATTGTATGCTAAAAATGTTTTTGTCAATATGCGTTTGTGAGTCACAAGCCATGTAATGGGGAGGGTTGGGGAAAGACCTGGTGACTAACCACAGAAAAATCATCACCCACGGACAGTTTCTCAAGTATGGCGAGAAATGGTTAATGAATGAAATGGAGTACAAGGTTATGAAAAGCATTATATAAATGCTAGGCTAAAGAGATGCATATTTAATCTAGATTTAAACTGAGAGAGTGAGCCTGAGCCCTGGACATTATCAGGAAGGCTATTCCAGAGTTTAGGAGCCAAATGTGAAAACGCTGTCCCTCCTTTAGTGGACTTAGATATTCTAGGTACTATCAGAAGCCCAGAGATTTGTGACCTTAAAGAGCGTGATGGATTGTAAGGCGATAGAAGATTAGTTAAATAAATAAAAAATCATTTAGGGCCTTATAGGTCAGCAGAAATACTTTGAAATCGATATGGAACTTAATAGGTAACCAGTGTAGAGATGATACAATTTAGCCTGAGTGCCAGCCCGAACCCCGCCCACAACATTTTTTGGTCGGGAAGTTCGGTCTGGACTCGATCCGTTGAGGAGTAATTATGCTCGGCTCCCAGAAGGCCGAGCCAATCAAATTGCCAGGGCGGGCTTTAATCGATGATGGACAGATGAGCAACGGTAACGTAATCATCCACGTCATCAAAGATCGCTTGGGTTGAATTCGTTTACAACAAAGATGCATAGACAGTAAAAGAAAAGATGACTGCCTCTGGAGAATTTAGATTTCACGAGTTCACACTTACAAATAAGTCAGATAGAATAAATGCATATTTGGGGTGTTGTTCGAGGAGAGGGCGGGCTCGGTATTCGGGCCGAACCCAAAGTAGATTAACGTTACTCCCCCCGTATTCCAGGCTGTGGAAGAACAAGCCGAGAGTGATTGGGGGGATGCTGAAAACTGTCAAGGAATGTTAGGTGAGTTGACAGAGTGAATATATACAGTATATGCTTCTTCTCATGCTGATATGGTAGACATGGTAATTGTTTGATGACAAGTTGATTGGATTGATTATTTGAATGTGCTCCTCCCTAACTTTGTTTATGAAACATCATGTGTAGATTCCGCCATGTTAACGTTATAGAAGATATTGACAGCGCATTAATTTTAAAAAAGGAACAGAGAACCGCGATCAAGGTATTTGTCGATCGGAAACATGAATGAAAAACATACGTCACTTACTCCGTTGCTCTGATTGGTTGCAGGTCTATCCAACTGAGTGCAGAGGCATTTTCTTTCCTGGTTCGGTTGAAACACGCCCCATAATCACAGCCCAATAGAGCAGATCAGACTCATATTCTGACTCAGGCGAGATACAATTGGTGTTACATGATCAAATTTTCTTGACCTAGTAAGAACTCTAGCAGCTTGTTAATTGAGGATGCAGGACAACCAGCTAGTAATGTGGAAGAAGGCTGTTTTTGGATAGGCAATTTTTTATATAAACACTTTTATATAATGGTTTAAACTCTCTTCCCATCCTGGTAGCAATCAATAATAGAAGTGGTCTTAATATGAAACAAATTACATATATCTTCTGTCTCAATTCCAAAAAAATGTTCATCCAATCATTGCATTCAGTCCGAAAACAATAATATGATGTCCTACCTGCTTGTCAACATATGTATTTCCATACCTCCGCGCACCTGTTCATGCAGACACACGTCATCAGCGCGGTCCGTAAGGAACAGATGTCAGTCATGAGTGTCAGTAAACAAACAGCAGCTGCCTTTTACACCTGAACCAAAACAACCAGCTTATGCGGTGTTCACGCCATGCCGTAACCGTAATCACAAGATGGCAACCCATGATGTTCTTGGATTTGGATTTACGCGTTTCTATGGCAACACTATCAATGCAGAAATGAATCTGCAGCAGTCAGGTGGTACAAGCTCTGTAAGTTGTTTACATTTATTATTATTGTAATATTATGTGCTTCGAGACATTAAATAATTTAAAGCATAACTCTCGCCAAAATGCAACCTAGGGTCTTTTTCTTTAATCTACCCGAGGCAAACTTTTGTTTAAAAGCATAATTAGAATGGAATTCCGCTTTTAATTTTGACCGTATTTTCTAGGGCTGTTTTCGACTAAGGATTTTCATAATCGAATCTGATTCGTTAGATTTTGCCGTAGTCGACTGATAGTCAAACCTTTTTTTTTTTCTTTTTTTTTTAGATAGCAGCTAGATTTTTTCCATTTCAAACAAAAGAGCTAAAAAAAAACTAAAAGAAAAACATGGTGTGCAACAAATACCTTTTATTCATTTAAAGCCAGATGAACAAAACATATCACACATATATCATAACATTTCATAAACATGAGGAGCAATATGAGAGAGAAATTTGGTGATCGTTGTTTAGGTACATTAAACCACGTAAAGCTTTTTCACGCCCATGAGAACCGTGTGGAGTCAACTCACAGCCGCTCCGCTGCCCTGCTGAAAATGTGAAGCAGAAACGCTTAATATCAGATAACGTCCATAATAATTGGACTCTGGGTTCGATTTTTTGACCATTTTCAGTGGTTATGAGGAGCAATATGAGAGGGAAATTTGGTAATCATTGTTTAGGTACATTAAACCACGTAAAGCTTTTTTCACGTTAGGACTTAGCCTATAAAGCCCATGAGAACCGTGTGGAGTCAACCCACAGCCGCTCCGCAGCCCTGCTGAAAATGTGAAGCAGATTTTTGAATACATTTTTATTTATTTACATTAGTAAGCTACAGGACATCGTCTTTCAAAACATGACCTGCGTGAAAGCGGAAAATATTTTTTTGTACCCAGCCCTTCTGAAAATGCGAATGCGTCTCTGTCCAGCACATTTCAAACCAAACTGACGCCCATGTATTCGACTATGAGGTTCATAGTCGAATCAGACCTCTCCGAATCGAATCGTCGAATCCTCGACTATTAGAAGTCAGCCCTAGTATTTTCATTTTCGGTCAAATTGCCTTTTGAATGGGAGTGCTTGGGGCACGACGATGACAGCATCAAAATCGCTATTTTTTAAACACGAAGAAGGCTCGACACAGCATGAAACTGTGCTGGAAGTATCACCAGGGGCTCTACACATGAACTCCAGCACTGAGAACAGTGTTTGTGTACACAGAGTTTACTAAAAAGAAAGATTTTGAACAACTCACTGTAGCTGTTGTTCTTTCCGTCCGCCGGCATTTTGTCAGTCAAAAATAGTGGATCTAATTTTTTTTTTTTTTTTTTTTTTTTTTTTTTTTTTTATCCTCGCTTGTCTGGCTTATGCTACTCTTAGCAATGCCTGAACTTTGTATTTTGAGCACTTCTTGCGTTGTGTTTGCCTCTTCATGATGACTCATTTGGTGTATTCCTCATTTGTAAGTCCCTTTGGACAAAGGCGTCGGCTAAATGACTAAATGTAAATGTACAGGACGGTAGCTCTCAGTTCTAAATAATCTGGCTGCAGAGTCAGTTTGTGATATGTAAAATGATGTGATAACAGATTTCATTTAAGGTTAAAGGGTGTAGGCTGCATTTGACATAATAAATAAATATCATTCAGTGTCTATTTCAATGTGCAGCAGCTTTTTCCACATAGTCTAATGCTCATTTCACATAATTAAATGTTCTCTAATCCAACCTGTGTAATTTCTTAATTAGGCTAATGAAATTAACATTTGACTTCCACTCAGCCAACAGCAAGAAGGCAGAGGCGCGCAAAAATGGGGGGATGGAGAAGATATGGCCACAATACCAAGTATTGGAAGAATATTAAAATCCAACAGGAAAAAGAATAACTGTTGCTTCTGTATTTTTAGGAAATAAAGATGACCAAATAAATTGTGAATAATTTGTGTATTTAAGAGCTGTGGGGGTTACGGCATATATCTCGCACTATCCTCCCATTCCATACAGTAATGATTCATTTTCGGAAGGAGCGATGATGGGATTATGCGTGTCATCACTGTATCCAACCACACTGGAAATCCTAAAGCAAGTTGTGATTATTAGGTTACTTTCAGAGGACACAGCAAGATGTTATCAAGTGAACGTCACTTATCAGATTATCCTCATTTAAACCGATTTCTCTAACACTGACCTGCAATCCTGTGAATCTCCTCTTTTATGGATCTCACGGGTTTGTGTCCGGGAAACAACACAAAAACTCTCAAAAGGAGCGTGAGAGCGAGGCACACTCTCCTTCCCGCTCTGATACAGTGGCCTTACTAATGTGCTCTGCATCTCTGATATTATATAGAAATGCACAATGAATGAATGTACAGCACTGCAAATGTTTACTCCAGTAAATGCTTTTCTCACTTAGCCTTTTTGTCTTGTTGCATTTCCTACATAAGAAAAATGACATATGGAATTTAGTCTTTCCTGGGGAAAAAAATAATAATTTAAGTGCATTTTTCTTATTAAGTGCATTATCTGCCGATGGGGTAAGAAAAATAATCTTGTTTCTGTTTGCATTAAGATTCTTTTTGTAGCGTGATTTAATGAATGACGCATTTAAACATCGCTGGGTTTACCATTTACCTGGAACAGGATTCTAAAGTGAAGAAACATGATAACTACCTAATATTGACTAAGGTCATTGTAAGATTTTGAGATTTTTGTAGATTTATTTTAGTCATTTCACACTTTAGTCATTACTAGTGTGTTCCCATGATCTTCACTTTAGAATACTGATCCAAATTATTAGTAGTTCCTTTAGAAAGATGTAGTAACACTTGAGTCATTACAATCCAAAACCTTCCAAAAACCTCAAAAGCTTACAATGACTTCAGTCGATATTTGACTCCAGCCCCGCCTCCACTGACTCCCTTTAGTGTGGATCTGCCTCGGATCTCCTGGTCTCCAGCTCCGCCTTGGCGAGGGCATCCCCTGTCTCCTCCTCTGGCTGCCGAGCCCGTCACTCCACCTTGGCTCGTCAACCAGTCAGCTCCACCTGGGGCCGTCGTCCTTGTGGCTCCACCAGGCTCCCTCATCCCTCCGGCTTCTCCTCGGTCAGTCGTTTCTCTGCCTGTGCCACAGACAGCTGCAGCTGCGCTTCGTCCCTCCACCCCTTCGGCTCCGTCACACCGGCTCTGCCTTGGTCCTCTGGAACCCTGGCTCCACCTCGTTCACTCGTCGCTGCGGCTCCGACACAGCCTCCAGATCCATCGGTGTCGCTTGGTCTCATCGGCTCTCTGGCTCTGCCTGGGTCTCCACCTCCATCGGCTCCCACCGTCATCACCGCTCTGGTTTCCCCCAGTGTTATTTACTTCTGTGCCCTTTGCCTGCCCTTCATTCTCCACCAAAGCCTCCTCACTCCCTCCTTACTCAGTTTGACTTCCAGGAGGGGGCGTTTCTGTAACTTTCTAGTTCTATTTTTAGTTTCCATGGTTTCTGATTATACTCTCCCCTGTTCTGTTTTCCATTGATTAATCCCTGTGTTTATAAGCCCTTGGGTTTCTCAGTTCAGTGTTCTCCGTTATTTATGTTAATGCATATTTGCTGTATTGCTGCCGTGTTTATTTTTATTTATTAAAAAATGTACTTTTAAAATTACTCTGATTCGTGCTTGTCGTACTACACATTACAGCTGCTCTACTGAAGACAATCGTGTAATTTTGCCTGCTTGAGTTAGAGTTTCGAGACATAATGCAGAAGCACAGAGGACTGGCATTTCTCGCGTGAGCATAACAATGCACTTGTGTCACAGTGTCCCCCTCAAATGACAGTACATAGGGAACAGCGATTTATATATTTTCAAATATTGGTGTTTTTCTTAGACACGGCGATCATTTTGCTTCAGAAGACATTGATTCATCCACTGGGGTCGTATAATTTACCATCACAATTGCTGTGTTTTTTCAAGCATCAAATGAGCGGCAGCTACTTTCATTATATGCATCATATGGGTGCACAGAGATAGATTATTTTCTTAAAAATCTGTGTTTATCTGAAGAAAGAAAGAAAGAAAGAAAGAAAGAAAGAAAGAAAGAAAAAGAAAAAGAAAAAGAAAAAGAAAAAGAAAAAAAGTAATTGTAATGATCAGAGAAAGCTCTCAGACACTCTTGACTGTTTCGGAAGTTGTATTAACACGAGCAGTGGTTTGGCTGATGCTCTCGCCTCACACATGCTAGCGTGAACAGCTTAGCCCACACACACCGAGAGTGCAGACTCGCTACTCTATCAGAACACACCGCCCCCCTAAACACCCAGACGATCCCCTTTCACACATAAACAGAACATACATACAATTTGTTTAAACACACGAACGGAACAAGCAAACAACTCTTCTGTTCCTCTACTCTATACATCAGGGATGGCTTGAAGTGAGTAAATTAGAAAAGAAATGTTTATTTTAGGGCAAACTATTCCTTTCTTATCAGGTTTTTACCATAGCATTTTTACAGTCTTTTACTACTAGTGTAATTAAAATAACATTATATGTATGCAATGTTTTAATAAAGTTTAATTACATGTGTTTATATGTGTCCAGTCTCCAGATCCACTGAGTCTCTTCCTCTGGCATGGGCCGTCTGTCAGGTGTACATTTTAATTATTTACTATAAACACTTTTAAGGAACAATATTATTTGTTGAAAATGTTTTTTGAAAATTACAATAACCCTAATGTGACTAATCATTTTAATGATTAATGCAGAAAGGATAATCCACGGAAATTAATCTGTTATAAGAAATGTTTTTTAATAAACTAAACAAATTAAGTGGGAATCGTCTCGCATTTACGGAATGTTGTGAAACAATGTTGCTAAAGCACTTTTGCATTTGATAATTTCCACACCGTTACAACAGCGATGTAGACCAGCCTTATTCAATCAGGATTAGGCCAGAGTTTGAACACTGATTGTTTTATTTATTTACTCACTTAATAATGAATTTTTGTTCTTTAATTGTCATGTAATTTATTTATTTTTTATCATGAGTGTTGTACAATATTGATAATTTTTGCAGATTTGAACTTATGGTTAATGTTAAAAGATTTAATGTTTGTGACATGCACATGCAATCACAGTATGATCTGCATATGAGCACCTTCATAATAAGAATTATTGCAGCCACTGTGTTTATAAAATAAATGATTTTCAAGACTGTTGTACTGGAATTGAACCCCAAAACCAAAAGCGTAAATTTTGCCCATCTTTATAATTTAGTAAACAAAAATCATAAAATAATTTCCAAATCCTTCATATTAGCAGCATATCTGCAGTCCTCTATTATATATTCTATGTCAGGTTTCAGTTTGAAAATGCCACAAGATGTTTAGTCTAAATGTGTATTCTAATGTGCAATCTAAATGCAGTTTTAATTGTGTTAAAGATAATTTCTGATAATGTGGCAAAATGGCTTTGAGCAAAAGAAACATAATAAATATTGAAACGATGCAGTGAGGCATGATTTCAGTATTTTTCTTAATTGCTTGAGACGGCAACAATAGTGAGTCACTAGTCTGTGGCGACGAGCGTTTCACCTTCTGAAACAAACAGAAGATGTATCTATTATCTGAGCCTTACCAAGGTCAGTGACCTATGACAGATAGAGGGGTGAAAACATTAGAAACCGTGCAATTTAATCTTAACACAAATAAAAGACAGAGTCCCAAGGAAGCAGCATCACAAAAGGCTGAAAAACAGACAATGTCTTCGACAGATTTGTCCCCCACTGGATCCAGGACGTTTTGTCTTCTAGCTAGTCAAAAACATTGCACCAGCCCCATTCCACTCACCCTGCTGACACTTGTATTAATGGCATTTTGGTCAAAGGCAGATGATTGTGAGAACGGGTTGCAGAGAGCCGCTGGATGGACCCGCTGACACCGACGTCGGGCTTCATTTGTGCAGAAGTCTATGCTATGCTAAAGATTTCTACTGCACATAATAATGTGTTCTTATGAATTATTGCACAGTCAACTTTTTGTTTGTTTTAGCAAAACTGGTCAAATTACGCAGTTTGTCTTTTTAGGCTAATAATGGTTTACATTTTTTTTGAAATATCAAAATGAATTATCAAAAGATATTTAAAAAAACAACTTTTTTTTTATATATATATATATATATATATTGCCCAATATTATTTAGACAGGTTGAGATTGATGTGTTCAGTAGTGTGGAGGAACGGTAGTGTCTGTTGTATAGAGCGTCACAACGGCAGAATAAAAGAAAGAAAGATTGGTAAAACATTATGTTGAAGATTAAAAACAAAGGATGATGTACAAATCAGTCTTATGACTGTGTGATCTTTGTTGGGATCGGTGTTGTGTAATTAGTCGGCTAATGGGACCA
The DNA here is from genome assembly GCA_022828995.1 of Vimba vimba. NCBI lineage: Eukaryota > Metazoa > Chordata > Actinopteri > Cypriniformes > Leuciscidae > Vimba > Vimba vimba. Next base: position 338,607 of record CM040830.1, on the reverse strand, counting down.
GTACGACTTTCCCCCAACACTGTTTGCCAAAAACAATTTTGTTCACTCCACTTTTTGAGATCTCCAGTCCTTCATTCATCATAATTTAATTATACGTATAGTCATCAAAGATGTAAACAGAATGCTTTCAGTTTACAAATTTAGATTATATATGTCACTCTCATTTAAACACAAATTACATAAAGTCATTATCACTATTATCCAGTAGTTAAAAATAACAATATGTATATATGCATTTCAGGAGCGCTTTAAACAGAAATACAGTGCTGATTTTGGAGCACTTTTCTCATACATTTTATTGCTTAATGACAGTGAGGATTGCTTGGCTGTGAAATGTTTGCCTTAAATGATGTTCTACATTGCAGAAATGACACTGTGAGTGGAAAGAAAACATTTCCACATGAATGATGCGCACATGTAAACAGTGATGAACTATAATCACACTGAACATTACATGCACTAGTATTCAAAGACATATTCGTGCCTCTGCTTACCATGAAATAGATCTAAATAAAAACCAGTCTGAAGCAGTCAAAAGGCTGACAGCTGACACAGAGCACTGATAATGTCCTAACATTAGTACACACTAAGCTTATCATTATTTCTACACTTCTACCTAATTTAAGGTTTTATCATTATTATTGAAAGACGCAACACTGTCCCTCAGATTTTTAAGACTTTAATAAGACATTCAGAGATGACATCTGAAGAAAAATATGTGAGGGCATGACTTTAATTCCCTGTAGAGATGAAAAATAAATGATAAGACATGGGATTAAATGCTGTATTTAATATCTAGCATTAAGCCTGGATGCTAAGTAATCTGATCCAGGACATTGTAGATTTCTTGAGACATCTGCAGATGATCTAGATGCATCCGAACAACACAAATCAGCTTTCTTAATGCCCTGTTTTTCATTTGATTATGTTATACATCCAGGGTTGGAGTAAAGCAATGCACTACAGAAATAATTATGATTGCATTTTATTTTAATTCAGTTTAATCCTCTTTAATACAAATATGTCAATGCTCTGCGTACTGGGCTGATAAAAATAGAATTATAAGAGCCCTCAGTTAATGTATCATCGTCTGTGGGAATTAGCATTGAAGCTATAAGGGTATTTCACTTCACAGCATGACCTCCTGTTCCTCTGTAGATCACGTATCCCATTCATTAGCCAGTCCTTTCGTTCTCCACGCCTTTATAATATTACTCAATTTATATTCAGAAGCGGCCTCGAGGGAGAGAGACCAGCGCTCTGAGACGGCCCCTCCTCATCACACAATCACAATATTTAAAGGCCAGCAAAGAGATTTTTAATGCTCATAGTAGACACCCATTTAAAGTGGATTGCTTTGGTTTAATATGACTTTAACAGGCTGGCGGTCATATGTGAAGAATGAATAAACTAATCTGGGAGAAGACGAGGTACAATGAAATATAAAAAGACTGAATAAGAGATGACAGGTGCATTTTATGAGATATAACAATGAAAGAGGACAAGAGGAATGAATGAAGACGCTGTTGTGTGTATTGTTTGAATCTGTCTATCGTGACTAAACGCACTGTACAGGGCCCAGACCCAATGAAACGCACTGTACAGGGCCCAGACCCAATGAAACGCACTGTACAGGGCCCAGACCCAATGAAACGCACTGTACAGGGCCCAGACCCAATGAAACGCACTGTACGGGCCCAGACCCAATGAAACGCACTGTACGGGGCCAGACCCAGTGAAACGCACTGTACGGGGCCAGACCCAATGAAACGCACTGTACGGGGCCAGACCCAGTGAAACGCACTGTACGGGGCCCAGACACAATGAAACGCACTGTACGGGGCCAGACCCAATGAAACGCACTGTACGGGGCCAGACCCAGTGAAACGCACTGTACGGGGCCCAGACACAATGAAACGCACTGTACGGGCCCAGACCCAATGAAACGCACTGTACGGGGCCAGACCCAGTGAAACGCACTGTACGGGCCCAGACCCAATGAAACGCACTGTACGGGGCCAGACCCAGTGAAACGCACTGTACGGGGCCCAGACACAATGAAACGCACTGTACGGGGCCAGACCCAATGAAACGCACTGTACGGGCCCAGACCCAATGAAACGCACTGTACGGGCCCAGACCCAATGAAACGCACTGTACGGGGCCAGACCCAATGAAACGCACTGTACGGGCCCAGACCCAATGAAACGCACTGTACGGGGCCAGACCCAATGAAACGCACTGTACGGGCCCAGACCCAGTGAAACGCACTGTACGGGCCCAGACCCAATGAAACGCACTGTACGGGCCCAGACCCAGTGAAACGCACTGTATGGGCCCAGACCCAATGAAACGCACTGTACGGGGCCCAGACCCAGTGAAACGCACTGTACGGGCCCAGACCCAATGAAACGCACTGTACGGGCCCAGACCCAATGAAACGCACTGTACAGGGCCAGACCCAGTGAAACGCACTGTACGGGCCCAGACCCAGTGAAACGCACTGTACGGGCCCAGACCCAATGAAACGCACTGTACGGGCCCAGACCCAATGAAACGCACTGTACGGGCCCAGACCCAGTGAAACGCACTGTACGGGGCCAGACCCAATGAAACGCACTGTACGGGCCCAGACCCAGTGAAACGCACAGTACGGGCCCAGACCCAATGAAACGCACTGTACAGGGCCCAGACCCAGTGAAACGCACTGTACGGGCCCAGACCCAGTGAAACGCACTGTACGGGCCCAGACCCAATGAAACGCACTGTACGGGCCCAGACCCAGTGAAACGCACTGTACGGGCCCAGACCCAGTGAAACGCACTGTACGGGCCCAGACCCAATGAAACGCACTGTACGGGCCCAGACCCAGTGAAACGCACTGTACGGGCCCAGACCCAATGAAACGCACTGTACGGGCCAGACCCAGTGAAACGCACTGTACGGGCCCAGACCCAGTGAAACGCACTGTACGGGCCCAGACCCAATGAAACGCACTGTACGGGGCCAGACCCAGTGAAACGCACTGTACGGGCCCAGACCCACTGAAACGCACTGAACGGGGCCAGACCCAATGAAACGCACTGTATGGGGCCCAGACCCAATGAAACGCACTGAACGGCAGAGGTGGACAGTAACAAAGTACATTTCCTTGAGTACTGTACTTAAGTACACTTTTTGAGTATCTGTACTTTACTTGAGTATTATATTTTCTGGAAACTTTTTACTTTAACTTCACTACATTTGAAAGACAAATATCATACTTTTTACTCCACTACATTTCTGCAAGGTCCTTGAGTAGAAAGTAGTAATGTCAGTCAGGGGATGATTTTGGTTTGGAAATGAAAGTTGGGTTGACGTCAAAACCCGTCGTCAGATTTACGTCAGAACCCGACGCCAGATTTACGTCAGAACCCGACTTCATATTTACGTCAGAACCCGACGTCGGACAGAACAAAAACTAAGCCAAGGGCACTATTTGAGGGAACAGCCATTTGGGTGTCCGAAACCATTGTAGACGTTATTGAGTGCACTTATTCAATCTCACATTCAATCCCACTACTGGAACTGTGTTCTAGAAATAAATGTGATATTGATATGAGGGTAGGTAGGCATAGATTCAGAGGCATAAGGTACTGTAAGTATTACATTCAACAATGCAACAATAATAAAACAATGCATTGACATTTACTTTTTACTTTTGATACATAAGTACTTTTAAAAACGAGTACTTCTGTACTTTTACTTAAGTAAGAATCGGTCTTTACAACTTTTACTTGTAACGGAGTAATATTTGACCAGTAGTATCTGTACTTTCACTCAAGTAAGGAAGTTGTGTACTTTGTCCACCTCTGCTGAACGGGGCCAGACCCAATGAAATGCACTGTACGGGCCTAGACCCAATGAAACGCACTGTACGGGGCCAGACCCAATGAAACGCACTGTACGGGGCCCAGACCCAATGAAACGCACTGTACAGGCCCAGACCCAATGAAACGCACTGTACGGGCCCAGACCCAATGAAACGCACTGTACGGGGCCAGACCCAATGAAACGCACTGTACAGGCCCAGACCCAATGAAACACACTGTACGGGGCCAGACCCAATGAAACGCACTGTACGGGGCCCAGACCCAATGAAACGCACTGTACGGGGCCAGACCCAATTAAACGCACTGTATGGGGCCCAGACCCAGTGAAACGCACTGTACGGGCCCAGACTCAGTGAAACGCACTGTACGGGGCCAGACCCAATGAAACGCACTGTACGGGGCCCAGACCCAATGAAACGCACTGTACGGGCCCAGACCCAATGAAACGCACTGTACGGGGCCAGACCCAATGAAACGCACTGTACGGGGCCAGACCCAATGAAACGCACTGTACGGGGCCCAGACCCAATGAAACGCACTGTACGGGCCCAGACCCAGTGAAACGCACTGTACGGGCCCAGACCCAATGAAACGCACTGTACAGGCCCAGACCCAATGAAACACACTGTACGGGGCCAGACCCAATGAAACGCACTGTACGGGGCCCAGACCCAATGAAACGCACTGTACGGGGCCAGACCCAATGAAACGCACTGTACGAGCGCCGACACAATGAAACGCACTGTACGGGGCCAGACCCAATGAAACGCACTGTACAGGCCCAGACCCAATGAAACACACTGTATGGGGCCAGACCCAATGAAACGCACTGTACGGGGCCAGACCCAGTGAAACGCACTGTACGGGGCCAGACCCAATGAAACGCAATATACGGGCCCAGACCCAATGAAACGCAATATACGGTACGGGGCCAGACCCAATGAAACACACTGTATGGGGCCAGACCCAGTGAAACGCACTGTACGGGGCCAGACCCAGTGAAACGCACTGAACGGGCCCAGACCCAATGAAATGCACTGTACGGGGCCAGACCCAGTGAAACGCACTGTACGGGGCCAGACCCAATGAAACGCACTGTACGGGGCCAGACCCAGTGAAACGCACTGTACGGGGCCAGACCCAATGAAACGCACTGTACGGGGCCAGACCCAATGAAACGCACTGTACGGGGCCAGACCCAGTGAAACGCACTGTACGGGGCCAGACCCAATGAAACGCACTGTACGGGGCCAGACCCAATGAAACGCACTGTACGGGGCCAGACCCAGTGAAACGCACTGTACGGGCCCAGACCCAGTGAAACGCACTGTACGGGCCCAGACCCAGTGAAACGCACTGTACGGGCCCAGACCCAATGAAACGCACTGTACGGGGCCAGACCCAGTGAAACGCACTGTACGGGGCCAGACCCAGTGAAACGCACTGAACGGGCCCAGACCCAATGAAATGCACTGTACGGGGCCAGACCCAGTGAAACGCACTGTACGGGGCCAGACCCAATGAAACGCACTGTACGGGGCCAGAACCGCTCGCTACGCCACGCAGAATACATCTGACACAAACACTGCAGTTTTTATTTGAGTGAATTCTGCATATTCAGTTAAATGAGCTACAAACAAAGCATCCCATATTATCAGAATCATGTTTCATTTCACTTTAATGCTTTTGGCCGTATTTAGAAATTCTTTGCATCTCAACCTTGCCAAAACCAAATACATTTCTATTATCTTCCATGTTAATAAAATTTCACAAATGACAGACATCTAGACGGACGTGTCTCAGAGCATTATTAAACCATGAGATTCATAGAAACATTTATAGAAGTGTTGTGTTTGATTTGATGCATGCTAGTGCTGGATCGCCCACTTCACAACTACCTGAACGACTGAATAGATCTCACTAAGACGAGAATAAAAGACACAAAAACAGCCTCGTGATCAGACTGACTCATTAAAGCACTTTACATGGCCTTGATTGATTTTATGTCAAGGGCCTTTCAAAGGATTTAATGTTTTAATGCCTTGTAATTATGCTATTTTTAATTAGTAAATATGACCCTTTTGTGAACCACAGATTGATTTAACAATAGTCATTGTTGTCATAATAATCATACTCAGTCAGTTATACACGTCAATAATGCACTAACAAAGCTAAAGACAAGTGTCACAGAGATTCAGTTTTTTAATCGCATCAGTGTTCAGTCTTAATACACTATATTACTATATCAGTGGGGCTTATGGTCAACAAACTCTGTGAAACGGGTCGCATCGCTTCCGCTTCAGGTCTTTTCTATGGGCTTCGTTAAATATAGGGTCGTTTTACTCCAGAAGCCTTCAAAGGAGCGAGCAAAGATGAGTATAACTGAGTTCCTTTATCTTCTTCTCACTAACATTAAGATCTAATAAAATGCCAACAATAAAAAGAACTAGCTAGGTTAGCCGATTACCTTATCGCCGTTAACACTTTCTCCGACACTTTCTCCTGTTTGTTCACGTGACGTTCGGCATTAAGCCTATATTGCTATCTCTGCAGTGTTATGCAATACAAACTGTTCACTATGCAAATCTTCTGTATGCATTGAATTCCCGAATGGCCAACTACATTTGCTAACATGTGCGTTATACAACACAGCTTTACTGCATTGAATACTGTGCAAATAATGCATTGTGCTCGACTTGACCCTCCTTTTCCACAGTGACGAATGATTTCATTACTTCAATTATTGGATCCTACTTGTTTTCAGGTGAAGCAGCCACAGAAACTGCAGAGTTGGATCTGGTTAATCAAATCACTAACCACTGACGGAGACTTGCAGTTTTATGATTTATTCAAACCAACCCTAAAAAGCCATGTTCATTTATGTGATAAAAACAACACTTGTATGTTTTTTCAACCTCTAGTCACTTTCTGAAGCATTTCTGATTTTTGCTTTAATTCTGAATTTTAGTTTAAAGTTTGGCAAAAATCATATCTTTCAATAAACCGATACATTATCAGAAGAAAAAGGCAGAACGTCAGTCTTTAGGGTTCAACTGGTTTTTGGGCTGTTGGGGCAGAGCTCATTGGGATTGATAGGCCTTCGGCAGATGTCTGCTAATCATATGACTAATATAAATGAGTTGAAAAACACACTCCCTGACAAACGGGGAAAACAATTATTTGCCCATTTAACATAGGGTGGCTGTGCAAGGAGCTCATTTAAGGGCAAGAATGGTGACAAATAATGCCACTCAGCTGCGAAACGCTGCCATTGACACATTCTGAGATTACCGTCATTTATATCAGTTTAGGCCCTAGAAGGAGAAAATAAATGATTAAGGAGATGTAAAAGTGCAAACTGTGAGGCAGAAAAGCAGAAGGGAAGAGGCGAAGTGGCGTTTTGGTGAGAGAGAACAGCATAGATCAGAGGTAAAGCTCCACAGAACGGAGATGTGTTTCTTCTTACCGCCGCTATAAATAACGTCCAAAGGCCAAAGTCATTAACCTTTTAGAGCCTGGCCAGGCGGGTTACGATCAGAGGAGCAGGAGCAAGGAGGTAATAGAGATGATCTTGGGAAAACAATCACCTCTCACGTGATAGAATGAGGGGGTGAATAGAGAATGAAAATTAACAAAAGATTATTAGGCACGAGGAACTAAAGACAAAGGCAGGGAAGAGAAATTTATCCCAAGACAGCAAAGTCTTGATTTTCCCCCAGTCGCAGTCCTAGTGGAAGGTATCAGATGTGTTGTTTGGAGGGCCGCAGATGTTGGTTCACGAAGGGTTCAGTCATTACCCAGAGCCCACAGCGGGCCGGGGGACTAACCGTTCTGATCAGCGCCAGCACAGGCCCCAATGATTTACACATCAGCCCACCTGATGACCAGCTCCACCATCCACCAATCACTCGCACATATCGATCCGCCTTAAACAAGCCTTCCCTGCTCTCTACCATGAGCAATAATTAAAAAGGCAGCCATTGATTATAAGTAATATTATGGGAGATCAGGACGTACACATGCTTCATGTTTCTGAGCCATGCTTCTGGAAGTCTGAAAGAGAAGGCAATCTAAAGCAGAGGAGACAAAAACACACAATATCGGATTCCTCCAAACTTGCATCCATTCGGTTGATGTTGTGATATCATGCATGTGAGACCTTGAAACTCAGGTATCCTCGATCCATGGCGATTGAAACAAAAAAGGAATGACCATGAATGACAATGATTTATGTGTTTAATTGAAACTCCAAAAGCATTTTAGTTTAATAGCAATTTCCTTGCTGTGTGGCTTCCTCTTTTCTCTAGGTTCGTAGTCTAAAAATGAAAACTACTCTGTTCTTAGTAAGTGTTACAGTTACAATGATAAATGACAAAAACAAAACATTAACTGTTGTAATAAAATAAAATAAAAAAACACAACCTTGCTAATAATTCCAGCTAACAAATAATATTTTTACTGTTGTTTTTCTGATCTGCATTTAGAGCTTTTCTTTTAATAAGAAAAATTGTATGTCAAAAAACCTTTGAAAGTGGATTTTCTTGGTCTGTATTTGATCTAAAAAGGCGTCTCTAATTATATTATAAGGAAACCGCAAGTTACCAGTGGAAGGAGGAATAAACATCGACAGGAATGAATCAAGGGCGTTCGTGATAACGTTTAATACAATCACCGAAACGGTGGATGCCTCAGTCAAAGGTTTTATGATTGTTTGTCAAGAGAACGCCATGAGAGGAGCTATGGGACCAGAACGGATATTGATATGAGTAAATTGATATTGATATGGATTTGAATTGATATAGATCGGGGTTTGGAAGTAGTATAATAAAGAGTTCTACAAGATAAACTGTGGTCAGACGATCAATGAGGACTGTGACAGTTATGTTCTTCAGACTTGCTGCAAATTCTGTCTTATATAAGAGATGGAGAGATTATATTATAATAAATCAAATGAGATTAGAGTCCTGCTCTGTGTGACTCTGCAGTTATTGTGTGCTTTAAGAAAATGTGCACATTAAAGGTTTATTATTATTATTACTAACCCTAATCATTAGAGGTGCTTTGACCTTTGTTGAATCACATTGTTATTTTGGCCCATAATTATATGGAGGAAAGTTGCACTTGATAACTATTGCAATCATATCAGCAGTTCTCTAACTACTGACAGAATCGGACATGCAAAATCAGCCAAATGAGCAGATGCTGTCTGTGATTCAGGGTGAAATACTGCCATCTAGTGACTCCACTAAACCCTCGGTCTGGTACATGCATGTTTGTCACAGTTGAAAGGTATATAAGAATAAATAACATGATGTGTTGCATGCTTGTTTTTCTTTCATACTCATATTAATCTAAAACAAAACACCATACTAAAATTTGGTTGTAACATGTATGATGCATAATGATAATTTATGATTAATAAATGTTCTCCAGATAATTTATTAATGCCCTCATAATTGAAAAGGACGCACAAAGGCTTTTGTTATGTTTTCTAAATTCACTGGCATCAAACATCAGACTTCTGATTCATAATTAGGTGAACAACCACTCTAATGATGGAAGCTTGCAAAATGAAGATGACTACATTTCAGGTCAAATTTAATCAAATTTGTTGCCATAAAAATTAAAAAGAGTCTCAATTAAAGCTTTTAGAGAAATGATTACAATGTATTTGGCCCCTCTTAGCTTCCTATAACTGGATTTTAGCGGAAATGTAATCTTAATGTTCTTCTGCCATGGGAGAATCATCTCGGGGTCATTGACTCCGCCGTGAACTCTGGATTAAGGGAAAATGTTTATCATTTCACCAAATACTGCGGCTCTGTGTTCATTCCCATATGTGCTGTATATAATAATAATAATAATAATAATAAATTAGAGGGAAATAGTGGACAGCACTGCTGTTAATTGTCTGAAGAATTAGAATTTCAAATTTTGAGCTGGATTTTGGCATCATCTTCTGTTTTACTGAAAATTGGGTTTAAATATACCTTGATCCATATGCCAAATTTATAATTATGCATAACTAAATAGGGACCACTTTGGGAAATTATTCTAGTGATTACATTTTGATCAAGAAAAGTATTATATCATTATTACATAATTATACCGGACACAGCTGTCCCCAAAATCATACAAAGTCGTGAGCTTCTGATGATTCTACCTTTATACCGTAGCTTGTGCAGTGCAGCCGATCGCCATTAACTTCAACCCAATCAACTGAATGTGGGCAACAAAGTCCATCAGCACTTAGGCATGCAGATCTGCTCAGCATTAAGTGAGGTTGCTGTGATTTGACGGCTCCCTTGATGTATGCAGACTGTTATCTACTTGGTGATGCCAATTACAACACCCTAAAATTGTAAACCCACCACCCTCCCAATCCCCCCTCTCCTGCCTTAGGCTACACTTTAACACATTAGTCATTATGTTGAGGTTGCGTCACATGGAGGACTTCATTACTTGCTGAACGGACCCTTTCCCGTGTTTTCCCTCAAACATCTGCAACTTTTCCTCTCTGTCAGATTACTGTCATTAACATTGCTCGGACTAAACAAATATTGCATCACATATTTCTCTGTGGTGTTTTCTTTTGTTTTTGTGCCTTTAATCATTTAAAGAGATTTCTCCCATCGTTTCAGTTATTGAACTATTAACCCTTTGACCGTGAAGGCTTCCGACACTGGAGACGCAATGAGATATTGCTGCAGATGAAGTGTAAAGCTGCTGTTAAATTCAGATTAGCTTGGAAAATGCCCTGTCAGCCTGCAGTCGTACATGATGCTGTGCAAAACAATACATGCATCTGCTCAGGCACATACACACTTTAAACAAATGCGTATACTTAGACACAAACAAATAGGCTGTAGTTTGGAGATATCAGCTGTTATCAGCATCGGTCCCCAGGCACTATGCTAACAGCCTCCTCTACAAGCCAATTTACAAGGATCTGGTCATGTTTGCATTAGCCTCTTCCCAGTGCATGAACGCTGCAGAGGAGAAGTGAGGAAATATATGAATAATTCAGTCTACCTCCTGGCCATTAGCATGTTTCCCTTGAATAAAGTGATAATAGGTTATCATCTGTGAAATGGAAATTGCATAACAAAGACAACGAAAATGTCTGCTGTTACACCAAAGAAAATTAATTTCACAGCACATCTGCTCCACAAAGCCTGACCTGCGAAGGCAAAGTAAGATAAAATGTACTGCCTCAATAATTAGATTAGCATTCCTGCTCGCAGGCGGGAATCTTCTGTACCGTTCCTTTTCCCAAATACCTCAGTTTGCAATAATGAAACGACTCAACTAATTATGCAAAGTTGAAAACCTATTGTATTACCTTATTATATTAAGCAAATGATGCATGGATCATACACGATGCATTTGCTTGAGCAATAATAGCTTGGCTCCTTGCAAACATAAGGCAATAATCACTAACCATGGCATTTAGCTTTAAATTGCCTTACAGTCCTTGAAAAAGCAACTTTCACTGTGCAAAATTTTATTTGTAAGCTTTGAAAGTCTGTTTTTCTCTCCAGGAGAAGGGATTCCTTGTCATTAGTTTTGTTTTTCATTTGTTTTTTTTCATTTTAGTTTAAAATTCACACACACACAAAAAGAAGAAAGTGAATTTAATTGATTCCCAAAGTTGCCTGGTAGCCATCATTTATTTTGCTCTTAGTTGTTTAGGCTGGGACACCTGACAATTATAAGAGATTGTGAGCTGCTAATCCAAAATAGAGACTGATAGTCCCTTAGGGTCGTAACCATGAGATGATCCTAACTGGAATGTGTCACATTACACCTGTATTCCTGGTTTTGTTCCTTTTTGGTTTCTGTGTTCACATGTGTTCACATATCCTGTGTTTAAAATCATTCCTCTTAATCTGGGTGTTCCAGATCTACCAGGCTCTCACACCAGCCAATCACAGCGCACTCCCTCACCTCATTACCACCACCACTATTTATACACACACTTCACCATGGCTCATTGTCTGGTCTCGTTCGTATGAAGAGGATTACTGACCTTAATTTAGCAACAATCTACCTGATATCTCCAGCGATCCTCCTCCAGTCTCTACTCCAGTGTCTCGTCTCCATTCCCCTCAGTGTTGTTCCTCCAGTGTCTCGTCTCCATTCCCCTCCGTGTTGTTCCTCCAGTGTCTCGTCTCCATTCTCCTCAGTGTTGTTACTCCAGCGTCTAGTCGTCTTGTCTCATTCTCCTCAGTGTTGTTACTCCAGTGTCTCGTCTCATTCTCCTCAGTGTTGTTCCTCCAGTGTCTCGTCTCCATTCTCCTCAGTGTTGTTCCTCCAGTGTCTCGTCTCCATTCCCCTCAGTGTTGTTCCTCCAGTGTCTCGTCTCCATTCTCCTCAGTGTTGTTCCTCCAGTGTCTCGTTTCATTCTCCTCAGTGTTGTTCCTCCAGTGTCTCGTCTCCATTCCCCTCAGTGTTGTTCCTCCAGTGTCTCGTCTCCAGTCTCCTCAGTGTATTTCCTCCAGTGTCTCGTCTCCATTCTCATCTCCATTCCCCTCTGTGTTGTTCCTCCAGTGTCTCGTCTCCATTCCCCTCAGTGTTGTTCCTCCAGTGTCTCGTCTCATTCTCCTCAGTGTATTTCCTCCAGTGTCTCGTCTCCATTCTCATCTCCATTCCCCTCTGTGTTGTTCCTCCAGTGTCTCGTCTCCATTCTCCTCAGTGTTGTTCCTCCAGTGTCTCGTCTCCATTCTCCTCAGTGTTGTTCCTCCAGTGTCTCGTCTCCATTCTCCTCAGTGTTGTTCCTCCAGCGTCTCGTCGTCTTGTCTCATTCTCCTCAGTGTTGTTACTCCAGTGTCTCGTCTCCATTCTCCTCAGTGTTGTTCCTCCAGTGTCTCGTCTCCATTCTCCTCCGTGTTGTTCCTCCAGTGTCTCGTCTTCATTCTCCTCAGTGTTGTTCCTCCAGCGTCTCGTCTCCATTCTCCTCAGTGTTGTTCCTCCAGCGTCTCGTCTCCATTCCCCTCAGTGTTGTTCCTCCAGTGTCTCGTCTCCATTCTCCTCAGTGTATTTCCTCCAGTGTCTCGTCTCCATTCTCATCTCCATTCCCCTCTGTGTTGTTCCTCCAGTGTCTCGTCTCCATTCTCCTCAGTGTTGTTCCTCCAGTGTCTCGTCTCCATTCTCCTCAGTGTTGTTCCTCCAGTGTCTCGTCTCCATTCTCCTCAGTGTTGTTCCTCCAGTGTCTCGTCTCCATTCTCCTCCGTGTTGTTCCTCCAGTGTCTCGTCTCCATTCTCCTCAGTGTTGTTCCTCCAGCGTCTCGTCTCCATTCTCCTCAGTGTTGTTCCTCCAGCGTCTCGTCTCCATTCTCCTCAGTGTTGTTCCTCCAGTGTCTCGTCTCCATTCTCCTCAGTTTTGTTCCTCCAGTGTCTCGTCTCCAGTCTCGTCTCCATTCTCCTCCGTGTTGTTCCTCCAGCGTCTCGTCTCCAGTTTCGTCTCCATTCCCCTCAGTGTTGATCCTCCAGCGTCTCGTCTCATTCTCCTCAGTGTTGTTCCCCCTGCGTCTCGTCTCCAGTCTCGTCTCCATTCCCCTCAGTGTTGTTCCTCCAGTGTCTCGTCTCCATTCTCCTCAGTGTTGTTCCTCCAGTGTCTCGTCTCCATTCTCGTCAGTGTTGTTCCTTCAGTGTCTCGTCTCCATTCTCCTCAGTTTTGTTCCTCCAGTGTCTCGTCTCCAGTCTCATCTCCATTCTCCTCCGTGTTGTTCCTCCAGCGTCTCGTCTCCAGTCTCGTCTCTATTCCCCTCAGTGTTGTTCCTCCAGCGTCTCGTCACATTCTCCTCAGTGTTGTTCCTCCAGCGTCTCGTCTCCAATCTTATCTCCATTCTCCTCAGTGTTGTTCCTCCAGTGTCTCGTCTCCATTCCCCTCTGTGTTGTTCCTCCAGTGTCTCGTCTCCATTCCCCTCAGTGTTGTTCCTCCAGTGTCTCGTCTCCATTCTCCTCAGTGTTGTTCCTCCAGTGTCTCGTCTCCATTCTCCTCAGTGTTGTTCCTCCAGCGTCTCGTCTCCATTCTCCTCAGTGTTGTTACTCCAGTGTCTCGTCTCCATTCTCCTCAGTTTTGTTCCTCCAGTGTCTCGTCTCCAGTCTCGTCTCCATTCTCCTCCGTGTTGTTCCTCCAGCGTCTCGTCTCCAGTTTCGTCTCCATTCCCCTCAGTGTTGATCCTCCAGCGTCTCGTCTCATTCTCCTCAGTGTTGTTCCTCCTGCGTCTCGTCTCCAGTCTCGTCTCCATTCCCCTCAGTGTTGTTCCTCCAGTGTCTCGTCTCCATTCTCCTCAGTGTTGTTCCTCCAGTGTCTCGTCTCCATTCTCCTCAGTGTTGTTCCTCCAGCGTCTCGTCTCATTCCCCTCCGTGTTGTTCCTCCAGCGTCTAGTCTCCATTCCCCTCAGTGTTGTTCCTCCAGTGTCTCGTCTCCATTCCCCTCAGTGTTGTTCCTCCAGCGTCTCGTCTCATTCTCCTCAGTGTTGTTCCTCCAGTGTCTCGTCTCATTCTCCTCAGTGTTGTTCCTCCAGTGTCTCGTCTCCATTCTCGTCAGTGTTGATCCTCCAGTGTCTCGTCTCCATTCTCCTCCGTGTTGTTCCTCCAGTGTCTCGTCTCCATTATCCTCAGTGTTGTTCCTCCAGTGTCTCGTCTCCATTCTCCTCCGTGTTGTTCCTCCAGTGTCTCGTCTCATTCCCCTCCGTGTTGTTCCTCCAGCGTCTCGTCTCCATTCTCCTCCGTGTTGCTCCTCCAGTGTCTCGTCTCCATTCTCCTCGGTGTTGTTCCTCCAGCGTCTCGTCTCCAGTCTCGTCTCCATTCCCCTCAGTGTTGTTCCTCCAGCGTCTCGTCACAATTTCCTCAGTGTTGTTCCTCCAGCGTCTCGTCTCCAATCTCATCTCCATTCCCCTCAGTGTTGTTCCTCCAGTGTCTCGTCTCCATTCCCCTCAGTGTTGTTCCTCCAGCGTCTCGTCATATTCTCCTCAGTGTTGTTCCTCCAGCGTCTCGTCTCCAATCTCATCTCCATTCCCCTCTGTGTTGTTCCTCCAGTGTCTCGTCTCCATTCCCCTCAGTGTTGTTCCTCCAGTGTCTCGTCTCCATTCTCCTCAGTGTTGTTCCTCCAGTGTCTCGTCTCCATTCTCCTCAGTGTTGTTCCTCCAGTGTCTCGTCTCCATTCTCCTCAGTGTTGTTCCTCCAGCGTCTCGTCTCCATTCTCCTCAATTTTGTTCCTCCAGTGTCTCGTCTCCAGTCTCGTCTCCATTCTCCTCCGTGTTGTTCCTCCAGCGTCTCGTCTCCAGTTTCGTCTCCATTCCCCTCAGTGTTGATCCTCCAGCGTCTCGTCTCATTCTCCTCAGTGTTGTTCCCCCTGCGTCTCGTCTCCAGTCTCGTCTCCATTCCCCTCAGTGTTGTTCCTCCAGTGTCTCGTCTCCATTCTCCTCAGTGTTGTTCCTCCAGTGTCTCGTCTCCATTCTCCTCAGTGTTGTTCCTCCAGCGTCTCGTCTCCATTCTCCTCAGTTTTGTTCCTCCAGTGTCTTGTCTCCAGTCTCGTCTCCATTCTCCTCCGTGTTGTTCCTCCAGCGTCTCGTCTCCAGTTTCGTCTCCATTCCCCTCAGTGTTGATCCTCCATCGTCTCGTCTCATTCTCCTCAGTGTTGTTCCTCCTGCGTCTCGTCTCCAGTCTCGTCTCCATTCCCCTCAGTGTTGTTCCTCCAGTGTCTCGTCTCCATTCTCCTCAGTGTTGTTCCTCTAGTGTCTCGTCTCCATTCTCCTCAGTGTTGTTCCTCCAGCGTCTCGTCTCATTCCCCTCCGTGTTGTTCCTCCAGCGTCTAGTCTCCATTCTCCTCAGTGTTGTTCCTCCAGTGTCTCGTCTCCATTCCCCTCAGTGTTGTTCCTCCAGCGTCTCGTCTCATTCTCCTCCGTGTTGTTCCTCCAGTGTCTTGTCTCATTCTCCTCCGTGTTGTTCCTCCAGTGTCTCGTCTCATTCTCCTCAGTGTTGTTCCTCCAGTGTCTCGTCTCCATTCTCGTCAGTGTTGATCCTCCAGTGTCTCGTCTCCATTCTCCTCAGTGTTGTTCCTCCAGTGTCTCGTCTCATTCTCCTCCGTGTTGTTCCTCCAGTGTCTCGTCTCATTCTCCTCAGTGTTGTTCCTCCAGTGTCTCGTCTCCATTCTCGTCAGTGTTGATCCTCCAGTGTCTCGTCTCCATTCTCCTCAGTGTTGTTCCTCCAGCGTCTCGTCTCCAATCTCATCTCCATTCTCCTCAGTGTTGTTCCTCCAGCGTCTCGTCTCCATTCTCCTCAGTGTTGTTCCTCCAGCGTCTCGTCTCCATTCTCCTCCGTGTTGCTCCTCCAGTGTCTCGTCTCCATTCTCCTCAGTGTTGTTCCTCCAATGTCTCGTCTACATTCTCCTCAGTGTTGTTCCTCCAGTGTCTCATCTCATTCCCCTCCGTGTTGTTCCTCCAGCGTCTCGTCTCCATTCTCCTCAGTGTTGTTCCTCCAGTGTCTCGTCTCCATTCTCCTCAGTGTTGTTCCTCCAGCGTCTCGTCTCCATTCTCCTCAGTGTTGTTCCTCCAGTGTCTCGTCTCCATTCTCCTCAGTGTTGTTCCTCCAGTGTCTCGTCTCATTCCCCTCCGTGTTGTTCCTCCAGCGTCTCGTCTCCATTCTCCTCAGTGTTGTTCCTCCAGTGTCTCGTCTCCATTCTCCTCAGTGTTGTTCCTCCAGCGTCTCGTCTCCAATCTCATCTCCATTCCCCTCAGTGTTGTTCCTCCAGTGTCTCGTCTCCTATCTCCTCAGTGTTGTTCCTCCAGTGTCTCGTCTCATTCTCCTCAGTGTTGTTCCTCCAGCGTCTCGTCTCCATTCTCCTCAGTTTTGTTCCTCCAGTGTCTCGTCTCCATTCCCCTCAGTGTTGTTCCTCCAGTGTCTCGTCTCCATTCTCCTCAGTGTTGTTCCTCCAGTGTCTCGTCTCCATTCTCCTCAGTGTTGTTCCTCCAGCGTCTCGTCTCCATTCTCCTCAGTGTTGTTCCTCCAGTGTCTCGTCTCCATTCTCCTCAGTGTTGTTCCTCCAGTGTCTCGTCTCATTCTACTCAGTGTTGTTCCTCCAGCGTCTCGTTTCCATTCTCCTCAGTTTTGTTCCTCCAGTGTCTCGTCTCCAGTCTCGTCTCCATTCTCCTCCGTGTTGTTCCTCCAGCGTCTCGTCTCCAGTCTCGTCTCCATTCCCTTCAGTGTTGTTCCTCCAGCGTCTCGTCACATTCTCCTCAGTGTTGTTCCTCCAGCGTCTCGTCTCCAATCTCATCTCCATTCCCCTCAGTGTTGTTCCTCCAGTGTCTCGTCTCCATTCTCCTCCGTGTTGTTCCTCCAGCGTCTCGTCTCCAGTCTCGTCTCCATTCCCCTCAGTGTTGTTCCTCCAGCGTCTCGTCTCCAATCTCATCTCCATTCTCCTCAGTGTTGTTCCTCCAGCGTCTCGTCTCCATTCCCCTCAGTGTTGTTCCTCCAGTGTCTCGTCTCATTCTACTCAGTGTTGTTCCTCCAGCGTCTCGTCTCATTCTCCTCAGTGTTGTTCCTCCAGTGTCTCGTCTCATTCTCCTCAGTGTTGTTCCTCCAGCGTCTCGTCTCCAATCTCATCTCCATTCTCCTCAGTGTTGTTCCTCCAGCGTCTCGTCTCCATTCCCCTCAGTGTTGTTCCTCCAGTGTCTCGTCTCATTCTACTCAGTGTTGTTCCTCCAGCGTCTCGTTTCCATTCTCCTCAGTTTTGTTCCTCCAGTGTCTCGTCTCCAGTCTCGTCTCCATTCTCCTCCGTGTTGTTCCTCCAGCGTCTCGTCTCCAGTCTCGTCTCCATTCCCTTCAGTGTTGTTCCTCCAGCGTCTCGTCACATTCTCCTCAGTGTTGTTCCTCCAGCGTCTCGTCTCCAATCTCATCTCCATTCCCCTCAGTGTTGTTCCTCCAGTGTCTCGTCTCCATTCTCCTCAGTGTTGTTCCTCCAGTGTCTCGTCTCATTCTCCTCAGTGTTGTTCCTCCAGCGTCTCGTCTCCATTCTCCTCAGTTTTGTTCCTCCAGTGTCTCGTCTCCAGTCTCATCTCCATTCTCCTCCGTGTTGTTCCTCCAGCGTCTCGTCTCCATTCCCCTCAGTGTTGTTCCTCCAGCGTCTCGTCACATTCTCCTCAGTGTTGTTCCTCCAGCGTCTCGTCTCCAATCTCATCTCCATTCTCCTCAGTGTTGTTCCTCCAGCGTCTCGTCTCCATTCCCCTCAGTGTTGTTCCTCCAGCGTCTCGTCTCCATTCCCCTCAGTGTTGTTCCTCCAGCGTCTCGTCACATTCTCCTCAGTGTTGTTCCTCCAGCGTCTCGTCTCCAATCTCATCTCCATTCTCCTCAGTGTTGTTCCTCCAGCGTCTCGTCTCCATTCCCCTCAGTGTTGTTCCTCCAGTGTCTCGTCTCCATTCTCCTCAGTGTTGTTCCTCCAGTGTCTCGTCTCATTCTCCTCAGTGTTGTTCCTCCAGCGTCTCGTCTCCATTCTCCTCAGTTTTGTTCCTCCAGTGTCTCGTCTCCAGTCTCATCTCCATTCTCCTCCGTGTTGTTCCTCCAGCGTCTCGTCTCCATTCCCCTCAGTGTTGTTCCTCCAGCGTCTCGTCACATTCTCCTCAGTGTTGTTCCTCCAGCGTCTCGTCTCCAATCTCATCTCCATTCTCCTCAGTGTTGTTCCTCCAGCGTCTCGTCTCCATTCTCCTCAGTGTTGTTCCTCCAGTGTCTCGTCTCCATTCCCCTCTGTGTTGTTCCTCCAGTGTCTCGTCTCCATTCCCCTCAGTGTTGTTCCTCCAGTGTCTCATCTCCATTCTCCTCAGTGTTGTTCCTCCAGTGTCTCGTCTCATTCTCCTCAGTGTTGTTCCTCCAGTGTCTCGTCTCCATTCTCCTCAGTGTTGTTCCTCCAGTGTCTCGTCTCCATTCTCCTCAGTGTTGTTCCTCCAGTGTCTCGTCTCCATTCTCCTCAGTGTTGTTCCTCCAGCGTCTCGTCGTCTTGTCTCATTCTCCTCAGTGTTGTTACTCCAGTGTCTCGTCTCCATTCTCCTCAGTGTTGTTCCTCCAGTGTCTCGTCTCCATTCTCCTCCGTGTTGTTCCTCCAGTGTCTCGTCTCCATTCTCCTCAGTGTTGTTCCTCCAGTGTCTCGTCTCCATTCTCCTCAGTTTTGTTCCTCCAGTGTCTCGTCTCCAGTCTCGTCTCCATTCTCCTCCGTGTTGTTCCTCCAGCGTCTCGTCTCCAGTCTCGTCTCTATTCCCCTCAGTGTTGTTCCTCCAGCGTCTCGTCACATTCTCCTCAGTGTTGTTCCTCCAGCGTCTCGTCTCCAATCTTATCTCCATTCTCCTCAGTGTTGTTCCTCCAGTTTCTCGTCTCCATTCCCCTCTGTGTTGTTCCTCCAGTGTCTCGTCTCCATTCCCCTCAGTGTTGTTCCTCCAGTGTCTCGTCTCCATTCTCCTCAGTGTTGTTCCTCCAGTGTCTCGTCTCCATTCTCCTCAGTGTTGTTCCTCCAGCGTCTCGTCTCCATTCTCCTCAGTGTTGTTCCTCCAGTGTCTCGTCTCCATTCTCCTCAGTTTTGTTCCTCCAGTGTCTCGTCTCCAGTCTCGTCTCCATTCTCCTCCGTGTTGTTCCTCCAGCGTCTCGTCTCCAGTTTCGTCTCCATTCCCCTCAGTGTTGATCCTCCAGCGTCTCGTCTCATTCTCCTCAGTGTTGTTCCTCCTGCGTCTCGTCTCCAGTCTCGTCTCCATTCCCCTCAGTGTTGTTCCTCCAGTGTCTCGTCTCCATTCTCCTCAGTGTTGTTCCTCCAGTGTCTCGTCTCCATTCTCCTCAGTGTTGTTCCTCCAGCGTCTCATCTCATTCCCCTCCGTGTTGTTCCTCCAGTGTCTCGTCTCCATTCTCGTCAGTGTTGATCCTCCAGTGTCTCGTCTCCATTCCCCTCAGTGTTGTTCCTCCAGTGTCTCGTCTCATTCTCCTCAGTGTTGTTCCTCCAGTGTCTCGTCTCCATTCTCGTCAGTGTTGATCCTCCAGTGTCTCGTCTCCATTCCCCTCAGTGTTGTTCCTCCAGTGTCTCATCTCCATTCCCCTCAGTGTTGTTCCTCCAGCGTCTCGTCTCATTCTCCTCAGTGTTGTTCCTCCAGTGTCTCGTCTCATTCTCCTCAGTGTTGTTCCTCCAGTGTCTCGTCTCCATTCTCGTCAGTGTTGATCCTCCAGTGTCTCGTCTCCATTCTCCTCCGTGTTGTTCCTCCAGTGTCTCGTCTCCATTATCCTCAGTGTTGTTCCTCCAGTGTCTCGTCTCCATTCTCCTCCGTGTTGTTCCTCCAGTGTCTCGTCTCATTCCCCTCCCTGTTGTTCCTCCAGCGTCTCGTCTCCATTCTCCTCCGTGTTGCTCCTCCAGTGTCTCGTCTCCATTCTCCTCCGTGTTGTTCCTCCAGCGTCTCGTCTCCAGTCTCGTCTCCATTCCCCTCAGTGTTGTTCCTCCAGCGTCTCGTCACAATTTCCTCGGTGTTGTTCCTCCAGCGTCTCGTCTCCAATCTCATCTCCATTCCCCTCAGTGTTGTTCCTCCAGTGTCTCGTCTCCATTCCCCTCAGTGTTGTTCCTCCAGCGTCTCGTCATATTCTCCTCAGTGTTGTTCCTCCAGCGTCTCGTCTCCAATCTCATCTCCATTCCCCTCTGTGTTGTTCCTCCAGTGTCTCGTCTCCATTCCCCTCAGTGTTGTTCCTCCAGTGTCTCGTCTCCATTCTCCTCAGTGTTGTTCCTCCAGTGTCTCGTCTCCATTCTCCTCAGTGTTGTTCCTCCAGCGTCTCGTCTCCATTCTCCTCAGTTTTGTTCCTCCAGTGTCTCGTCTCCAGTCTCGTCTCCATTCTCCTCCGTGTTGTTCCTCCAGCGTCTCGTCTCCAGTTTCGTCTCCATTCCCCTCAGTGTTGATCCTCCAGCGTCTCGTCTCATTCTCCTCAGTGTTGTTCCCCCTGCATCTCGTCTCCAGTCTCGTCTCCATTCCCCTCAGTGTTGTTCCTCCAGTGTCTCGTCTCCATTCTCCTCAGTGTTGTTCCTCCAGTGTCTCGTCTCCATTCTCCTCAGTGTTGTTCCTCCAGCGTCTCGTCTCCATTCTCCTCAGTTTTGTTCCTCCAGTGTCTCGTCTCCAGTCTCGTCTCCATTCTCCTCCGTGTTGTTCCTCCAGCGTCTCGTCTCCAGTTTCGTCTCCATTCCCCTCAGTGTTGATCCTCCATCGTCTCGTCTCATTCTCCTCAGTGTTGTTCCTCCTGCGTCTCGTCTCCAGTCTCGTCTCCATTCCCCTCAGTGTTGTTCCTCCAGTGTCTCGTCTCCATTCTCCTCATTGTTGTTCCTCCAGTGTCTCGTCTCCATTCTCCTCAGTGTTGTTCCTCCAGCGTCTCGTCTCATTCCCCTCCGTGTTGTTCCTCCAGCGTCTAGTCTCCATTCTCCTCAGTGTTGTTCCTCCAGTGTCTCGTCTCCATTCCCCTCAGTGTTGTTCCTCCAGCGTCTCGTCTCATTCTCCTCAGTGTTGTTCCTCCAGTGTCTCGTCTCATTCTCCTCCGTGTTGTTCCTCCAGTGTCTCGTCTCATTCTCCTCAGTGTTGTTCCTCCAGTGTCTCGTCTCCATTCTCGTCAGTGTTGATCCTCCAGTGTCTCGTCTCCATTCTCCTCCGTGTTGTTCCTCCAGTGTCTCGTCTCCATTATCCTCAGTGTTGTTCCTCCAGTGTCTCGTCTCCATTCTCCTCCGTGTTGTTCCTCCAGTGTCTCGTCTCCATTCTCCTCCGTGTTGCTCCTCCAGTGTCTCGTCTCCATTATCCTCCGTGTTGTTCCTCCAGTGTCTCGTCTCATTCCCCTCCGTGTTGTTCCTCCAGCGTCTCGTCTCCATTCTCCTCCGTGTTGCTCCTCCAGTGTCTCGTCTCCATTCTCCTCAGTGTTGTTCCTCCAATGTCTCGTCTACATTCTCCTCAGTGTTGTTCCTCCAGTGTCTCATCTCATTCCCCTCCGTGTTGTTCCTCCAGCGTCTCGTCTCCATTCTCCTCAGTGTTGTTCCTCCAGTGTCTCGTCTCCATTCTCCTCAGTGTTGTTCCTCCAGCGTCTCGTCTCCATTCTCCTCAGTGTTGTTCCTCCAGTGTCTCGTCTCCATTCTCCTCAGTGTTGTTCCTCCAGTGTCTCGTCTCATTCCCCTCCGTGTTGTTCCTCCAGCGTCTCGTCTCCATTCTCCTCAGTGTTGTTCCTCCAGTGTCTCGTCTCCATTCTCCTCAGTGTTGTTCCTCCAGCGTCTCGTCTCCAATCTCATCTCCATTCCCCTCAGTGTTGTTCCTCCAGTGTCTCGTCTCCTATCTCCTCAGTGTTGTTCCTCCAGTGTCTCGTCTCATTCTCCTCAGTGTTGTTCCTCCAGCGTCTCGTCTCCATTCTCCTCAGTTTTGTTCCTCCAGTGTCTCGTCTCCAGTCTCGTCTCCATTCTCCTCCGTGTTGTTCCTCCAGCGTCTCGTCTCCAGTCTCGTCTCCATTCCCCTCAGTGTTGTTCCTCCAGCGTCTCGTCTCCAATCTCATCTCCATTCTCCTCAGTGTTGTTCCTCCAGCGTCTCGTCTCCATTCCCCTCAGTGTTGTTCCTCCAGTGTCTCGTCTCATTCTACTCAGTGTTGTTCCTCCAGCGTCTCGTCTCATTCTCCTCAGTGTTGTTCCTCCAGTGTCTCGTCTCATTCTCCTCAGTGTTGTTTCTCCAGCGTCTCGTCTCCAATCTCATCTCCATTCTCCTCAGTGTTGTTCCTCCAGCGTCTCGTCTCCATTCCCCTCAGTGTTGTTCCTCCAGTGTCTCGTCTCATTCTACTCAGTGTTGTTCCTCCAGCGTCTCGTTTCCATTCTCCTCAGTTTTGTTCCTCCAGTGTCTCGTCTCCAGTCTCGTCTCCATTCTCCTCCGTGTTGTTCCTCCAGCGTCTCGTCTCCAGTCTCGTCTCCATTCCCTTCAGTGTTGTTCCTCCAGCGTCTCGTCACATTCTCCTCAGTGTTGTTCCTCCAGCGTCTCGTCTCCAATCTCATCTCCATTCCCCTCAGTGTTGTTCCTCCAGTGTCTCGTCTCCATTCTCCTCAGTGTTGTTCCTCCAGTGTCTCGTCTCATTCTCCTCAGTGTTGTTCCTCCAGCGTCTCGTCTCCATTCTCCTCAGTTTTGTTCCTCCAGTGTCTCGTCTCCAGTCTCATCTCCATTCTCCTCCGTGTTGTTCCTCCAGCGTCTCGTCTCCTTTCCCCTCAGTGTTGTTCCTCCAGCGTCTCGTCACATTCTCCTCAGTGTTGTTCCTCCAGCGTCTCGTCTCCAATCTCATCTCCATTCTCCTCAGTGTTGTTCCTCCAGCGTCTCGTCTCCATTCCCCTCAGTGTTGTTCCTCCAGTGTCTCGTCTCCATTCTCCTCAGTGTTGTTCCTCCAGTGTCTCGTCTCATTCTCCTCAGTGTTGTTCCTCCAGCGTCTCGTCTCCATTCTCCTCAGTTTTGTTCCTCCAGTGTCTCGTCTCCAGTCTCATCTCCATTCTCCTCCGTGTTGTTCCTCCAGCGTCTCGTCTCCATTCCCCTCAGTGTTGTTCCTCCAGCGTCTCGTCACATTCTCCTCAGTGTTGTTCCTCCAGCGTCTCGTCTCCAATCTCATCTCCATTCTCCTCAGTGTTGTTCCTCCAGCGTCTCGTCTCCATTCTCCTCAGTGTTGTTCCTCCAGTGTCTCGTCTCCATTCCCCTCTGTGTTGTTCCTCCAGTGTCTCGTCTCCATTCCCCTCAGTGTTGTTCCTCCAGTGTCTCGTCTCCATTCTCCTCAGTATTGTTCCTCCAGTGTCTCGTCTCCATTCTCCTCAGTGTTGTTCCTCCAGCGTCTCGTCTCCATTCTCCTCAGTGTTGTTCCTCCAGTGTCTCGTCTCGATTCTCCTCAGTGTTGTTCCTCCAGCGTCTCGTCTCCATTCTCCTCAGTTTTGTTCCTCCAGTGTCTCGTCTCCAGTCTCATCTCCATTCTCCTCCGTGTTGTTCCTCCAGCGTCTCGTCTCCAGTTTCGTCTCCATTCCCCTCAGTGTTGATCCTCCAGCGTCTCGTCTCATTCTCCTCAGTGTTGTTCCTCCTGCGTCTCGTCTCCAGTCTCGTCTCCATTCCCCTCAGTGTTGTTCCTCCAGTGTCTCGTCTCCATTCTCCTCAGTGTTGTTCCTCCAGTGTCTCGTCTCCATTCTCCTCAGTGTTGTTCCTCCAGCGTCTCGTCTCATTCCCCTCCATGTTGTTCCTCCAGCGTCTAGTCTCCATTCCCCTCAGTGTTGTTCCTCCAGTGTCTCGTCTCCATTCCCCTCAGTGTTGTTCCTCCAGCGTCTCGTCTCATTCTCCTCAGTGTTGTTCCTCCAGTGTCTCGTCTCCATTCTCCTCAGTGTTGTTCCTCCAGCGTCTCGTCTCCATTCTCCTCAGTTTTGTTCCTCCAGTGTCTCGTCTCCAGTCTCGTCTCCATTCTCCTCCGTGTTGTTCCTCCAGTGTCTCGTCTCCAGTTTCGTCTCCATTCCCCTCAGTGTTGATCCTCCAGCGTCTCGTCTCATTCTCCTCAGTATTGTTCCTCCTGCGTCTCGTCTCCAGTCTCGTCTCCATTCCCCTCAGTGTTGTTCCTCCAGTGTCTCGTCTCCATTCCCCTCAGTGTTGTTCCTCCAGCGTCTCGTCTCATTCTCCTCAGTGTTGTTCCTCCAGTGTCTCGTCTCCATTCTCCTCAGTGTTGTTCCTCCAGCGTCTCGTCTCCATTCTCCTCAGTTTTGTTCCTCCAGTGTCTCGTCTCCAGTCTCGTCTCCATTCTCCTCCGTGTTGTTCCTCCAGTGTCTCGTCTCCAGTTTCGTCTCCATTCCCCTCAGTGTTGATCCTCCAGCGTCTCGTCTCATTCTCCTCAGTGTTGTTCCTCCTGCGTCTCGTCTCCAGTCTCGTCTCCATTCCCCTCAGTGTTGTTCCTCCAGTGTCTCGTCTCCATTCTCCTCAGTGTTGTTCCTCCAGTGTCTCGTCTCCATTCTCCTCAGTGTTGTTCCTCCAGCGTCTCGTCTCATTCCCCTCCGTGTTGTTCCTCCAGCGTCTAGTCTCCATTCCCCTCAGTGTTGTTCCTCCAGTGTCTCGTCTCCATTCCCCTCAGTGTTGTTCCTCCAGCGTCTCGTCTCATTCTCCTCAGCGTTGTTCCTCCAGTGTCTCGTCTCATTCTCCTCCGTGTTGTTCCTCCAGTGTCTCGTCTCATTCTCCTCAGTGTTGTTCCTCCAGTGTCTCGTCTCCATTCTCGTCAGTGTTGATCCTCCAATGTCTCGTCTCCATTCTCCTCCGTGTTGTTCCTCCAGTGTCTCGTCTCCATTATCCTCAGTGTTGTTCCTCCAGTGTCTCGTCTCCATTCCCCTCAGTGTTGTTCCTCCAGCGTCTCGTCTCATTCTCCTCAGTGTTGTTCCTCCAGTGTCTCGTCTCATTCTCCTCTGTGTTGTTCCTCCAGTGTCTCGTCTCATTCTCCTCTGTGTTGTTCCTCCAGTGTCTCGTCTCCATTCTCGTCAGTGTTGATCCTCCAGTGTCTCGTCTCCATTCTCCTCCGTGTTGTTTCTCCAGTGTCTCGTCTCCATTATCCTGTGTTGTTCCTCCAGTGTCTCGTCTCCATTCTCCTCCGTGTTGTTCCTCCAGTGTCTTGTCTCATTCCCCTCCGTGTTGTTCCTCCAGCGTCTCGTCTCCATTCCCCTCAGTGTTGTTCCTCCAGCGTCTCGTCACATTCTCCTCAGTGTTGTTCCTCCAGCGTCTCGTCTCCAATCTCATCTCCATTCTCCTCAGTGTTGTTCCTCCAGCGTCTCGTCTCCATTCTCCTCAGTGTTGTTCCTCCAGTGTCTCGTCTCCATTCCCCTCTGTGTTGTTCCTCCAGTGTCTCGTCTCCATTCCCCTCAGTGTTGTTCCTCCAGTGTCTCGTCTCCATTCTCCTCAGTATTGTTCCTCCAGTGTCTCGTCTCCATTCTCCTCAGTGTTGTTCCTCCAGCGTCTCGTCTCCATTCTCCTCAGTGTTGTTCCTCCAGTGTCTCGTCTCGATTCTCCTCAGTGTTGTTCCTCCAGCGTCTCGTCTCCATTCTCCTCAGTTTTGTTCCTCCAGTGTCTCGTCTCCAGTCTCATCTCCATTCTCCTCCGTGTTGTTCCTCCAGCGTCTCGTCTCCAGTTTCGTCTCCATTCCCCTCAGTGTTGATCCTCCAGCGTCTCGTCTCATTCTCCTCAGTGTTGTTCCTCCTGCGTCTCGTCTCCAGTCTCGTCTCCATTCCCCTCAGTGTTGTTCCTCCAGTGTCTCGTCTCCATTCTCCTCAGTGTTGTTCCTCCAGTGTCTCGTCTCCATTCTCCTCAGTGTTGTTCCTCCAGCGTCTCGTCTCATTCCCCTCCATGTTGTTCCTCCAGCGTCTAGTCTCCATTCCCCTCAGTGTTGTTCCTCCAGTGTCTCGTCTCCATTCCCCTCAGTGTTGTTCCTCCAGCGTCTCGTCTCATTCTCCTCAGTGTTGTTCCTCCAGTGTCTCGTCTCCATTCTCCTCAGTGTTGTTCCTCCAGCGTCTCGTCTCCATTCTCCTCAGTTTTGTTCCTCCAGTGTCTCGTCTCCAGTCTCGTCTCCATTCTCCTCCGTGTTGTTCCTCCAGTGTCTCGTCTCCAGTTTCGTCTCCATTCCCCTCAGTGTTGATCCTCCAGCGTCTCGTCTCATTCTCCTCAGTATTGTTCCTCCTGCGTCTCGTCTCCAGTCTCGTCTCCATTCCCCTCAGTGTTGTTCCTCCAGTGTCTCGTCTCCATTCTCCTCAGTGTTGTTCCTCCAGTGTCTCGTCTCCATTCTCCTCAGTGTTGTTCCTCCAGCGTCTCGTCTCATTCCCCTCCGTGTTGTTCCTCCAGCGTCTAGTCTCCATTCCCCTCAGTGTTGTTCCTCCAGTGTCTCGTCTCCATTCCCCTCAGTGTTGTTCCTCCAGCGTCTCGTCTCATTCTCCTCAGCGTTGTTCCTCCAGTGTCTCGTCTCATTCTCCTCCGTGTTGTTCCTCCAGTGTCTCGTCTCATTCTCCTCAGTGTTGTTCCTCCAGTGTCTCGTCTCCATTCTCGTCAGTGTTGATCCTCCAATGTCTCGTCTCCATTCTCCTCCGTGTTGTTCCTCCAGTGTCTCGTCTCCATTATCCTCAGTGTTGTTCCTCCAGTGTCTCGTCTCCATTCCCCTCAGTGTTGTTCCTCCAGCGTCTCGTCTCATTCTCCTCAGTGTTGTTCCTCCAGTGTCTCGTCTCATTCTCCTCTGTGTTGTTCCTCCAGTGTCTCGTCTCATTCTCCTCTGTGTTGTTCCTCCAGTGTCTCGTCTCCATTCTCGTCAGTGTTGATCCTCCAGTGTCTCGTCTCCATTCTCCTCCGTGTTGTTTCTCCAGTGTCTCGTCTCCATTATCCTGTGTTGTTCCTCCAGTGTCTCGTCTCCATTCTCCTCCGTGTTGTTCCTCCAGTGTCTTGTCTCATTCCCCTCCGTGTTGTTCCTCCAGCGTCTCGTCTCCATTCTCCTCCGTGTTGCTCCTCCAGTGTCTCGTCTCCATTATCCTCAATGTTGTTCCTCCAGTGTCTCGTCTCCATTCTCCTCCGTGTTGTTCCTCCAGTGTCTCGTCTCATTCCCCTCCGTGTTGTTCCTCCAGCGTCTCGTCTCCATTCTCCTCCGTGTTGTTCCTCCAGTGTCTCGTCTCCATTCTCCTCCGTGTTGTTCCTCCAGCGTCTCGTCTCCATTCTCCTCCGTGTTGTTCCTCCAGCGTCTCGTCTCCATTCCCCTCCGTGTTGTTCCTCCAGCGTCTCGTCTCCATTCCCCTCCGTGTTGTTCCTCCAGTGTCTCGTCTCATTCTCCTCTGTGTTGTTGTTCCTCCAGTGTCTCGTCTCCATTCTCCTCAGTGTTGTTCCTCCAGTGTCTCGTCTCCATTCTCCTCCGTGTTGTTCCTCCAGCGTCTCGTCTCCATTCTCCTCCGTGTTGTTCCTCCAGCGTCTCGTCTCCATTCCCCTCCGTGTTGTTCCTCCAGGGTCTCGTCTCCATTCCCCTCCGTGTTGTTCCTCCAGTGTCTCGTCTCATTCTCCTCTGTGTTGTTGTTCCTCCAGTGTCTCGTCTCCATTCTCCTCAGTGTTGTTCCTCCAGTGTCTCGTCTCCATTCTCCTCTGTGTTGTTGTTCCTCCAGCGTCTCGTCTCCATTCTCCTCAGTGTTGTTCCTCCAGTGTCTCGTCTCATTCTCCTCTGTGTTGTTGTTCCTCCAGCGTCTCGTCTCCATTCTCCTCAGTGTTGTTCCTCCAGTGTCTCGTCTCCATTCTCCTCAGTGTTGTTCCTCCAGTGTCTCGTCTCATTCCCCTCCGTGTTGTTCCTCCAGCTTCTCGTCTCCATTCTCCTCAGTGTTGTTCCTCCATTGTCTCGTCTCCATTCTCCTCAGTGTTGTTCCTCCAGCGTCTTGTCTCCATTCTCCTCCGTGTTGTTCCTCCAGTGTCTCGTCTCCATTCTCCTCAGTGTTGTTCCTCCAGTGTCTCGTCTCCATTCTCCTCCGTGTTGTTCCTCCAGCGTCTCGTCTCCATTCTCCTCCGTGTTGTTCCTCCAGCGTCTCGTCTCCATTCCCCTCCGTGTTGTTCCTCCAGCGTCTCGTCTCCATTCCCCTCCGTGTTGTTCCTCCAGTGTCTCTTCTCATTCTCCTCTGTGTTGTTGTTCCTCCAGTGTCTCGTCTCCATTCCCCTCCGTGTTGTTCCTCCAGTGTCTCGTCTCCATTCTCCTCCGTGTTGCTCCTCCAGTGTCTCGTCTCCATTCTCCTCAGTGTTGTTCCTCCAGTGTCTCGTCTCCATTCTCCTCCGTGTTGTTCCTCCAGTGTCTCGTCTCATTCCCCTCCGTGTTGTTCCTCCAGCGTCTTGTCTCCATTCTCCTCCGTGTTGCTCCTCCAGTGTCTCGTCTCCATTCTCCTCTGTGTTGTTGTTCCTCCAGTGTCTCGTCTCCATTCTCCTCAGTGTTGTTCCTCCAGCGTCTCGTCTCCATTCTCCTCCGTGTTGTTCCTCCAGTGTCTCGTCTCCATTCTCCTCAGTGTTGTTCCTCCAGTGTCTCGTCTCCATTCTCCTCCGTGTTGTTCCTCCAGTGTCTCGTCTCATTCCCCTCCGTGTTGTTCCTCCAGCGTCTTGTCTCCATTCTCCTCCGTGTTGCTCCTCCAGTGTCTCGTCTCCATTCTCCTCAGTGTTGTTCCTCCAATGTCTCGTCTACATTCTCATCAGTGTTGTTCCTCCAGTGTCTCATCTCATTCCCCTCCGTGTTGTTCCTCCAGCGTCTCGTCTCCATTCTCCTCAGTGTTGTTCCTCCAGTGTCTCGTCTCCATTCTCCTCAGTGTTGTTCCTCCAGCGTCTCGTCTCCATTCTCCTCAGTGTTGTTCCTCCAGTGTCTCGTCTCTATTCTCCTCAGTGTTGTTCCTCCAGTGTCTCGTCTCATTCCCCTCCGTGTTGTTCCTCCAGCTTCTCGTCTCCATTCTCCTCAGTGTTGTTCCTCCAGTGTCTCGTCTCCATTCTCCTCAGTGTTGTTCCTCCAGCATCTCGTCTCCATTCTCCTCCGTGTTGTTCCTCCAGTGTCTCGTCTCCATTCTCCTCAGTGTTGTTCCTCCAGCGTCTCGTCTCCATTCCCCTTCGTGTTGTTCCTCCAGCGTCTCGTCTCCATTCCCCTCCGTGTTGTTCCTCCAGTGTCTCGTCTCATTCTCCTCTGTGTTGTTGTTCCTCCAGTGTCTCGTCTCCATTCTCCTCAGTGTTGTTCCTCCAGCGTCTCGTCTCCATTCTCCTCCATGTTGTTCCTCCAGTGTCTCGTCTCCATTCTCCTCCGTGTTGTTCCTCCAGTGTCTCGTCTCCATTCTCCTCCGTGTTGTTCCTCCAGCGTCTCGTCTCCATTCTCCTCAGTGTTGTTCCTCCAGCGTCTCGTCTCCATTCTCCTCCGTGCTGTTCCTCCAGCGTCTCGTCTCCATTCTCCTCAGTGTTGTTCCTCCAGCTTCTCGTCTCCATTCTCCTCCGTGTTGTTCCTCCAGTGTCTCATCTCCATTCTCCTCAGTGTTGTTCCTCCAGCGTCTCGTCTCCATTCTCCTCAGTGTTGTTCCTCCAGCGTCTCGTCTCCATTCTCCTCCGTGTTGTTCCTCCAGCGTCTCGTCTCCATTCTCCTCCGTGTTGTTCCTCCAGTGTCTCGTCTCCATTCTCCTCAGTGTTGTTCCTCCAGCGTCTCGTCTCCATTCTCCTCCGTGTTGTTCCTCCAGCATCTCGTCTCCATTCTCCTCCGTGTTGTTCCTCCAGCGTCTCGTCTCCATTCCCCTTCGTGTTGTTCCTCCAACGTCTCGTCTCCATTCCCCTCCGTGTTGTTTCTCCAGTTTCTCGTCTCATTCTCCTCTGTGTTGTTGTTCCTCCAGTGTCTCGTCTCCATTCTCCTCAGTGTTGTTCCTCCAGCGTCTCATCTCCATTCTCCTCAGTGTTGTTCCTCCAGCTTCTCGTCTCCATTCTCCTCCGTGTTGTTCCTCCAGCGTCTCGTCTCCATTCTCCTCAGTGTTGTTCCTCCAGCGTCTCGTCTCCATTCTCCTCCGTGTTGTTCCTCCAGCGTCTCATCTCCATTCTCCTCAGTTTTGTTCCTCCAGTGTCTCGTCTCCATTCTCCTCAGTGTTGTTCCTCCAGCGTCTCGTCTCCATTCTCCTCCGTGTTGTTCCTCCAGCGTCTCATCTCCATTCTCCTCAGTGTTGTTCCTCCAGCTTCTCGTCTCCATTCTCCTCAGTGTTGTTCCTCCAGCGTCTCGTCTCATTCTCCTCAGTGTTGTTCCTCCAGCGTCGCGTCTCCATTCTTCTCCGCTGTGTTTCCTCCAGTGTCTCGTCTCCATTCTCCTCAGTGTTGTTGTTCCTCCAGCGTCTCGTCTCCATTCTCCTCCGTGTTGTTCCTCCAGTGTCTCGTCTCCATTCTCCTCTGTGTTGTTCCTCCAGTGTCTCGTCTCATTCTCCTCTGTGTTGTTGTTCGTCCAGCGTCTCGTCTCCATTCCCCTCAGTGTTGTTCCTCCAGCGTCTCATCTCCATTCTCCTCCGTGTTGTTCCTCCAGCGTCTCGTCTCCATTCTCCTCAGTGTTGTTCCTCCAGTGTCTCGTCTCCATTCTCCTCCGTTTTGTTCCTCCAGCGTCTCGTCTCCATTCCCCTCTGTGTTGTTCCTCCAGCGTCTCGTCTCCATTCCCCTCCGTGTTGTTCCTCCAGCGTCTCGTCTCCATTCTCCTCAGTGCTGTTTCTACTCAGTGTTGTTCCTCCAGCGTCTCGTCCTTCCTACGTGTCTCCCAGCATACTGTTGTTCAGAGTTCCAGCCATCCACTGCATCCTCTACCAGTCATCACTCCTATAAGAAGAAACGTACTATTCACAGCCAGCATCCCGCTCTCCAAACTATCATTGCTCTTACCACTTACCTGCTTTCAGTTCATCTGCTCAGTTGTGGTCTTAATATTTCCTGTTAACTTCAATCTCCTTCCTTTGAGTCTGCTTCCATAACCCTGCGTTTACACTGTACAATTTTGGCCACGAAATTGGCCATCTGAGACAAATTTTGCAAATCCTAAAAGATTCCTCTGATCTTAGGCTAAA
Organism: Vimba vimba; assembly: GCA_022828995.1. Lineage (NCBI taxonomy): Eukaryota > Metazoa > Chordata > Actinopteri > Cypriniformes > Leuciscidae > Vimba > Vimba vimba. The sequence continues at coordinate 307,158 of CM040830.1, read as the reverse complement.
ATCTGAAGTCTTTGACTGTTAGTTTGACATGTTTACCGACAGCCGACTGTCAGAAGATATGACTCTCTGTCCAGCAGTGTGACTTCTCCTATGACGACAGTCAAAAGCCATGACCAAAATTAACGCCAGAGATTTCTTATTTCAATCCCACGTGTAATGCAGCTCGCTGTCACCGAACGTGTCATTGATTGATGTAAAACTCCAGATTAGTTTTCTTGTGTGCAACTTCCCTACAGTCTAACATTAATGACAACTGAGATCTTACAGAGTGACATGGACTACAGCGACTATCATGTTTGTACAGTCTGACAACAATCGCAAAGGACCATTATAAATCGCACAGTGTGCACTGGGCTACAGTTTACACAGTTACTGATTATGTTACCATGGTTAGATTGTGCACACTTGTTTCTTGTTTAGCTCCTAGTTATGCCTTTGTATATTATGTCCTTTTTTCCCCCTTAATCATTGTTTTGTTTTGATTTAATGACTAGGGCGATTGGAAAGATAAAATATTCAAACACATCAGTCAGCCCCCAGACAGCATCATAGTGTCGGCCCAGATCCGGCCCACATCTGGTACGTGTGGAATCCACTTGTACCAGATGTGCGCCGGATCTGGGCTGACACTATGTTGCTGTCTGGGCCACTTTTCCAAAAAGTTTGCCACATCCTTTCACTTTTTCAGGCAGGTTGACAATGCGAAAATTGCATGCACTGTTTTCTGGAACCTCTCAACATTTTCCACCGCTTCACTGATTTGGTGCTCAGCTTCTGATAGTCTGTCACCAAATTTGCAAGAGCTTTCATCTCCTCATTTTCATTCTTATTGCCCATATTGACAGCTCCTGTTAGCTTAACATTAGCTTTGCTGAGTTTCCTCAATCTTATTCAGATTCTTCTTCATAGTTCTACAATTTTCCATAGCGAAACTATAGTCATTGTGACCAAGGTTGAAAACAGAGACTACTTAATTCTCTAAATGTTTTTTTCAAGTTATAAAATGTGAAGAGGGTTGGCTCCCCAAGATCAGGATGGAAAACTGCTTCTCGAGTCTATGCAATGGGAAATGAGGCTGAGAAGACTTCATTTAGCTTTGATAATGAAAGTGAGAAATTTTATGTAGTTCTAGCAAAATTTGATGAGTATTTCATACTGAAGCCCAATCTAATAGACACAAAAATTACACTTGAAGTGAACTGTTGCAGCTTCGAGCACTTGGATCATTTCGTATGAATTCTGAAAACGCTTGGATTGGCTCATTAACAACCTTGAACTGAATACTACCTGTGCATATGTAAATATTGTAAATACCTGTCATCTTATTTCACTGTAATATACTCCACAACTTGGCACCGCAACCTTATGTCTGTGTCTCATTAAACCCAGCCTTTCCCCCGTTGAGCTGAACCTAGTTTATCTGATACTGGTCTACTATTTCTACCTACCATTGCATCACTTGCACATACATGCTACACCTGCACTGAATCTGTCAGAGCTAATAGTGTCAGTGTCAGAAGCACATGTAAAAACACCAATATTAATGACTGAAGGATGACACTGAATCATGAATATTGATGTGTTTCACACCTGAGAAAGACAAAGACCCTCCCATAATGGCCCTATCAGGTGGGGACTGTGAGAGAATCAGAACAAAGAAGGAGTAGAGATTTAATGGCTTTTTGATTGATTTATTTACAACACAACATAATCCAAAGATACATTTTTGAACACACTGATCTAAAGACAGAGACTTCAGTCACATAACTTTGTGCCATTCCTGATACATACCTGTCATTTCCAAGGTGTTTGATTTGTCATTTTACCATGGTCATGTACAGAGACTCTTGTGAATGTTGAAGTCAGCAGGACTCAGTGGCATCTGTATAAAAAAAAAAAATAAAAAAAACCTGTGAACATGCTGATATCAAGAGAAACTATAGGGCTTCCTGAGTTTGGGAATACATTTTAGATTTTCTGGTTAAAATTGCGATAAAAATAAATTAAAAAAAATAAACTAAATATATATATACACCAGGTTTGTTGTGCCTTGTAGGCATCAGTGTTAATTTTGAAAGCTTAAAGCTTACAGCTTACAACTGAGCTGAACAATAAGTGCAAACATCTTTAATTTGAATCTAAAGTGCACTGAACGACATTTTCTTCTTGCTACCACAATGCTGGCAATTCAACCACAGAATACTAACACTTATTTACCTCTATTCATTTTCAAGAAAGCACTTCGTGCTAAAGTGACTTTTGCTCTGTTACGCTTTCCCCTGGTTAGGTCACCTATGACACTGAAAAGCCGGCATTGCTAACAGATCTAATGCTAATGGTTTCAAGCTGTGATAAAATGTGTCACATTTCCCAAGCCAAAACTGGATTCCTGAATCACAAGTAATGGGCTGTGAGAGCTCCTCCTTGTACTTGCTTAGTTGCTGCCTGATGCTACATGTGGAGGACTTTGGTTTAGGCTTTGCACGGAATTTGGACAGAAATCTGAAGACTGGCTGCCTTGAGGAGGAGGATGGTGGTCCAGGGTCAGGCTCTGGTCCATTCAGTTCCTCCACATCATCATCAGGGTGAGTCTCTTGACACTGAGTGCACTGGACCACATACCCCTCTGCCTGCTTAAAAAGTTCCTGAACACTGTCATCAGCCACATCAAGGAGAGTATCACACACAGTAGGGTTAAGAAAGAAAGCAGCTGCAACAAGCGGAGATAACTTTTCATCTGATGTATCCAATACCCAGGCAAAGCGCTGGTTCAAATTGACTTTCATTTTTCGTGCTAGAGTGGCAAAATCCTGATGATTTGTGTTTTCTTCTAAATCAGTAAGGTGGCTATGCAAATCTAAGAGGGCAGGGACGATCAGTGACATAGACATCGTGTCACTCTGAAGAGTCTGTGTGTGTTCGGCAAAAGGCAACATGAGTTCATGCAATTGTAGCACGCCCGCCGTCCGACTGGCGGTGCTGCAGTAAAGTTTCTGTTTGAACAAACAATGAGTCAGACAAGATCGTGCTGCTTTCAATAACAGAGTCGCTCTCGTAATGGCGGCTTCTTCGCAGCGACTCATAGTTACCCACATAGTCTCTGATCAGCACCTTGTCTCCCCCTACTGTCCACATGAGGGTATTACGCATAACCAATGCAGCATAATGACACTAATTGAAACAATATCATCAACACAATAAAACAATCAAATACATTGAAAAAAAAAGAAAAAAAAGAATTAATTATTCCTGTGACTTTACATACAGGGTGTCACACTCTCCCCGACAAAAGAAATGGCTCCAAACAACACTGACTATTTAACTCTTTTAACTCTTATAAACAGTTTTCTCAATAACACAAACATTCTCCTCACATTGCAACCAATTTTAAAATTTCTGTGTCAAAGTGCAATGTATAAGTGTGTTGAATCTTGTTCACCATCATGTCTATGTGTGTCCTAACCCTGTTTCCTTGTAGGTACTAATTCTCTAGTATCCACCAAAGGCAGCATAAGGAGATATGGTAGGATAGGACTCTATCTGGTAAGGAAATGTAGGTGGGACGTGAGCACAAGTCACATATACTGGTCCTGATACCCCATTAGAGTAATACAGCAACGTTTGTGTCGGCATAAATTGGGCAGCCGCTATCTCAGTTGGCAGTTCATAATTGGGCTGACCCAATGAGGGATAAGTGAAGACACGTGTAGGTTTTCTTTCCCTGCTGGATCGTCTCACATTTCGATCTCCTAAAGCTCTTCCCATTGGACTAACCATTTGTCTTTCTTTCTCCACAGATACCATCTCTCTCAGCTCATCATTCATCACCTCAGGTTCCGGTGTTGCAGGTGAGTCATTCAAGGAGTGATAAGCCACTGTCTCAGGTAAGTATTCTTCCTCTACTCCTAGAGTAATCTCTTCAGGCCTCACAGTTCTAGCTTCACTACCTCTTAATCTTTGATCCCCTCTTCCGTAAGTGCCAGATATAGTCCTCCTCTGCTCAGATCTTGGTTGTTCAGAGGAGCGCAACCAGTAGTTCGCTCTCGGAGTATCACTGTCATCTGAACATGAATCACTTGAATTAACTTCCTCAGGCTCTCTTGCAGATTTTGACAATCTCTGCTTCCTCCCCTTAAGTCTGCATGACTCATCAGCTCCCAGAGGTGGTCTACAGGTAGGTCATTAACCAGGTGAAGCAGGTTCCGATGCAAGGTACGTATCATTGCTGGATTTTGGCTTCCACTGGTCTCAGGGTACACTTGATAGACTGGTCCATCTCCTATTCTTTCTTTGATCACGTGCACTGTTCTCTCCCAATACGATCTTAATTTTCCAGGCCCACCTCGTTCACTCAGGTTCCGAACCAGAACTCGATCCCCTGGTTGCAGCACAACTCCCCGAATGTGCTGGTCATAGTACTTTTTGTTCCTTGCGCTTGCTTGTTTACTGTTGTCCGAGGCTATTTTATATGCATCCGCCATCCGTTGTGCCCACTTCTCTGCATAATCTCGAGGTGAGTATTGGCCATCCTCTGATCTTAGACCAAACAACAAGTCGACGGGCAAGCGAGGGTGACGTCCGTACAGGAGAAAGAATGGAGAGAACCCTGTCGCCTCATGCTTGGTGCAATTGTAGGTGTGCACTAGCTTTGGGAGGTGATCTTTCCATCTGTCCTCTTCCTTCTCCTCCAGCATCCTCAACATTTGTAGCAGAGTGCGGTTGAAACGTTCTGCTGGGTTTGCTTGGGGGTGATAAGGTGTTGTTCTCGAGGTTACTGACACCTGTCAACCGCTGCAGGATCGCGAAAAGCTGGTTCTCAAACTCACGCCCTTGATCGTGATGGAGCCGGCAGGGGTAACCAAACCTTGGGATATAGTCGTTAAAAATTCTCTCAGCTGCGGTCCTTCCAGACTTGTCTTTTGTCGGTACGCCTGGGCAAACCTAGTGAAATGGTCCACTAGCACCAGGATATATTCGTATCCGCCCCGACTCCGTTCCAAGTGCAGATAGTCAATGGACACCAGGTCCAATGGGCAACTTGAGGTAAGGCTTCCCATTGGAGCCCTGATCCGCACCACAGGTTTCTTCTGCTTCACACAACGGCACTGCTGGGTGACATAGTGCTCAATCTCACTCTTCATAAACGGCCAATAGAATCTTTTCCTTGCCAAGTCTAGAACTCGCTCCGTTCCTACATGACCCATGTCATTGTGTAGCTGTTTCAGAGCCAACTGCTTTAACTTAGCTGGCAGAACAAGTTGTGATCTATGATTGGTCTTACGATAAAGCAGTCCCTCTTCTAGATCCAGTTTTCTCCACTCATACAACAATCTCTTGAGGCCTCCTTTAGCAGTTTTTGTCATTTCAGGTGACAGTTCTCCACCACTTTCCTTTAATTCTATCACCTTACCAACGACAGAATCTTCTCTCTGGGCGGCTTTCAACTCAGAGCGGTCAAGTGCCATGAGACTCTTTTCAAACTGGTGGTCGACATCCTCTTGACGTGCATTAAGAGCCGCGACCCAGGCAACATCATTCTCTTGGTCAACATGACTTCCCTCCCATGTAGCCTGGACCACCTCCTCTGTGAGAACTTCAGTACATGCGGCCATAAACTTATCAATATCAAGGGGACAACGAGAGAGCATGTCCGCATCCGTGTTCGCTTTGCCTGGTCTGTAGCGAATATCAAATCTGAAGTCTGCCAATTCTCCCACCCACCTATGTCCACATCCCGAGACTGGAGGAGCTCGTACAGTGGCTTAGCGATCCGTGAAAAGTCCTGGATGAAGGTGCGGTAGTAACTGAGGAATCCCAACAATCGCCGCAACTCACCGACAGTAGTGGGCTTTTGGTCTTTCAAGGAGAGGACTGCTGCTAGGTCTTTTGGGTCGATGCGGGCACCATCCTCCGAAACTAGTCTTCCCCACATATCTGACCTCTTTCTTAAAGAGTTCGCATTTTGCTGGTCTCAACTTTACTCCATCATCCCGCAGTACTCTGAGGACTCTCCTTAGCCCCTGGACATGGTCATTGAACGTTTTGCCAAAGCAAAGTATGTCGTCAAGATACGGTATGCATAATTCATCTCTCAGTGAGTCCAGCATCCCCTCCATACACCTCTGGAATGCCGCTGGTGCATTAGCCAGTCCGAAGGGTATGCGCACCCACTCATATAGCCCCCAAGGGGTTGTGAATGCCGTAAGGTGGCGATATCCCTCCGCCATGAATCCTTGATGGTAGGCCTTTCCCTGATCCAGGATTGAAAACCATCAGTAGCCTCCCAGGGCGTCAATGAGGTCCTGGATCCGGGGAAGTGGATGTCGGTCTGGGACTGTCTTCTGGTTTAACAACCTGTAGTCTATGCACAGTCTCAGCGTGCCATCTTTCCTCCGAATGCACACCACCGGAGCTGCATATGGAGACTTCGACTTGACTACCCAACCTCGAGCTAGTAAGTCCTGAACGTATTCCTTTACCTCCTTATATAGGGGTTTTGGGATGGAGGCATAAGCTCGTTGAACAGGGATGTCGTCCTTTAGATTAATCGTCATCTGTAAGCTTGGGATACATCCAATATCATCATCTCCGCGAGCAAACACGTTGGGTTCTTCATACAGCATGTCTTTGACTAATTTCTGCTGTCTTTCTTCCAGATGACTTACATCGACCGGCGGATGCCACAAGCTGTCTGCCCTGCGGACATCCTCACGTTCTTGGGAACCTGGTTCTTCTCCACTGTTCACTGGTAAGTCACCTCTGTTTACCACGTATTGCTGCTCTGTTTCGATAATGCTTGATATTGGCTGAATACTTCCTAGAGGTGTACGTCGTCTGATAGTGACCTCACAAGCAGTAGGGTTTCCCAGGGGAATCCTAACATAAGGCCGTCTAGTTGAGTTAACAATGCACTCTCCTCACTGGACTCGAACAGTACTACTGGCTCAGAGCATTCCAAGCCAACTGGAACTTCACACTTAATATGAGTCACCTGACCGGGTGGTACAACAACATCTCTATGGCCGACTGTGACAATAGCCCCGGGGTTCACATGGGGTTGTTTCTGAATGAAGCTCACTATCGCGTTGGCTTGTTCTCCTTTGATGTCCAGGGCCATCTTTAGGAGTTCTGCAAAAGCACATAGACCCTGCTCAGTGTCATTCTTTCCTCTTATTATCTCCTCGACCACATTAAACCCCAGCAATGGCCGCTCTAACGGCATCTTCCCCACGAGGAAAGGCACTTGAATAGCCAAACTTGGATCATCATTCCCGGGCAAATTCACTGTCAATTCTACCCATCCCTCGAATGGCAATGGTTCTCCGTTAACAGCTGAGACATTGAAGTCGCCCCCGTCGACTATTTCTGACAGTGGTCGCAGAGCTTGATCCGCTAAATATTTACTCTTCCAGTTGCAGTCGATTATATAACTTGTGCTCCTGTGTCCAGTAGAGCGGTTACTGCGAACCCATGAATGTGGCACTTGAGGGTGGCTTTCTTTCCAATGAGCTGGGCTACTCGGTCACAGAGACTTTGTCTTTGATTTGGTGAATCAACCGACCTACCCATCTGAGCTTCTTTCTCCTTAGGCTGGGGCTGTGGTTGCTCGGTCACTGTTCGCCCCTCCTCAGTGGCCGCTGGTCGTTTCCCAACCCCTTTTCCCTTCTTAGACAGCCCACTGCACGATGCCCTTCCTCACCACACACAAAGCAATGACTGCAAGAGGTAACATCCTTGTTACTACATTTGGGACACATTCGTCGACGTTGCCTTCGCTGCAACTGGGAGTCGATGACTTTGCACTGACCTTCTGTCGTTCTTGCCTTTGCAAGTGATTCAACAGTCTTTGTAAGAGCTTCAATTTGTGCACTCAACCGACGAATTGTCTCAGTTTGGTCGTTTTGTTTACTGCAATCTGTGTCTTTACCTCGGCTGGACTCACACTGGGCGCTGAGGGCATTCGACACTCTCTGCCGTGCAGCTTGTCCCAACCGACGTTGTCTTTCGCTCTCATCACTGGCTATCTGGGTTACTTGGCGCAGGAGTGCCTCATCTGTCACCAGGCGGTTCGTAAGCAAGGGTTTCAATTCAGTGCGGAACTGGTTGTACTTTGCACCCATGCCCTGATAAATCGTCCTCAAAAACACATTTTGAATTGTTTGTTCATCATACTCCAGATCTGTGACAGCTTGTTTGGACAGGGAAATGAGTTTCTGTTTCAGTCCAATCAGTCTATACAGGAATTGTTGAGGAGTTTCATTGTCATTCTGTTTACCACACATTAACTCCTGGAAGAGCTCAGAGCTACTTTTCTCATTCAGATGCGACTGAAGGAAACTTTTTAATTCTGGAATTGTTAGTCCCTCCTTGTTTACTAACATGTCCTTAAAGTTTCCTGGCTTAATGATTCTCAAGACCCCTCTGATGATGTCGGTTTCACTATGGTTAGCTGCAAGTCCCTCATCTATTTGTTTGGTCACACTTGTGTAACTTATATCAGAAGTACTGTCACCAATCTGCCCCCCCTGAACTTTGAACTCTCTGTGCTGAAATGGCAGTAACTGAAGGTCACGGAGGGAGATCATACTTTCTCTTTTTCCACTGCTGGGCTCACCAGCTACATTCACAGGTAAGCTACTGCTACTTTTGGGAGATTCTGCTTTACTTGGGTTAACCTCAATCTTGTATTGTGCTAATTTTCGCCCTAACTCTTCATAGCAGTCTACCAGTCGGCTATACTCCATCGGCTGTGTCTGCGTGTCAGTGGTGTGTGTAAGTTGTTGTGGTGGTGTAAGTGACTCAGTGTCATGCAAAACCGTTCTTACATTCTGTTTCTGGATTATTACATTGACATTGTCTTTTAACAGTAACAATTGAGACAACCCTTCATCTTCTAACTCCAGCAGAAAATCACTGTTCATGTACTCAACAATGTATTCAAAGCAACACTCCTCATCAGTTATATCCAACCTGTGCTTTCCTGGTGCTGCAGTTGGCTCCAGACAATCCACCAGGCTGATCAGTTCATCATGGGTGAGTTGATGAAGTCTTTTATTGATTTCCCACACTGTTGCTTTTCTCTCGTTCGAAGCCATCCTGTCAACGGTTCTGTTGCTGATGATGCACACTTGGCTCGCACCACGCTGCGCTACTCCTCCTCAGCCAGGAACCTCTTTCGCTACCGCGCCTTGGTTCTCCTGCTGCCGTCGAGCCTCCCTTTGTGGTCCTTGTGCTGATCACCTGTCACTCAACCGCTCTGTGGTTCATTTGGATTGGATCTGCATACCAGCCGGTGGCGCTAGATCCCGGACGAGCCCCCAAAATCTGTAGCATGCCCGCCGTCCGACTGGCGGTGCTGCAGTAAAGTTTCTGTTTGAACAAACAATGAGTCAGACAAGATCGTGCTGCTTTCAATAACAGAGTCGCTCTCGTAATGGCGGCTTCTTCGCAGCGACTCATAGTTACCCACATAGTCTCTGATCAGCACCTTGTCTCCCCCTACTGTCCACATGAGGGTATTACGCATAACCAATGCAGCATAATGACACTAATTGAAACAATATCATCAACACAATAAAACAATCAAATACATTGAAAAAAAATAAATAATAATAATTAATTATTCCTGTGACTTTACATACAGGGTGTCACACAATGAGCTGAGCTTCTGCCACTCACTAGAGAGTAAGTTGTCCCACCCCATCTCATTCGCTATTTCGCAAAGAGGATCTTTAATTTTGTGTCGTGCAATCATGTAATATGTACTTGACCAGCGCGTGGGACAATCATTCACAACAATTAGGCCACACTTATCCAAAATCTTCTGTGTCGCAACAGATGACTTGCGAAAGAGCTTCACAATTGATCGTGCTTTGTCAAGGATTCGCTTCACACTTGCCTCCTTTTTTAGCATGTGGACCACAAGCTGCAGTGTGTGAACCACACATGGCATCCGTTCCATATCCATCTCCATGTTTTGATAGCTACCAAAAAGAAAGTAAATACATATCAGGTAAATGAGGTAATACATTGACTTACTGTCAAATTAAATTATGAATAAAAGTGGCTTACCGATGGTCTTCAATCTCCTCCTCTGAATCACTTTCACCTCGGGGGGACTCCTCTTGATCATCTGAGCAAGCCTCTTCTTCTTCTTGAGTACTGTGTTTAAATGCTGCTACCATATTATACCTTTGTCTAGCAATATTGTATTTTTTATATACCACAATATTGCTAGATTAGTATGTATAATGATAGGATGTGAACAGTCACGTTTCACATGACTAATCTAGAAATATTTGTGATATTGTCAACAAGTAGAACATTATGAAATATACTAAACATTAGTATTAATCAAATGTATGTAGCATAATTTTACGTATTCGTATGGTGCTATCATCTAACTTGAAGAAGGGGCTATTTTACAGTACTTTTCAGTTCGTAATATTTAATGCTACAGCATTTACGCACTGCAGTCTTCCAATTTTGTTTAGCTCAGTAAACAAAAGAACATTGTTGTGAATTTACCTTTGAGAAAATGTCCGGGTGGCTCGTCTGTAAATGTCTTTCAAATTGGTTGTGTTCTTGCCACCCGGTTGAATGACCGCCCGCATGCTTTACACTTTGTTTTGCTTTGTTCGTCGTCAAACGTGAAGTGTGCCCACAAGTCTCCCCTTCTTTTTCTCCCGGCTGTGGATATTTTGTCGCTCTTTTAGACATCGTCTCTTCGAATGCCGTCTTCCCGGGAGCTCGGTCAAAGACTGAATACCTTCGCTTCACGTCTCAATAAGTCAGGCTCTGATTGGTTCTCTTCTCATGCAGTCTCGCCTGTTCGGTTTTGCCGATTGGTTCTTTTGTTCATTCCTCGCATCTCTCCCGTCTGCTGATTGTATTTTCGTCGCAGTCTATTTTCGTCTCGTCCTTTATTCATTGACGATAATGTCAATCAATTTAGTCATAGTTTTAGTCTCCATCAGTGACTTCTTTAGTTTTCGTTTCGTTTTCGTCCGCAAAAATATATTCGTGACGAAAATAATGACGAAAATATTTAGTCAACGAAATTAACACTGGTAGGCATATACTTCTTGGGCTGCATATAATAATAACAATAGCCTATATTCATTTAGCCTATAGTTTCCATTCGTTATGAAATGAAATTGGAGTAAAAATATGAAGCCTAATGTTTGGAGCTTTTTGCTTTTCAAATGCACAGCGCGAGTGACTCAAACTCACAGCGCGTGCATATTTCAACATATTTCAACATGTTTCTGTCTATATTGTCAGGGTTGTTGCAGGATGCTGAAGACGAGGACACAGGAACTTCAATGTAGTTGATTTATTTACAAACTAAGCTTCCAGAAACATACAGGAACAAAGGAAAAACTCCAGGAATTCAGTACACAAAACCATACATGGATGACGACTAACAAACACTGAGGGAAAACACAGGGTTTAAATGTACTGGGGCTAACGGGATAATTAAACAGACAGGGAAAAACTAAGAGGATTACACCAAAATCACAAAGACCGGGGAAAACAAGATCACAGAACAGAACTCAACACATCAAAACGTGACAGAACCCACCCCCCTCCCCGAAGGCGCGTCCTCGCACCGTATAACATCCAAAGGGGTGGGAGGGTGGGCGCCCTGGAGGCTGACAAGGCGTGGTTGCACAAGACGGGAAGCCTCCAGGGCGGAGCAGGTAGCTCGGGGAACCAGGGCGGAGCAGGCAGCTCGGGGGACCAGGGCGGAACAGGCTGCGGGTGTGGTCACGGCGGAGCAGACTGTGGATGTGGCCAAGACGGAGCAGGCTGTGGGTGTGGCCACGGCGGAGCCGACTGTGGGTGTGGCCACGACGGAGCTGTCGGACCCTCGGGCGTCCAGGGCAGAGCTGTTGGACCCTCGGGCGTCCAGGGCGGAGCTGTCGGACCCTCGGGCATCCAGGGCGGTGGTGACCCTTCGGGTGGCCATGGTGGTGAGGACTGGGCTGGGCAGGATCAGCGGCGAAGAGGACTCTGGGCTGGGCAGGACCAGCGGCGAAGAGGACTCTGGGCTGGGCAGGACCAGCGGCGAAGAGGACTCTGGGCTGGGCAGGACCAGCGGCGAAGAGGGCTCTGAGCTGGGCAGGACCAGCGGATTGGAGAACTCGGGGCTGGAGGGGACCAGCATCAAAACGTGACATATATATAGCCTATATAGCCTATATAGCATATATATATTAATATATATATGCTATATAGGCTATATAGGCTATATATGTCACGTTTTGATGTGTTCAGTTCTGTTCTGTGATCTTTTTTCCCCCTGTCTTTGTGATTTTGGTTTAATCCTGTTAGTTTGGTTTAATCCTCTCAGTAATCCTAATGATGTATAACACTTGCCTGTATGACAAAAATCTACGGAGTTATGTGAGTCTCTTTTGCACTGATACGAAAAAAAGGGAGACAATCGCGTCGGCGTGACAGCCGACCCCAGAGGGTTAACCATCTCAGGTCTTAAAAGAAAGCGGGCCATAGGCCTTTTGGTTTGTATGCCTGCCCAGCCTTTCCATAATTTCCCTCTGATCTGTCCTCCTGGAGCTGGGACCAGACAAAGGATCAGAGGACACCTCAGGACCCTGAATGCGGCGAGGACCCTCACCTAGGTCCTTGAGCAGGTCAGCCTTCTAGCCTCCTAAATCAGCTGTGTGTGGAAATAAAGCCATGTACACTATCCTCTTATTCTCAGTTTGAGGTTCAGAAACCTTTTCTTGGGTCTGACTAGTCATGTTCTATTTTGACTGGGAGGACACATGTCTTTCCCTATGAAAATCATCATCTAGCATCAAAGCACATAAGACTAAATGACACAATTTCATAAGCCTGTGCTTAAAGATGGAGTATGTATTTTCTGCAACTCGAGTGGCACCTAGCAGAATTACAAAAATAGACCATATTTTGAAACAACCTTTGCAGGCCTTCAGCAAGGCCTCAGCAAAATATATGAACGCAACACGGACTAAAGACATGTAAACAAGACAAAAATGGACATGATGTAATGCATCACAGTCGCGATGTTGCCCATCACAATTTAATGCAGGCATCAGAACCGCGTCTCCTCGCAGCAGATCTTTGTTTGTGTGTGTGACGGAGGGATTCCTGGTGCTGTTTTGACGTCTTTACACATTTTATAAGCTCTTCACAAGTTTTCTGCTGGTCAAAATACCATCATTTGTAGGCTACACACACACAACGAGTGCATTTAGCCCAGCACACAGCATTGTTTTGGACGTTCGGTACGTTCTGTCTCTAAATATACGTCATAAAGACAGACCAATCAGGTTGTGAATATATCCCTATGCCTTTAGCTTTGGTATCTTTAGGTTCAGTGTTAAAAATGCCAATGCCAATGCTAAGCGGACCAGGACTTATTTTTTTGGTCCGAACCAAACGAATTAAGCGAACTGAACAACAAGTGTACACAACCTTAAGCTTCTGCTAAGGGAACACAACAAATAAAGGTCCCATTGGTAGTGATAAGGCATACTGATCATATTCCATAGATCACAGACAGCAGAACTCACCCTATTTGTTTTTCCTGGTTTTTAAAGTATTTTGATTATGAAATTAAGGAGTAATTTTACATTTAAAAATAAACTGTTAGAGTTGGGGGTAGGGGTAAGTTTTGTAGCAATAATTGATTGTATAATTTATTGTATGTTTCATTAATAGCTGTTAGGTTCATAAGATTCATATAGACATTCATACTTAATTTGATTTGAAAGAAATATAATTTAGCCCTACAAACAATTCATACCTAAAACATGAAATAAATGTACTTGAAAAAATCATTTAATTCAATGACATCCACACATTTTTTATTTGTCAGAGGCGGACTAAACCAGGCCCTTTTTCTTTGCTGTGATGCCAGAGAAATGAACGCAACACCTCACCATGGATGATGGTGTTTATTAGATAATATCTGTCACGAATTCAGCCTCTGTGGCTCCCTCCGCTCACCACCAGAGGTCACCATCACCTGAGTACTAACTCTTTGGACTTCATTTCCCATATACCCCGTACCTGTGGCTGATTTCACTCACAGGTGTTTTCCATTGACTCTCAGGTGTTTTCCATTGACTCTCAACTATTTAAACTGTTCTCCCAGCTTCCTCATTGTGAAGTCTTGTCTTGCCATGCAAACATTTCTGAGCGTTTATTCCGTGTGTGATTTCCCGTGTATGACCTGGACTGTTTACTGGACTCTGATTCTTTGCCGCCTGCCTATTCTGATTCCATCTGCCTTGTCATTTGATTATCCTGTGTGTCTGCCGCCTGCCCTGATCTTCAGCCTGAACTCTGACTTTGATTCTGCCTTGTCTACATTGTGTTTGAAGCCCGTGATTGAACTCTGCCTGTTTGACTTTCATTCTGTTTTAATAAAGCTGCATATGGATCCTCACGACACTGCCTCCTCGTTACAGAAGACTTCGCCAGATCTCGATCCAGCAGCATTCTACCACTTCACCACCGAGGTCACTGCTCAAGCATCGGTCCTGGCCACACACCAGCAGCAGCTCAACCGTTTGACCTCGATTACTGAAGAACTGGTAAAGGCATTACAAACACTTCGTCTCCAAATACCCAGCGATCCTGCTCCACCTCAGGCACATGCTATTCCCAACACCTCCAGCCCTCGTCTCGCCTTCCCAGAAAAATTTGATGGATCTCCAGACAGATGTAAGGGATTCTTACTTCAATGTTCTATGTTTGTCAATCAACAACCCATGTTGTACCCTGCAGATGAGAACCGCATCGCATTTGTGTGTTCGCTTCTCACGGGGAGAGCGTTGGATTGGGCTACTGCAGTATGGAGTGAGGATAGACCAACCTTCACTTCATTTAGAGCTTTTATTCAACGCTTCAAAGAGGTGTTTGAGCACTCCGTTGGAGGAAAGGAAGCTGGTGAGCAATTGCTATCTCTCCGGCAAGGAAGGGGTTCGGCGGCGGATTATGCTCTATCATTTCGCACTCTCGCAGCTCAGACGGGCTGGCCAGACGATCCTCTCAAGCTCCACTACCGTAAAGGCTTGTCTATGGAGTTGCAGTCTGAACTTGCCTGTTGCGACGAGGGAAAATCACTGGAGCAATTCATCGAGCTGTCCATCAAGATCGACAATCTCCTTCGATCTCGTCGCACCAACCATCTGCCCACTTCTCCCATGACACTTTCAACAGTTAACTCAGACGTAGAACCCATGCAAATTGGCTTAACACGCATCAGCGAGGAGGAGAGAGAGAGACGCATTCGACAGAGCTTATGTTTGTACTGCGGATTACCGGGACATCTAAGAGCAACCTGTCCTACTCGTCCACCCCGCAATCCCACTGTGGTGAGTTCAATTCCCAAATCCACTACTAGTTTAGAGATTGCAGTCACTCTGGAGATAAATGGGAGGGTCGTTGAGACCGTAGCATTGATTGACTCGGGGGCTGCAGGAAACTTCATCTATGTCTTTCGCAAAAAATAATAATATTCCCCTTGTTCCCTATGACTCTCACTTGGCAGTCACAGCGCTAGATGGCCGACCTCTGGGCTCCGGTTGTATCAAATTCACCACTGAAGATCTGCAGTTGAGCACTGGAGTCCTCCACACTGAAACCATCCGTCTGTTTGTCTTTCAATCACCACAAAATCCCATCATCCTCGGTCTTCCATGGCTGGAGCTGCACAACCCCTCTATCTCATGGACTAAGAAACAAATCACTCAATGGTCAGACTTCTGTCTCCACAACATGCCTGTCAAGAAGAGGAGCGAGACTTCTTTAACAGATCCACTTCCCAGTGTCTATCAGGATCTAGCCGAGGCGTTCAGCAAGGTGAAAGCATCACACTTACCTCCTCACCGAGCCAGTGACTGTGCCATAGATCTCCTCCAAGGATCACAACCTCCCAAGGGCAGAGTCTTTCCGCTGTCACAACCCGAAGCAGAGGCTATGAGATCCTACATTCAGGAGGAACTCGCCAAAGGTTTCATCCGTCCCTCCACATCACCCGCATCAGCAGGCTTCTTCTTCGTCAAGAAGAAAGATGGAGGTCTTCGTCCCTGTATCGACTATCGATCTCTCAACGACATCACAACCAAGTTCCGTTATCCTCTACCACTCATCCCTGCTGCTCTCGAACAACTCAGACAAGCAAGATATTTCACCAAACTGGACCTTCGTTGTGCCTATAATCTCATTTGCATTCGTGAAGGGGACGAGTGGAAGACTGCATTCTCCACCACGACGGGGCACTACGAATATCTTGTTATGCCGTTCGGCCTGTCCAATAGTCCTTCCGTGTTTCAGGCTTTCATTAACGACGTTTTCAGAGACATGCTGAACCAAAGGGTAATTGTTTACATTGATGACATCCTGATTTACTCCGAAACTTACGAGGAGCATGTTAAACACGTCAGAGCAGTCCTGAAACGTCTCATTCAACACCAACTGTACGCCAAGGCAGAGAAGTGCGAGTTCCACCAGGAGACCATCTCCTTTCTCGGGTATGAGATTAGCTCTGGAGGGGTCGCCATGGACGAGAGGAAGGTACAGGCGGTAGTTCACTGGTCCCAACCTACCACTCTCAAGGAACTACAATGCTTCTTAGGATTTGCCAATTTCTATCGGCGGTTCATCCGTAACTTCAGCAGTATCGCTGCCCCTATGACATCCATGATCAAGAAGGGAACCCAACGTCTAACCTGGTCTTCAGCAGCTATAGCAGCGTTCCGTTCACTAAGAGAGAAATTCACGACCGCTCCCATCCTGCACCATCCCGATCCCGAATGTGAATTCATAGTGGAAGTAGATGCTTCCATCACAGGCATTGGGGCAGTGCTTTCACAACGCCAGGGTGAACCTCCCAAACTTTTCCCCTGTGCGTTCTTCTCCCGTAAATTGAACTCGACCGAGCAGAATTATGACGTTGGCAACCGCGAACTTCTCGCAATGAAGGCAGCACTCGAGGAGTGGCGTCACTGGCTGGAGGGGGCTAAACATCCGTTCACTGTTCTCACTGATCATCAAAACCTAGAGTATCTGAAATCAGCCAAACGACTCAACCATCGACAAGCCAGATGGTCACTCTTTTTCACCAGATTCAATTTCAGAGTTACTTATCGTCCAGGCTCGCAAAATACCAAGGCGGATGCTCTTTCTCGACTTCATGAGTCAGACCTCCTATCGCCAGATCAAGAACCCATCATTCCGTCCACTATCATTCTCGCACCTGTGCAGTGGGACATACTAACCAAAATCGCAGAAGCCCAGGTCATCGAGCCACCACCGGCTGAAACCCCACCCAACCTCACGTACGTTCCACAGGTCCTAAGACAGAGAGTAATACAAATGGTACACAATAACCCTAGTTCTGGTCATCCAGGTATAACGGCTACAGTACAACTCCTCAACAATAAGTTCTGGTGGTCTTCTATACGAACGGACACCATCACGTTCATTCAGAATTGCACCATCTGCAATACCTCCAAATCTCCGCGTCAATTACCTGCTGGCCTTCTTCATCCATTACCCATCCCACAAAGACCATGGTCACACATCGCCATTGACTTTGTGACTGACCTACCACTCTCTCAAGGCCACACTACCATTCTCACGGTAATTGATCGTTTCTCTAAGGCCTGCAGACTGATACCTCTTCCCAAACTCCCCACTGTCCTGGAAACTGCTGAAGTTCTCTGCAATAATGTATTTAGATTCTATGGTCTACCGGAGGATGTAGTCTCTGATCGGGGTCCGCAGTTCACCTCCCGAGTCTGGTCCGCTTTCTGTCAGCTACTGAACATTAATGTCAGCTTAACCTCCGGATACCATCCTGAAGCCAACGGTCAAGTGGAAAGATTAAATCAGGAACTCACCCGCTTCATTCACTCATATTGCCAGAAGAATCAGTCCGACTGGAGTCGCTATCTGCTATGGGCCGAGTATGCTCAAAATTCACTGCGCAAGCCATCTACAGGTCTCACCCCCTCTTCCAATGCATCCTAGGCTTCCAACCCCCATTGTTTCCATGGTCAGGAGAACCCTCGGACTTACCTGCAATTAACTCATGGTTACAACGCAGTGAGGAGACGTGGAACAATGCTCATGTCCATCTACAAAAAGCAGTTCATCGCACCAGAGAGAAGGCCAATCGTCATCGGCGAACCAATCCCAACTACCAACCAGGGCAATGGGTTTGGTTGTCCACCCGTGACATACGGCTCCGGTTACCCTGCAAGAAGCTCAGTCCCAGGTACGTGGGTCCTTTCAAAATCATTAGACAAATCACTCCAGTTTCATTTAGATTAGCCTTACCTGACCATTACCGTATCTCACCCACTTTTCATGTCTCCTTGCTCAAGCCCGCTGGTGGTCCGAAAGGAGAGGAGGTCCTAGATGAGGCTGGTGACCAGAGAGCTCCTCCCATCATCATCGACGGCCAGGAAGCTTACCGGGTCCATGAAATCCTGGACTCTCGTCTTCGGGGCAGGTTCCTCCAGTACCTCGTGGAATGGGAGGGATACGGTCCAGAGGAGAGGTCCTGGATCAATGCTGATGATGTTCTAGACCCTTCACTCACTACTGATTTCCACAGAGACCACCCGAACAAACCTGCCCCAAGACCTCGAGGAAGACCCCGGCGTCGTTTGCCTCCTCGCGTCAGGAGCCGCTCACAGGGGAGGGGCTCTGTCACGAATTCAGCCTCTGTGGCTCCCTCCGCTCACCACCAGAGGTCACCATCACCTGAGTACTAACTCTTTGGACTTCATTTCCCATATACCCCGTACCTGTGGCTGATTTCACTCACAGGTGTTTTCCATTGACTCTCAGGTGTTTTCCATTGACTCTCAACTATTTAAACTGTTCTCCCAGCTTCCTCATTGCGAAGTCTTGTCTTGCCATGCAAACATTTCTGAGCGTTTATTCCGTGTGTGATTTCCCGTGTATGACCTGGACTGTTTACTGGACTCTGATTCTTTGCCGCCTGCCTATTCTGATTCCATCTGCCTTGTCATTTGATTATCCTGTGTGTCTGCCGCCTGCCCTGATCTTCAGCCTGAACTCTGACTTTGATTCTGCCTTGTCTACATTGTGTTTGAAGCCCGTGATTGAACTCTGCCTGTTTGACTTTCATTCTGTTTTAATAAAGCTGCATATGGATCCTCACGACACTGCCTCCTCGTTACAGAATCTGTCTGATGAATGCCGCTTTGACCCTAATCACAGCTAATACCCTAATCATACAACTCTGGAATGGAATAAGGGTTAAACAAAATAAATGTAATTTATTATATATAGTGATAAACCATTGATAAACTATTCACAACAAGGCATGCAATCTCATTATGGGTGAAAAAGATGTTCACAGCTGCCTATTCCCTGAGCACAGGATAATAAAATGAATCATTTCTTATTTATATAAATACACTTGGATGTCATCACATGTCTGATGATGTTGCAGGGTGTTCAGATTGAATGCATTTTGTCAAATGAAGTAAACGTACTTTAGGAATAGGAGCAGTGAACACTGCATTGAAAGCCTGTCAATCAGAGCGTAGAGTGGCGCTTTCTCTTAATGAGCTGCTGATCCGGATCTGGTCTGTTACTGAGACGGGGGGGGGGGGATGAAGTTGACATGATTACATGTCAACTTCATACTCATTCAACACTAAAACTGTGCAAAATGCTTTCTCGCAATAATGTTTCAAATAAATCTAAATGATAAATCTTTGATTCAGACAAATCAAAGATAAATCTCCTCTTGTCCTCTGTAAGCCATAATGAAAATTGTATGATGGCCAGGCCTTTTATCACTCTCACACTTCAGGATATCCAAGAATTAGATTTTTGAAAAGCAAATATTACCCTATCTATATGTTAGCACAATCAATGGGCACATCTCCATCACATTCTCAAACACGCCATTTGTCACACAATCTGTTTGTGTCAGTTTTATCATGTTATTATTTCTTTCTAATTCTATTCTTAACAAAAATCTAAATGTCTGTTTGAGCACTTCACTAGAGATGTGTTGGAGTTGGATAAGAAGTGGGTTCTTGGATTGTGTGTCAACAGGAGACTTAGGCATGGAAGTAATAAATCCTAAATCTGTTCTATCCCCTTACATTCATAGATAAGGCAGCCCAGAATCAAACTCATCTAAATTTCTGTACGCAGGGCCATTTTTGTGTGTGTGTGTGTGTGTGTGTGTGTGTGTGTGTGTGTGTGTGTGTGTGTCTGTGTCTGTGTGTGTGTGTGTGTGTGTGTGTGTGTGTGTGTGTGTGTGTGTGTTTTGTTCCCCCCAGAACAAACACAGAGAAAAGCCATGCCAATGTGAAGACATAGTCAACTGAACACCTCAGCAGTGAATGCTACTATTTGTCAATTATTATTAAAATAAATGCATATTTTATGTGGTTTCTGCAGACCATCTAAACTAAAATTGTACAAAAATTTTAGTTGCCTGTTAGATGCTAATGTTGTACAAACAAAATGTATATATTTTGCATTGCACAGTCATCCGTTCATGCCTTTATGTGTGACAATGTCAGTACTTGAGCTGACAGGCTATTCATCACTCTGCTAAGACGCAGCATTGCATTCTGCCTGCTATTATGACAGCCACATTATTCATCAGGATTAGGGCCAACCACACAGGCCCCTGTGCGTCTGCACCAGTTCCAGTTCTTTATCGATCTGTTCTCTCCATTACCAAAAAGAGGGGCTATCTGCATGACAGCGAGCACACTGTGCATGTTGATGATGCTCTTGCCTGCTGCACAATTTGTTTTTTATAGAGGAGAAGGTGAGAAGAGAGATAAAGAGGCACTGTACCGACTCTCCTGAGAGAGCCATATAATGGAGTGCTGGATGACTTAAATACGCAGAGAAGAAGGGCCTTCACCGGAGAAGAGTGATGCCACTTCTCTTTGAACAGTTTAAGTTATCTTGGACTTTCAATGTTTTGATAAGGAATGAATGAGGTTTTTGGGGCACAGCTTGATTTAGATGTTATGTAAATAGCCAGATAGCTCCAAAAACAATTTAGTATGATCTAAATCAACTTGTATGCTTGTTTTCTTAGGAAATCATGCTCTCTGAGAAGTGCTAGAAGATAAACAGAGGCAAGTGTATCACAATGTCTCTTCCCTTGCTTCCCATGAATCAAATGTTCCATAAAGAAAGTAAATTAATGAAAGCTGTTTTTTAATCAACACATATCATGCTTGTAAACATGTATATAGATTACAATAGTGTAATGCTCATCTAGCCATGGATTATCCTGCTTATACCATGGTCACTTGCCAGCACTGACAAGTTAAAGTTGTCATTTATGTTTGCAACTCACAATTTGACTGAAGAGTAATAATAATGTTTATTTTCTTTAGTTATTTAGGCTATGTGTGGTAAGATCTCACATGCATACTTTCTTCAGACACAGAGGTCACATTCACACAGCACAAGAATACAGTTGTCAGTGCTGTTTTTGAGTCTTTAATACAGTGACGTTTACACACAGTTCAGTTATTCTATAATCAAACTCACACCCGTAAATTTTCCGGACTCAAAACTGCATTTCGGTGAAGCTCTGCTTTGTGATCGGAAATGAACTATACAATAAGACAACTCTGTGCTGCACGTGTGTCAGATGTGTGTCTATCACATGTTCCATGTTTTCATGTGTTGCATGGTTTCATGTTTTGTAAGAAAGACACTCTTTTTGACCTACGATGTACATGGGAAGCTTAGACCGGTGGCAATCAGCTTGGGCCTTGGTGCGGTGTCCCACTTCACCCCCATTCTCAATGGCTCTCATCCAGGTGAGATGGCACATCTGGATAAACACATGGGCAGAAGGGATGCGACTTCGGGTTCCAGAGCAGGAAAAAGAGGCGGCTGGTAACCTAAACTAGTCTGAAACAGAGATAGGCCTGTGGATGACACTGGTAAAGAGTTGTGTGTGTACTCCACCCATGAGAGCTGCTGACTTCAAGAAGAGAGATTGTAGAAAGCCAAACATTGTAATTCCCTCTCCAGGTTCTGATTTGCCCACTCTGCCTGCCCATTGCTCTCTTTCCAACGTTTGGAGACGAATTGGGGCCCCCTGTCGGAAACCATGTCTGTCAGGAGGGCATGAATACAAAAGATCAATGACAGTAGTCGCTGTCTCTCTAGCAGACATTCATTTGGGTAGAGGGATGAAATGTGCTGCCTTCGAGAACCGGTCCACTACTGTCAAGATGACAGTAAATCCCTGAGAGTGGGGGAGGGCTGTAACAAAATCAAGGGCAATATGGGACCAGGGTCTCAAAGGCATCGAAGGCGGAAGAAGTCCCACTGAGCGCAAACTGGAAGTCTTGGAAACAGCACAGACCGGACAGACCACAAACTGACAAACATCATGGCCATAGATGACCACCAAAATCTCTGTCTAACTAGAGCTAGGGTGCAACCAACTCCAGGGTGACAGGCATTTCTGGAGGAATGGCACCAACAGAACGTCCGGACGAGCTGCCTCTGGCACAAACAACCAACAGAGTGGAATTTTTGGCGAAGGCTGTTGCCCCTTGAAAGGCTGACCTCTGGCGGAGCGAATATATTTAGATTTTTAAGATCAGTCCAAATGATGAAAGGTACCCCAGAACCTTCTAACCAATGACTCCATTCCTCCAAGGCCAACTTGATAGCCAGCAACTCAAGATTATCAAAACATATCATAATTTCGGGGACAATTGATGGAAAAAGAACATTGGAAAGCTTTAACCATCAGTAACCACTGAACTACTGGTGGACTCTCTCTTTTACTGGACGGGAGCATGCCTGATGACCTGGAGATGATGGTGAAGACATGCGTCCACTTGGAAAAGGAGATCCAGCAGTCCATCAAAAGACTTGGGTAAGTCCAGAGCATAGAGCTCATCTTTGATGCAGTCAACCAACCCATGCAGGAATAAGTCCCACTGCACCTCCTCGTTCCAGTTGCAACTGGCAGCCAGCGTCCAGAACTCGATGGAATAGTCCGCTACAGATTGCGTTCCCTGGTTGAGTTCGACTAGAGCCCGGGCTGCTTCTCTCCCCTGCGATGAGCGGTCAAAAACCTTCTGTAGTTCATCAGCGAAGGACTGGAATGAGGCACAACATGGATGTCTCTGATCCCATACTGCCGTACCGCACAGACATGCCAGACCGGTCAGTAGTGAAATAACATAGGCCACCTTAGATTGCTTAATGGGAAATGCAGATGGCTGCAGAGAAAAAGCTAGAGAGCACTGAGACAAAAATGCCCTGAAGTAATTTGGCTCACCCGAATAGGATGCTGGAGGGTTGATCTGAGGCTCTGATCGTGAAACGGTGAGCAGAGTAGACTCAAGTGGGGATGGCAGTAGTGGCGTGGGACTCATCTCGAGATGATATTCCTTGGACAAGGGAGGGGAGTTCGGTAAATTTTGCTGCCAAGACTTCGATCACTTGCCCAGTCGATCTGGTGACCTCCTCTTGTTGGGCAAGATGGGAATCCTGAGGAGCGAGGAACTTCTGGATTTCTGTCCATATTGATGGTCGGATCATTATGTTATGGTAAATAGTGAACCCAGATGCAGGAAATAGAATGGATGAAGTTTTATAAAGAAACCAGATAATATATAATACACAAATAATACAGACAGTCAGAACAGAAAAGGTAATCCAAATGTCTTGATGATGAAGATGATGATGAAGCTTGGCAGGCAATAACTGCAGTGGATTAAATAGATGGCAGCAGAGATGAAGGCAGAATGTCTGATGGATGATGGCTCGGAGCAAGGGGAAAACAAGATGGGTAAATCCAACTGGAAACAGGAGAGAAACGAAAGCATGACAGTAACAAACACCACAGTCAAGGAGAACGATCCGACAAAGACAACACACGAAAGGGCTGCTCATAAATGGAGAAGGAATAGCGTGCAGGTGTCGCATTAAAGGTACAAAATGTAAGATTTTTGTAATCAAATATTCAAAAAACACTTTCACAGTGTGATATATTTAATGCAGTAGTGTACTTAGATTATCCCAAAAGTTTGGAAAATTTGTAAATCCAGAGAAATTCCAGTTTTAAATAATGGCTCGTCCCTTGTCATTGTCGTCTATCTATCCGCGCTATCCTCAATTTCCGCTTGTAGAAACCATAGGTATAATACATAGATGCCTCATTAGTGGCCGTTTCTATGGGCTGCTATACGTAAGCCGCTAATGAGGAATCTATGTATTGTATATATAATAATGATACAGTATCTCGCGCGCCGCTGTTGTGTTGTTCAGTCATCATGGTTCACGATTATTGATGGGTGTTTGGCAAGTACAGAAAATCCAAAAAAAACGTAAACGTAGATCAACTGAGACAAGTAGGCTTTGGGAAAACCTGAGAAATTTAAGATGGAGAGCTTCGCTACAAACTTGGACTTGACAGAGGCTCTCGCATGCATTTTAATAGACAGGTAAGCAAATGTATATTATTTATTTATATTGCACTTTGTTTGTACTTCAGTAATGCTTTTTATCAAGTCTGGTCACCAAGTCTATGGCAGTGAAATTAAATACAGTATGAGTTGCACAAAAATATTTAGCGATTACTTGCAAAAACTGTGGGTTCGTTCAAATGTACTTTTAGTAGGATTGTTTTAAACATGTAAAACTGCGCAGCATTAACCCACCAAATCATTTGACGAATAGTCCCATATTAGAAACAGGTGAACATAGCATTACATTTCACGGTCCTTGCAGGATGAATTCATTACGATGACATAAAATAATGTGATCAAATTTATTAGCTGATATATGATTTATATGATTTGTGAATCTCTGGATGGTGAAAACGACATCTCCCATCATTCCACTCTCCTTTATAGTGTCATCAAGCTTTATTATTGTTTTGAAAATACGCCCTCTGGCGGCAAAAACGTACATATTGTACCTTAAATCAGGTGATGGCGAGCAATAAGCATTGCTGAGCAACGTTGCGCACACCCACAAAACACGTGAGGAAATACAGAAACAAAGCCGAGGATGAATCCTCTCATGACACTTTCACACTATAAACCTGGTAAATTATCCCTGTGCAGAGAGAGAGGAATCAGACGACTCTCGACTCGATCCTCCAGTAGAGTTGTGCTGAGACAGTGGTTGGTATCAATATCATTTAAGTGTATGACACGCTGTGCAAGTGTAATAGTAGACTGGGTCAATGTATGGATCCAGACGTCTGGGCCATGTGTGATTTCTCTGCCACTGGTTTGGCTCTGTGAATCCTTAAGACTGTGATCAAACAATCAAAAGTTGACTAAAGCTTACTTAAAACATTGTTTCAGGCCATTAGTCAAAAAGTCAAGTCATTAGTCAACAAAAAGAAATCTTCACCTATCTGTAAATGGCACAGTGTTTCAATCCATGCAAGTTGTTTGTATAATTCTGTTCATATGAAGCGACTGAAGAAAATACTTATGATAATACAATTTCACTCCTAGAAGGAAAGAGAGAGAAAGGTCTTCCTTTTTCTGAGGCACAGTATTCCTGTGATTTATCACCAGTCCGAGTGTTTTTGTCATGCCTCCAGCAGACTCTCTGTGTGCTGGTCAAACAGAAGACTACATGCATATTTGAAAGAATGTTTAAGGCTATAAAAAAGGAAGGAAATAATAATAACTGTAATTTTGATAAGCATGTTTGTTGCTAAATTGATATGACCCTAGTGAATTTTTTTTATTTTTAAATTTATTTTATGATTGGTATACTACAAATACAGTTACATATTTATGTACTTAATATAAATACCCTGCAATTGTACTGTTGGTTTACTAAATTGGTATACTTTAAGTCTGCTAAATTGGAACAACTAATTTTGTACTAAATGCACTTTAATTATCCGGAAATAGTGCTGAGGTTCAACTAAAGATATACTTAAGTATATTTGATTGTGCTAAAGTGGAACTATTGTGAGTATACTTTAGGTACACTTTAAATATCTTGCATTTAAAGGGTCATGAAACCACAAAACACTTTTTTTTTTTTTTATGTGAACAGAAATGTACAGACTGCACATCTTTGAAAACACTAAAAGATATTCATTAAAGCAGAACTTGGTAACTTTTTTAACTTAATAAAACTGTCTAGAAATCATTTGGATGGTTAAACAACCTGTGCTGGTGATATTGGTGACTTTCCCCGCTCCCCCCAGCGTTCCCAGGCGGAAAACCAACCTTGCAACTTGGGGACTACTGTCCCGGCAAGATAGAAATTGGAAGTCTCGTGAGAAGCGAGAACGAGAACGAGCGGGAAACACAAATTGCTTTACAGCAATTCGACATAAACACACACGCACAGGGTAGTAGGGAGAGCTCGTGGGGAAAACATGCGACAACAAAAGGGAAAATCAGCGAAGAAGTGACTAGAGTTCGCTAGAGTTGCCGAGTTCTGCTTTAAGTTTATTCATAAGTGGAAATGAGTTATCTTTGCATTTTTTAGAGCAATTTCTGTCTTCCGGTTTGAAAAGCTAAGTCGGAGCAACGTCACGTATTCTGACATCAATGCGTAATACCGGCGAGATCGGGAGTGGTGATTGGCTGGACGAACGAGCTGACGTCAGCCGGTTCTGAGCGCTTTCTGCATTTATTCAAAGCAAAAGAGCTTGTTCAATCCAGTCACTCCACCGTAGTATAAATGATAATGAGATCGAATTACAGCGGAGAATGTCAAGAAACACTGGTAAAGCGCTGTTCATTCACCTCTCTGCCTGTTCTGCGGTGTTGTTGTCCTTCAGCCACATGTGGCGTAAGTGTATGTCTTCAGTAACACAAGAGTGATGTTTGCATTTTCCCCGCGATGCGTTTAGAGCTGGAGTTTGACTGCAAATACGCATTAGAGCAGTTTCTGTGCGGAGTTTAACAATACTCGCAACACAGATCACAGATCATATACGGACTGTAGCGAGCCTGTTTCAAGGTTTTATGGACATATGTCATACAGCTACTATAGTGCTCTAAACATGAACCAGCACAGTACAGTGTATGCGCACATATTTAATAATGTCTTCTTTAAATGAAATATATTGTGCGAATAAGGACACTGACACGATGAATTATTCTGATACACAGAAGACACTGATTTAGACAGAGAATTCAAAACAGAATGGACAGTTACTATGCCTTTATTCTTTCGGTGTTAAACTGACGCGTGTCATTTGTTCAGAGACTGTAGTGCTCGTAAATGTAATGAAAATATTATTAGACCTTTTAAATGTTCTTCCGTGTTTCTGAGGACAAATAGAATAATATTTTTTAAAATACTTCAAGGTGCCCTCAACTCTGTTTCCTGTGTTTTTTCCCCCCTCCGTGGTCATAATTTAATATTAATATGTCTGTATAATGATGTGTAGCAGGTCTGTGTTTTATTGGTTGTTGGGAATATGCAAAACAACATGCGTTTAAACGTGTTTACATGCACGTTCTTAACCTGATTATGCTAAAGGTGCAGTGTGTAGTTTTTAGCGACATCTAGTGGTGAGGTTTGCGAATCACAACTAACAGAAGTTACGGTGGCCGACAGGAAGTGATGTCATCGTCTAAGACAGCAGAGAGTAGGCAGTTAAGAGATGAGGTTTCTTTACAAAGATAAATTAAGATATTAGCTTTACTTAATTATTCAGTAAAATGATATGTTATTGTGAATATTATTGTGTTTGTTCATCATTGTGTCAGTGTTTTATCCGCTGACTTTGCACGAAGAACAACATAGTGACGAAACGCGTTTGTCCGTTTAGGGCCACCGTAGAAAAATGTCGATGTAAGGGGACTGGCGGTGTGTGTAAATACAAATGGCTCATTCTAAGATTATAAAAACATAACGGTCCATTATGTAAGGTACACCATTGAAAACATAGTTATGTGTATGATATTGCATTTCTGTCAACAGATTCTCCTAAATATTACACAATGCACCTTTAATAAGCCGACAACACACATGATCATGTAAACGCGTTAATGCGTTTTCTTTTATTGGAGTAAGGTCATAAAGGGCTTCAGCATAAACCGATCGTCACAGCTAGATTTTTGTCCCTTACACCGATTTTGCCCCGCACGAAAACGCATTAGTGTAGTCGCTATGTCAAAGAGACACAAAGGGCCCTATCTTGCACCCAGCGCAACTGACTTTGTACTCCAATGCATGTATCATTACTATTTTGCACCCGACGAATTAGGGAATGAACTTGAGCTCCCGGGGGCGGTTCAGCAAAAAGAGGCGGCGTGTTCCAGAGCAAACGTTCCCTGGTGCTATTTTGCAGTTCCAGAAAACAATTCCTCCACTGACCAGGAAAAACCTAGTCTAAAGTCAGTGGCACGTTATTCAGAAGCTATGGGGGGTTTGATTAGATGGGTTTGGAAGTTTTTTGTATGTCCTAATTCGGGGAACAGACACAGTCTCTATATGATGATATCTAGGTGAAAGAGGCTCTATGTGATGGGATTTATCTGACCTTGGTAACGTGAGGCCGCTAGCAGACGGTCGGTTTAGCCAGTCTGTCTGCTTCCTGACCTGAGCCCCAGATTGTCATGTTTGAGCTCTAAGACTATGAGCCATATTACTAGAGAGAAGAGCAGCACCATCCCAGGAGGGATGAATACCATCTCTTTTCAACAGGGTTAGGTCTGCCCCAAAAACTTTTCCAATTGTCTATGAATTGTCTCACTCCTGTGAACAGGAAGGGGGCCAGAGCAGATTACAGTGCCTGACATCCTACTTGCAAGTTCACACACCTCTTTAACATTAATTTTGGTGATCTCCGACTGGCGGAGTTGAACATCATTAGTGCCGACGTGAATAATAATCTTAGAGTTAGGGTTAGGGTTAGGGTTAATTTACGCTTTGATGTCAGGCGCTCAGGCTCCCGGCAAACATGTGACTATGGTGGCTGGTGTCTCTATTTTCACGTTCCGTGTGATAGAATCGCCAATTACTGGGGCACATTCAACAGGATTCACAGTGGGTGTTTCACTGAGTGGGGAGAATCTGTTTGATGTTGTTATCAGAATGGAAGAGTGGTGTTTTGTCCTGTGACTACAGCGTCTCACCGTCACCCAGTTGCCCTGCTGCACGGGCTCTACTTCAGCCGGAACCGAACAGTGTACAGAGTTCACTAAGCTAGTCGCATCCAAAGCAGTATTTAAAGCCCTTGCACTCTTACAATTAACCTCGATTAAAGTTTGGATGCGTGTCTCTAGTTCTGATATCTTCCCCGTCAGCTTTACTATCTCCCTGCATTTATCACATGTAAAACCTGTGCTGGCAGAGAAGGCTATGCTAAACATGTTACATGAGGTGCAGGTGACAATAAGAGGAGAAGATGACATGACTCACCGTGTTTGTTGACTGATCCTACTCACGTAAGTTGTTTGATGGACTCATAGAAGGCGCAAGAGAAAAAATAAATAAATAAAGAGCGTGCGGATGGCACGCTAACAGGCTAACGAATTACTAGCGTGTTATGCTAGCAATAACGATTTAGATTGAAGCTAGCGATGTCAGGTTAATGTGTGATGTTGAGTAAGCTATATTTAGCAGTATAAATAACAAGGAATGATAGTAAATAATGTTTCAAAATAGAAAGATATACGAAGCTTACAGACACAAATCAACGCAACAGCTGCAGAAGCAATAACGAGGCAGAAGACAGTGAAGAATGGACGGTTCAAATAACACACCAACCAACCGTCTTTTCTTTGTGCGTGATTCAGCCATTTCTTCATCCAAAACAAGAGCCAGAGCAAGCAACTTTACATTGTGACAGCAATTTTTATGCTAAATTTTTTTTTATGCTGCATAAGCACTCAAGGGCCTGCAGCTAGACGTTTTCAGAAGAGCTCCTGGCTTAAAACGACTTTTAGGGACAGATGGCCTCACCAGTGCCCTAACCAGACATGATGCGGTGAGATTCCAGCGATAAGCAGTTTCTGTCCCCACCAGATGCGACAAGACAAAATCGATCAAAAATCACAGCCAATCAGAAGAGCGTGTGGGCGGAGTCTCTCTGCAGGCGCACAGCACTCGCAACCAAATCAATCAAAAATCACAGCCAATCAGAAGAGCGTGTGGGCAGAGACTCTCTGCAGGCGCACAGCACTCGCAACCAAATCAATCAAAAATCACAGCCAATCAGAAGAGCGTGTGGGCAGAGACTCTCTGCATTGCACCTGCAACCAGATGGATAAATACAATAAAATTAATAAATATTACACCATTTTAACATTATTAAAAATACATACTGAGTGACAGACTGAAAAAGTCTCTCCAATGTCTCTTTCAATACGGCTGTTATAAATGATATTCAGACTCACATTAGATGCCTTTAACATTAAATAAAGCACATAATCTGTACCTGAGATTATCATTTTCATAGTTTGTATGTTGTTCCAGCCCCAGCGTCACAGAAATAGAAACCGTTTCTAAAATAGAACTGTCGCATATCGCTATTATAATTGGTTAGGACAAAAACTCTGATTAACATGGAAAATATGTTTTTTTATCGCTGGCCTGGTCTTGACACGGTGTTACTCTTTGAATTCTAGGACTCAATGCAGCAATTTATCTATGTGCCACTTGTGTGTCATAAGTTTTTCACGAATTAAGCCACATTTCAACATGATAAAAATAATTCCTTTGGAATCCACACACGACCAAATGTTCTTCCATTTTAAAAGCGCAACACGGAAATTTGGGACTTAGAAAGTGAAAGGAAATCATGTCAAAACAATTGGGAACTGAGGAAAAGATTCATTTTTGCGTTTCACAGGGAGAAAGGTCATATGCTACAATGAAAACGTGGGCTTGAGTGAGAAAAGATAAACAAGTGGTTGTGATTTGCTGCCTTTCACCGTATCTTTTAAGTGGTAATAGGATAACCCTGGACACACGGGCCGCCTATCACACCGGCCCTCACACTCGACCTCTGTGTGAGCCAGAAAACACCCGCTTTGTTTGCTGCTATTGGGTCCTATGTGCCTTTCCGTAATGAAGTGACCTGAAATAATGGAAAGCACTCTGCCTCACTTGGATGATTTTTGCTGGGATAAGAGCAGGGATCCTGATTCCGAGACACAGTTCATTTCATTTTTCGCCTCTGATGAGATCTCCGTTATCTGATCAAATTGAACAGCCATTACCGGCTCTAGTTGAGGCAGGCTGACTGCTCCTAACAGAAATCCTATGCACTCCACTTTGTCAGCGTTTCTGAATTCATTGTCACCAGGGGTTGAGCTGGATGATAGGAATAATCTGGCACAACCAAGATTGACAGTTCATTTCAGAAATCAATATTTACAATTTACTTCTTTCAAAGTTCATTCTGGGAGAAGATTCCATATTATCCCTTTCCAAATAAGCTGATCATATCTCGACTGGGGTCTAAAATGGGTTTCCCAAAATGTGCATTTTTGGTAAAAATCAATGTCGGCGTTGTTGGCTTTAATCTGGCCTTTGATGACAGTAAATCTTTATCTTTTCAGTGGCAAGCGGCGGTAGGGTGCTGAGAACATTTCCTCTCAGAACAAAGGCCCTTGCCCCTGCAGACTCTGCTCGACACATGGGGCCCTAATATAGCTGGACGTGCCTCCGACGGGTCATTAATCAGACCCGGTGACAGCCAGCTCTCCTCATCCAGCGCAGACACATGAAAAGAGAGAAACACACGGGTTATAGAGAGCCTGCTCTCGTTGGGGTATCCTTCCGTCTCAAAGTCATCTACACAAATACAGGTTTGGATATTCCTCGCTCCCTTGCAAACAGGATCTCGTAAAGTGCTGTTGATAATCTAGAATTTGTTTTCATTTAATCCACATTTTAAATCAGGATACTCTGGAAAAAAAGACTATCAATGTCTAGTTGTGAACTTAAAGTCAGACACTACCTGCAAAACCATTGCTTTTTTTTTTTTTGCTTCAATTACAGTCTTCTTTTCTGACTTCTGTCAGAAAGAAAACATTCAAAATGTACATTTATATGTTTATTTTATTGCACTTGATCTATTTGCAATTTCAGTCTTTAAAGGTGGTGAGTTTGAGACTGAAATCTCCACTTCAGCAGCTTTACATACACAAAACTACAGGTTTATTCATATCTATATTCTGAAGGTTTGTTCATATATCATTCACATGATTTATACAACATTTAATTCCTAAAAACATGAGGAAAATGTATTTGTTTTGTGTCTTTTGACAGTATTATTTCTGGAGTGATATAGAGAGAAATCCAGAATCCCCTCTGTAAAAAGCTTTAACTCTAAAATGTCAACAAAATAAAGAATCATGAACCTGACTTCATCTAATGTTCAGATTTATGTTCAAGTGAGTATCATATTTAATCAGATAATAACTCATTTGCATATTTAAACTTTCAGAAAACTTGTAATACAAAACAATTGACTTGTGAATGTACTGTGATTAATAAACTGGGCAAGGTATATTGAAATCTATTAGTTACTTGCCTTAAAGGATAATTCTATCCAAATTAGTTCACAAAAATTACTAACATATATGTTAGTCATTTTTGTAACATATATGTCGTTGTCATGTTAGAGTCGTCAGAAATGAGGGCGAGGGGATCCAAATGAAGGAAAAGGTGTAATTAATATAACAGCAAACACATACAAAGTGTAGAAACCAGAAAACTAAAGGAACTCAATCAGAAAAGCTAGCTAAATAAATAAATAAATAAATTTTAGAATAAACCTCAAACTGCTATTTCCATTAGTTTGTGTAAAATGTTGGGGGAGAAAGCTTAGAAAGCCCCAAAAGTTTGGCTAAAGCACTGACATTTAAAAAATATGAAACACTTATTTTTTAAATGATTTGGTACGATGATCTATTACAAGACCAATTCAATATTGAGCTCATGCTTTTAAATTCTATTGATTTTATTCTGGATTTCTGTTTTATTGAAGTGAGAGGCTCTACATTCATCTTTTACATCACATTCTACAAATCAAATACATAAAATCAGATCAAAGTAGAATGGTGTGGATAGTGAAACTGCTGCTGGGACTCAGACTTCCTTGCCCTTAACAGGCTTTTCCTATAGTCTACAAAAACAAGAAAATATCAAACTTCACTGAGCAGGTTTCATCCCATATAATATAATATAGTAAAATAAAATAAAATTAATTAATTATATATATATATATATATATATATATATATATATATATATATATATATATATATATATATATATGTCTTGCCATTTTCAGTAACACAAGCAGGTGCACAGCTGAGACATGCAGAAGTGTGATTGAGGAGAATGCTGTTATAAAAGACCCTAACCCTAACCTAATGCTATAATAAAATACCCTAACCTAATGCTGTTATAAAAGGCCCAAACCCCGATCTAATGCTGTAATAAAAGACCCTAACCCTGATCTAATGCTGTTATAAATTACTGCACCCCACCTAAAACTTATCCTGATTAAGATTAAGCCATAGAGGATACCCGGAGAAAAGTCAGAATAGGATAAGAGAAATAGAATTGATGCGATGGAAAGAGGGTTTTTTTTTTTTTTTTTTTTTTTTTTTTTTTTTTTTAAAGAGAACCAAGGGAATGATGTGTTGAAAGGAATGGAGCATTGAGCGAAAAACAGCGAAAGGAGTGGATCAGTGCCATCGAAAACATGCGCCGGCCAGTGCACTCCTGCGGAAATGGGGGGACTGTGGAAAGCTGAAGTATTGGGTCGTCGCGGTTTAGGAAAACACTACCTCACTTGGTTCTGAACCGGGTGATCCAGATGGGAATTGAGTGAGGGGGCGAAAAGGATGCCAAGCTGGCTCCTGAGGGGGGGCCAATGCAGTCTCGCCGCCCTCTCTCACTTAGTTTTTCTCATAAAATTCAACATTAGCCCGGGCCAGAGAGCTGGCTGGCAGTTGGGGAGGGGATTTAGTGATGTTAGAAGTAGTGGGGGGTGAAAGGGGATATAAAAGGTCAGATAATAGAAGGGAATTAAGAAAAGAGGAGTTTTTCTTGGGAGTATGATGCCGGGCCAGGATTATTGAGCCGTAGCTCTTTGGGTAATGGTTCGGTTCGCTGGTTCGGAGTAAATTCAGGTTGAAAATTTCGTACTCCTGGGTAGAAATGAGTAATAAGTGAATTAAAATAGGAAAGGGTGATGCTGGACCAGGATTATCAGGCCATGACCTCTTGGTCCTTCGCTGGTCCGGAGTAAATTCAGATTGAGGATTTCGTACTCCTGGGTGAGGACGGATGGGTGTGTTAAGGATGGTAGGAGGGCAGGCCATGATTCAAAAACCCTTTATATTAAATCAGGAGGAATTTTACATACAAGGAGAGGGATGAAGGAATGGGAGGGGCATGAAAGGTTGGGATACTAAAAAAAAAAAAATGTTGTTGTTATAGATCGCCAAAATGTTTTAAGCACATGGTCAGGCAGATGCATAAATATATCAAAATGAAGCACCATCTGCTTAATCTGCGAGAGACAGAGGAAGAACCGGGGCCTAGATCCCTGCAAAAAGTAGCCTGATGGCTGGGCACAATAGTGATTCCTGCAGCTCCCGCACCGACCATGGGCTGGCAACTATATGGAAGTGCCAGGAGGTGGTTACTGGAAAGTTTGGATATTCTGAAGAATCATTATGCTTCAACCTATGGAGATGCCTTGGATCTAGAGGAGGGGGAAAGGGCCCTTGTGGTAGCGGCTAGATGGGCGTGTAGAAACCTCAGGAATATTCAGGAGACATTATGTGGGGCCGTAGGATAAATCAGGCAGTTGTGGGTCAGGGAGAACTCAGGTGAGGCCCCTGAATCCTCTTCCTCAGACTACTGGGGTAGATGCCGCAACACTGATTAGTGACGTTATGCAGGGGGAGCTAGAGCAAGGAGGACAGTCGGTGGAGGCCCCACGACGACACGATCAACAGGGTCAGGACCGAGTGGCAGGAGCAGCTGAAAGCTTGGGACAGGAGGAGGAGGGAGAGGGATCTATAACCAGGAATTATCCAGACAGGAATGAGACAACATGGGGATATGGAGAGGGAGAAGACGACAATGATGTGATATGGATCACAATGGATGAGATCATGGGGAGTGATGAGACTCAAGGAGCGGGAGTGGAACAAGAGGAGGGAGAAAACAGTGGAAGTAAAAGGAAGAGAGGAGAACCAGAGGGGGAAGGACTACAGGAAGAGGAAAACGGAGGAACTGAACTCTACATGTTCCAAAGACAGGAGCATGGCGGTGATAAATTGAGAAACTGGACTTTAGACCCCAAAAGACAGATTTTGGTACTGGGGGATTCTAATATGGGTAGGTTACTGGTGGTGTGGGATAGAGGAGTCCAGGTGGTATGCTATCCAGGGGCGCATTGGTCCAATATGAGATAATAAGAAATAAGACCGCCATGAGTGACAGAGTCACAAAGGTGAAATTATCCTTTGGAATAAATGACAAGAACCTCGCTTCCACGGAATCTTTGCTGATTAAGAAGCTGATTAAGAAAACCAGGGGCAGCAGGCAGCACCTTTCCAAACACACACATTTATGTTCCGCAAATCAATTTTAACAGGTGTCTCCCTAAAAAAAACAGACCGCTTTTTTATTTCAAATTAACCAGGTCATTAATAGCACTGGGAGGGGGATTGAGACTCTGCCGCGGGAGCAGTTCCGGACGGAACTGTACCTTACTCATTGAACCGGCATAACGGGGAGGGCCATGTGGCAACACTGGGCAGCTCATTTGAGAGAGAGGTACCTGGTTAAGCAAAGCATCAGTACAGTGGTGAACCTCTCCCAAACGAGAATTCTCAATAAAACAGAAATGGCATTATTACTGAGGGGTCTGTCGTTCATTCCTAGGGGAACAGGGATGGGGGGGGGGGGATAGAATGGAGGCCTACCATAGGCAGCTGAAATTGGCAGTCTTTTTTGAGGGAGAAGAAGGAGGGGAGACACAGGGAATCCCTTTTACAGTTGGCTCAGGGTGGGAGCCGAGGAGGAGTCAAGTGGCGGAACTGGTCTGGAAAATAATGGAGGAAGACCAGAGGATAATGAAGAGGATGAGGGAGGTTCTGGAGGTCTGGAATCTTTCCCAAGAGGAATGGGAGGCCCTTAAGGGACTTAGGAAGAACAGTTCCATAGTGATTAAACCAGCAGAAAAAGGGAGAATGGTGAGGGTGATTGATCGTGTACAGTATGTGAGAGAGGCCGGTGAACGTGATTTCACCAAGTACTACATGTTCCTGGATCAACATCTTTGTTGATCCTGGAACAACTTTCCAATCAACCAATCAGATTTGAGGAACAAGTTTACAGTTTATGTCAAGTTTAGGCTTAAAACCAGGGTGAGGTGCTTCAACATCAGTGTTATTCACCGGTCATGTCCCTCAGATTTTAGGGAAAAGTTTGGGTAGGGTTAGGTTTAGGGGTAGGGATAGGGTTAGGACTAAATTTTGGGGCAGGAATGTTAATCCAGGATCAACAAAATATGTTGATCCAGGAACATGTCTTACTTGGCAAAATCACGGTGACCGAGAGAGGCCATGAGACAGCTCGAGAACAGAGAGTTTTACCAGGAGTTAGAGAGACCTATCTATCTGGAAACAATAGAC
Organism: Vimba vimba; assembly: GCA_022828995.1. Classification (NCBI taxonomy): domain Eukaryota; kingdom Metazoa; phylum Chordata; class Actinopteri; order Cypriniformes; family Leuciscidae; genus Vimba; species Vimba vimba. The sequence continues at coordinate 270,499 of CM040830.1, read as the reverse complement.
ATAATCAAAACAGAGTTGGAGCTATTGAAAAAAAAAGGGGATTCTTAACAAAAGGCAGTTTGATTACCTTAGGGGGCAAGATACGCCCAAGGAGAGGAGGTTTTATCTACTCCCGAAGATCCACAAGGGAAGGGCCAACTGGCCGTTCCCGGACATCCCTCCTGGCAGGCCGATTGTATCAGACTGTGGGAGCGAGAGTAATGGGGTGGCTGAGTTCATCACCTAGTACTTAAATCCACTTTCGAACAGACATGCCAGCCATATTAAGGACACGTATCATTTCCTTGAAAAGGTGAAAGATATGAGAATTGGTCCTCACGCCAGTCTCTTCTCCATGGATGTGGAGAGCCTCTACACCAATACAGAGATGGAGAGGGGACTGGTGGCAGTTAGCAGCTGTCTGCAGAAGTACCCGCAGGAAGGGAGGCCGGATGAAAGTCTGTTAAAGCTCTTGGAGCTAAGTTTAACTCAGAATGATTTTGGGTTCAATGGTTGGCACTTCTTACAAGTTAAGGGCACAGCGATGGGCAAAAGGTTTGCGCCGCCATATGCCAACATTTATATGACCGAGTGGGAGGAGTCAGTTTTTCCAAAGTGCAGATCCCTGCCTACCATTATTGTAGGTACCTGGATGACGTGTGGTGGGTCTGGGAGGGCACAAAAGAGGACTTCCTGGACTTTGTGGAGACCTTAAATAATCATCACCCATCCATTTGGGTTAAATATGAATGGGAACAAGACAGGATAGATTTTCTAGACACCACGATTTATAAAGGACCAGGATTTCAGAGCACTGGGAGATTTGACCCAAAAGTTTTTTTTCAAACCAACAGATACCCATGTTTTCAAAGGGATTGTTAAGGCTAGGGTTGGGTATCATTTGGGTTTTTTTCGATACCGGTGCCAAATCGATACTTTTAAAATGGTACCAGTGCCTAAACGGTGCCTTAACCAATGCTTAAAAAAAAAAAAAAAGAGCCTCAAACCGATGGTGAATGACATTAAAGAACGGCTTTTTAATTGAAATTTTTTTTATAAAAAAATCTTAAAATTGAATATATAAAAATTAAGTAAAAATAAGTAGTCTAAATACAAAACACAACAAATTTACATAACAAATTCACAATAAAACCTAAGCCACCTAACCCAAATACAATAATTTAACACTAAATAACACTACGGTATACTAATAACAGCAAAGTAGTCTGTTCTTGGTATGCTACAAACCAGCTTTAAATTTCAGCAATTCTTTTCACATTTTTTGCCTTCTCTGGCAAAATACTACACCTCTCCTGACTTATTGCATGTCCTGCACAAGGTGAGCGTTATTGTAGAATGTATCACCTTAAATGCCGTGACGCGAAACTCCTCGTGGAAGAAGAACGCTGTCATGTTTAGAACTGTGACAATGAGCGTTCATCAGGATCAACTGAAGGCTGGATTTTCAAAATTATGTGAAGTTCGCGGCTCCATTGTTACAGTACACTTGCACAACGTTCTTGAATTAATAATTTATTAGATGTATGCCGGTCTGTTATTGTAGGTTATTGTTATTGTTATTGTTATTGTTAACATTTTCACACTAAACATGACGCGGAAAGGATGTTGACATCATTGAAAAGATTGTTATTGCCGCTTCCATAGACATCAGTGTGTATTTTACAAACTATAAATGTTGTTTTGCTAGTACTTATGTGTATTTAAATGACTACCTAAAATAAAGCTTGTGTCATTGAAAACACTGCATGAATAGTTGTGATGACAGCGCTGAGCGCGTCTGTTTCTCTGGCTCAGCGCCAGCCAACGCGCAAACACAGATTTGAATTTAGAAATTGTAGATCACGCGATCTGAACGTTTTAATCACAATGGGGTGAACGATTGTATGCGTCAAAGGGTTAACTAGAGATCACATGCATTGATTAAGCTTCTCACGTCCGTTTCGGTGAACCAGAGGGCAAATATTTTAACTGACAGCTGAGGCATTATAAGTGGCACCGAAATGAGGCACCGAAATCTCCGTTTTGATTCGGTCCGGTTACGTACCGGTTACTTAGGTACCGGTTCCATATCGTTGCCCGGTTTCGGTACCCAACCCTAGTTAATAATAATAATAATAATACATAAGTCTTATATAGCGCTTTTCGAGGAACGCAAAGACGCTTTACAAATGAACAAACAAACAAAAACAAACAAAAATGAGAGTGCTACTGTAGGTTGTAGGCGAGCTGAAACAGGTGAGTTTTGAGCAGTTTTTTGTAGGTGGTCAGTGAGTCCGAGTTTCTGATGTGGATGGGGAGTGAGTTCCAAAGGGTGGGGGCAGCGATGGCAAAGGCTCGGTCTCCCAAGGTTCGGTGCTTTGATTTGGTGATGGGTTTGAGAAGGTTTAAGTCGGCAGAGCGGAGGCGTCGGGAGGGGTTGTGGTGCTGCAAGAGGTCTGTAAGGTATGGAGGGGCCAAGTTATTGAGGGCTTTGTAGGTGATGAGCAGAACTTTGTAATGAATGCGCTGTTGTACAGGGAGCCAGTGAAGCTGTAGTTAAGTTAAGTTAAGTTAAGGCCTAGCTCCTGAGATTGACGAATTTGCACTAGGGAATGTGACAGGGTCGAGGCTGTTAAAACACTCTTTGGGGCTCTTAAGCAGAGGGGGTATTCCCGTCAATTCTTGAGAGGAGTGGCCAAAGAAGAAGGAACAGTGATTACTCAGTTCAAAAAAGGCACTTCCATTGATCATCCCATTCTCCCACATGGCCCAAGGTTTGGCAATGGGGGTGAGAAGGAATTTTGACAGGTTATCCTGGGATGAGGCACTGGGGACACGCTATAGGATGGTGGCAGCATATAGAAGGGTAAAGAATCTAAAGGACCTACTGGTCCACAGCAGATTGGGTCCGGTAAACCAAAGACCCCCTACGAAAACGAAGGACACTTTTGTAAGGGTCAAACAGACAGGGGTGTTCAGGATTAGACGGGTCATCCCCCTGAAACAGAACAATTGTGTCTACCGGATTTGATGCTCCCACTGTGGGATGACATACATGGGGAAACGGGCAACTCCATCCTCACCAGGATGTGGGGGCATAGGTCTACGGTGAAGAAAGGGACAGGTCGGAAGGGGCACCTTGTACCTCATTTTCAGAGACATGGGATCCAAAACCTCAAGATATGTGGGCTTGATCACAATCCAGAATGGGACAAGAAAGAAAGGCGGAAGAGGGAGAGATATTGGATTAGGAAACTGGACACAGGGTTTCCCAAGGGGCTCAATTTAAGAAACAGGTGAATGTTAATAAACGATTGGCAGAAATAATATGGAGTTGTGTATTTTGTTTAAAGGGGATTATTCCCCAAAACAAAAAAGTGTTATAGTGGATTGACTTAGGGGTTAGCATGAGTAGCAAGTTATGCTGAGAGATACAGAGAGATCGGGGTATGAAACCGATAAATAATAATACTTAAAAAATTTTTTTGGGAAAGATAGATAGCCATAGAAGGAATATAACAAGTGGTAAGATTGGAGGGAAAGAGCCGGCATCCAAAATTTTGTAGAGAGTCTTTGTAGTAATAAAAAAAAATATATATAAAATAAATAAAAATAATAATAAAAAGAGATGGTTTATTACCTTGAAGGATGACCGGAAGAGATAGATGGATTGGGTGAGTGGGCAAGGCAAGGCAAGGCAAGTTTATTTATATAGCACATTTCATACACAATGGCAATTCAAAGTGCTTTACATAGAAGAAATTAAAATAATAAAAAGAAATAAGATTAATTAAAACGGTTTAGAAAAAAAAAAAATACAGTACAGTAGAAACAGTCGGACGAACAGCGGCACAGTGCTCAATCAGTAAATGCATAGCTAAACAGATGTGTTTTGAGTCTGGATTTGAATGTGACTACTGTAGGAGCACATCTGATCTCTTCTGGAAGCTGGTTCCAGCTGCGGCTGGCATAATAGCTAAAGCAGACTCGCCATGCTTAGAGTGAACCCTTGGTGTTTCTAGCTGATATGATCCTAATGATCTGAGTGATCTGTTGGGTTTATATTCAGTGAGCATATCTGCAATATATTGAGGTCCTAGGCCATTGAATGATTTATATACCAGTAATAATACTTTAAAATCAATCCTAAATTTAACTGGGAGCCAGTGTAAAGACCTGAGGACTGGTGTGATATGTTCATATTTTCTGGTTCTGCTCAGAATCCTGGCGGCAGCGTTCTGTATGAGCTGCAACTGTCTTATGGACTTTTTAGGAAGGCCAGTGAGGAGTCCATTACAGTAATCCACCCTGCTGGTGATGAAAGCATGCACAAGTTTCTATAAGTCTTGTCTGGAAACAAAGAATCTTATTCTTGCAATATTTTTCAGATGATAGTAAGCTGATTTAGTTATTGCTTTGACATGACTACTGAAACTAAGGTCCGACTCTAGTGTCACACCAAGATTCCTGACTTGATGTTTAGTTGTTTGACCCCTAGAGTGAAGGTATGCGTTCACCTTGAGAACTTTATCTTTGTTTCCAAATGCAATGACTTCAGTTTTGTCTTTGTATAACTGAAGAAAGTTTTGACACATCCAACTGTTGACATCGTCAGTGCATTGGCACAGGGAATCAATGGGGCTGTAGTCGTTAGGCGATAGGGCTAAGTAGAGCTGTGTGTCGTCTGCATAGCTGTGGTAAGCAATTTGGTTCTTTCTCATTATTTGGCTCATTGGGAGCATATACAGGTTGAACAGGAGTGGCGCAAGAATTGAGCCTTGAGGGACTCCGCATGTCATGGATGTCCACTCAGACTTATGGTCTCCTATACTCACATAATAACCTCTCCCATCTAAGTATGACCTGAACCATTTTAGGACTATCCCAGAAAGCCCCACCCAGTTTTCCAGCCTGTCAAGAAGTATGTTATGATCGACAGTGTCAAATGCAGCACTGAGGTCGAGTAGTACCAGCACTGATAATTTGCCTGAATCAGTATTTAAGCGAATATTGTTTATTATCTTTATGAGTGCTGTCTCTGTGCTGTGGTGCGGTCGGAAACCAGATTGAAAATTGTCAAAGGATCCATTCAAGCTCAGGAATTTGTTCAGCTGATTGAAGACAACTTTTTCAATGATCTTGCCTATGAAAGGAAGATTTGAGATTGGTCTATAGTTGCTTAATATGGTCTTATCTAGATTGCTCTTTTTCAGGAGGGGCTTGACAACTGCAGTTTTCAGGGAGTTTGGAAAACTCCCAGAGAGTAGTGAGGCATTTACCACTTCTAGAAGATCTGCTTCTAAACTGTTTAACACACTTTTGAAAAAAGATGTGGGAAGTGTGTCAAGAGCGCAGGTTGATGTTTTAAGGTGCTGTACGGTTTCTTCCAAAATTTTGCCATCAATTTCTTTGAAATCAGACATAGTAACTACTTTCTCATGTGGTCTGATCTGTCTGACCTCAGTGCAACTCAAGGATGTGCTGATCACCTTTCTGATATTATTGATTTTCTCAGAGAAGAAAGAAGCAAACTCACTGCACTTGTTGTCTGAGAGCATTTCACTGGGAATCTGGCTTGGGGGGTTTGTCAGTCTCTCTACAGTAGCAAAAATAATGCATGTGTTGTTTAAATTGTTGTTTATAATATTTGAGAAGAAAGTCTGTCTAGCTTTACCTAGTTCCATACTGAAAGCATGAAGGCTGTCTTTGTATATGTTATAATGGACTACAAGTTTTATCTTCCGCCACATGCGGAACGCTTTTCTGCATTGTCTTTTCATATTTTGCACTGCTGTTGAGTTTCTCCAAGGTGCTTTTTGTCTGCCACTCTTCTTCCTGACTTTCACAGGAGCAATATCATCAATTACACTTTTAACTTTTGAGTTAAAAGAATCAAGGAGAAAATCAACAGAGTCTGCAGATATGCTTGGTGTTAAGGATATAGCCTTCATAAATAGTACACTAGTGTTCTCATTTAAGCATCTCTTCTTGGCAGACACAGATCTAGCTTCAGTAGCAGGAGAGATCAATATATCAAAGAAAATACAGAAATGATCAGACAGTGCTACATCCTTAATAACAATCAGTGAAATGTTTAGACCCTTACTGATAAGTAAATCTAGAGTGTGTCCGCGATTGTGTGTGGGTCCATGTACATGCTGAATCAGATCAAAAGTTTTTAAAACAATATTGATTTCTTTTGCCATATTGTTTTCTGCACTATCTATGTGGATGTTAAAATCTCCAGCAATGGCAAAACAGTCAAACTCTGAAGTAATTGTTGATAACAGTTCTGTAAAGTCCTCAGCAAAGGATGGAGAGTATTTTGGAGGCCTGTAAATAATGATAAGTAAAATGCGTGGAGCACCTTTTAACACAATACCCAGATATTCGAAAGAAGGGTAATTCCCAAATGATATTTGCTTACATTGATAGATATCTTTAAAAATACCTCCCTTAACAGCTCTGCAGACACTCATAAAAGTAAAGTTAGGAGGGGCTGTTTCATTGAGGATTGTTGCACTGCAGCAAGGTGCAACAGGTTTCTAGCCAGGTTTCATTTGGAAGCATAAAATCCCGGTTGTTTGTGGTTATTAAGTCGTTGACTAGAAGTGATTTATTTTTAAGTGAACGAATGTTTAAAAGTGCTAACTTAACAGTCTTACTTTTTGTCCCCACATCAATCTTAGTTTGACGTGTAATAGGCACCAGATTAAGTTTGGTTTGCTGTATGGCTATTGAAGGCCTTAGACTTTCTATCTTGTAATAGAACAGCAATAGAGAAAGATACAGGCACACTGGGTTCCCACTTGTTCTGTAAACATTTGAGAAAGTTACTGTTATCATAGTGGGGACCCAACACATATCACTGAGAGCTGGTATCAGTTGTTTTTGGTTCACCTCGAGCAGATGGAGGAGGATGTGGGCCCTGGCGTTGTGGCAGAGGCCGAAAAGCTCTCACAGGAGGGGGAGGGCGAGCTGGGCCCGCAGGCTTTGGAGGTAGCGGTGCCTGTCGTTTTTTGGTTGGTATCTGGGGGCTCGCAGCAAAAGAGTGGGATAGTCTGGTTCCAGCATACACCAGTTCTTCCATTTTCTGTGAGAAGCACAGAAGTGGCGATGCTGGAGAGAGGGAAAAAGTGTCTGGTGAAAGGGGCTGTTGCTCTGGTGTTATCGGAGGCTGTGATATGCTGTCCTGGCTTCCCTGGCTGTTTTCCAGGAAGTCGTCCTTGGGTGCTGAATCTTCGAGCAGTTCTAATATGTCTGTCTGTGGTGAGCTTATCCACAGACAGACAACCGCATATCCATTTTGCTGCTGAAGTGAAGTCCCGTGGTCATTCATACTGTGTCCAGGTGTGTGTGTACCATTCAGATTGAGTGGATTGGCACACACTGCAGAAGGATGATTGAGGAAGAAGTAGATATTGTCCTTTAACACTCTTGAACCAAGTTTGTTTGGGTGATGGCCATCCCGATGAAAAAGTTGTCTCTGACTCCAGAAAAGATTGAAATTGTCAATGAAGTTTACTCATTTTATGTTGCAGGTTTTTTGCAGCCATGTATTTAGCCCAAGCAACCGTGAAAACGTCTCGGGTTACGTCTGTAACCCTTGTTCCCCGAGGAGGGAACGAGACACTGCGTCGTTGAAAACGACTCTTTGGGGACGCTCCCTTAGCGTGCGCCTCTGAAGTATGAATGAAACTAGTCCAATCCTGATTGGTGTTGCGTCATTATGTAACATGTGACGGCATAACCGGATGCATAAAGGTGACGCTGGCACACACACACATTAGCCTCGCGATGAAGCAAGCCGCTCCTAGGCATCGAGGGGCGTGGCAAGACGACGCAGTGTCTCGTTCCCTCCTCGGGGAACAAGGGTTACAGACGTAACCCGAGACGTTCCCCTTCGTTAGGGAACTCGAACTGCGTCGTTGAAAACGACTCTTTGGGGAACGAATGCCCACTAGGCCACGCACCGAAGAAAGCCGGCCCTAGAGTGAAACTGACCTCAGACACTCAGCTAGGACTAGAGCACATGTGCGCCAAGCGTACAAGGGAGGTGCAGACTATAAACCTGATAAAAGTGTGTGGGGTAGCCCAACCGGCTGCCTCACAGATCTCCTGGGGGGGGGGGTACTCCCGAGAGGAGGGCCCTAGAGGACGCCATGCCTCTTAGAGAATGAGCCCTTACAGCCAAAGGTGAAGGCAACTGCGCACCTTGTAGGCTTACTTATGGTTTACTTAGCAGGGAGCCCCACATTAGGTGACCCGAAACACACTACAGTAGGTCCGACCTCTTCCAAGAAGAGGACCTCTCAAGGTAAATACTCGGAACTCTGACTGGCAGAGCGAGGAACCTCTCTTCTTCTGCCGACACATGTGGTGGAGGATGAAATGATTGCAGAACCACGGTGCAGGATGGCCACATCTCTGCCGAGGGTAAACCCCAAGCAAGCTGGTACTACTGCCAGGGCTTGGAGATCTCCCAGTCTCTTCATAAGAAGTAGCTAAGAGAAAGGCTATCTTGAACGTGAGGTCCTAGCAAAGCCGACTGAAGGGATTCGAAGGGAGCCAGGGATAAGCCTTCGAGAACCACTGCCAGGTACCAGGAAGGGACCCTGGACCTAACTGTCAGTCTCATCCTCTAAGTACCAAGGAGAAATAGCATGACCAGATGGTGCCTCCCCAAAGGCCCAATATTCAGTGGTGCATGGAACGCCGCAATGGCATCCATCGCACCATCCAAGTGGACGGGGAGAGATACGCAGAGAACGAACTTGAAGAAACTCCAGAACTGAAGCCACTGGGCAGTTAACTGGGCCTAACTCATGTTCTCTATACCAAGTGGAAAAACATTCCACTTAAGGCCATATAATCTCCTACTAGACTGAACCCCAGAGATAAGTATGGTTCCATGCACCCCGAATGATAGAACAGCATCTAGGTACTGAGCCCCCTCAGAGGCCAGACCCACAATTTCCACAGCTCTGGGCGAGGATGGAATATAGTGCCCTCCGCCTGAGATAACAGATCCCTCCTCAGAGGAATCTGCCATGGCGGAGCTATCAGGAGTGAAATTAAGTCCGAAAACCATACTCGGGTCGGCCAAAACGGGGCTACCAGAAGAAGACTGATGCCCTCCTGACGGACCCTCTCCAGGACTCCCGGGAGCAGAGCGATCGGGGGAAAAGCGTACAGGCGAAGCCTCGGCCAGGCCTGTACCATGGCATCCAACCCCAACGGGGCTGGATGAGTGAGGGAGAACCAAAGTGGACAGTGGGACGTCCCTTGAGACGCAAACAGATCCACTTCCATTGGTCCAAACCTCTGCCATATCAGCTCCACCACCTCTGGATGGAGTCTCCATTCCCCGGGCCTCAGCCCCTGCCTCGACAGGATGTCTGCTCCCTGATTCTGAACCCCCGGGACATATATTGCTCTAATAGATAATATCTTCCCTTGGGACCATAAAATAATCTGATGCGCCAATCTAGATAGAGGGCGCGATCTGAGTCCCCCTTGCCGGTTCAGATAAGCTACCACTGATGTATTGTCCGAACGTATCAAGACGTGGTAACCTTTGATGTCTGTGAGGAAGCTCCTCAGAGCCCTGAATACAGCCAACATTTCTAGGCAATTTATATGCCAAGAATAATGATGGTCCTGCCACAGACCCCTGGCAAAGCGGCCGTCCATGACCGCGCCCCAGCCCGTGAGGGAAGCGTCTGTCGAAATGGTTTTCCGGCGACATGACGCCCCTAACACTGGCCCTTGGGACAAGAACCAAGGTTTCTTCCATATTAATAGGGAACGAAGGCATCTGCGCGTAACTTTTATTATACGGAACGGATTCCCCTTGGGGGAAAACCCCTTGGCTTTGAGCCACCACTGAAGGGGCCTCATGTGAAGAAGGCCCAAAGGAATTATGTTGGATGCCGCTGCCATGAGGCCCAGCAGTCTTTGAAATAGCTTTACAGTGATGGCCTGGCCTAGCTTAATCCCTGAGACCATGGTCAGGATGGATTCGATACGTGCGGGAGACATACGTGCCTGCATCGTAACCGAATTCCATACCACGCCCAAAAAAGTAGTTTTCTGAGCTGGTTCTAACACACTTTTCTTAGTGTTGAGTCTCAACCCCAATTTCTGAATGTGGCCAAGGACGACATCTCGATGCCGAACTGCCACTTCTCGAGACTGGGCCAATATGAGCCAGTCATCAATATAATTCAGTATACGAATGCCCTGAAGCCTCAGTGGAGCCAGAGCTGCATCCATACACTTAGTGAACGTGCGGGGAGAGAGTGCTAGGCCAAATGGAAGAACCCGATATTGGTACGCTTCGCCCCTGAAAGCGAACCTCAGGAACCTCCTGTGACATGGAAGGATGGAGACATGAAAATAGGCGTCTTTTAGATCTATTGTGACAAACCAATCCTCGGATCTGATTTGATTCACAATAATGGGAATAGTGAGCATCTTGAACCTGAATCTCCTCAGAGAACGATTCAACTGCCTCAAATCTAAAATCGGCCTCAGCCCACCATCCTTCTTTGGAACTATAAAGTACCGGCTGTAAAACCCGGACTCCCTGTCTGGAAGGGGAACACTTTCTATGGCCCCTTTATCCAATAGAGTCTGTACCTCTTGTTCCATAACCCGAGCCTGTTCTGGCACTACTGCAGTCGATACCACCCCAGCAAACTTGGGAGGTCTGTGACCGAACTGCAGTCTGTACCCATTCTTTATTATATTCAGGACCCACATAGATATATTCGGAAGGCGTTGCCATTCTTCTACAAAATCTACTAAGGGAACCAGCCTCTCGAGACTGGCCTCGGGTGTTTTTCGAGCACTGTTCTCGACCTCCTGAAACGGAGGACCGACAGAAAAAAGTCGAGAAGGATTTTGTGACCACAGTCGGTGCTCTTTTGCAAGCTTTTGGGGCGAACGCCACGGTGTGCGTTCGCTGGAAACCGATGCGGCCCGAAACGTCCAGGACGGCGGGACAACATCTTTTTCCAGAGGGCTCCGCTGTGAAAACAACCTCGGTTGCCTCACCACGGGAGGGGCAGCCCTCAGAGGTCCTATCACATCAGTTAAGACCTCTTTCCCGAAGCCCTCTTTGCCTGAATGACCTCCCTCAGGTCGCCCTTCTGGCCAGAGGACTTCGAGTGAGAGCGCTTCCTCTGTTGCCAAGCTCCCGCAGGAGGGGCTCTAGAGGAAACGCTCTGCTTCTGTTCCTGGCGATAGGAGGAGGAGCTAGTTGACGGCTGGGGCTGACCACTTGAACCAGCCCCCCTAGACCTGGATTTAGAGCGGCGAGGGAGAAACTGCTGGAACGCCGCTGATTGTTTTTTCGCCTCCTGAAACCTGTCGATGACAGTAGTGACTGCGTCGCCGAACAGGCCAGAAGGCGATAGCGGTGCGTCCAGCAGAAAAGATTTGTCTCGCTCTTTTATTCCCGACAAATTTAGCCACAGATGTCTCTCCGTGGCCACCATAGCTGCCATAGAGCGGCCAATAGCACGTGCCGTCTCTTTAGTGGCCCGAAGAGACAAATCTGTGGCTTTTCTCAATTCCGCAATATCAGCGGGAGTCGGTCCCTCGCCCTCATCCAGGTCTTTAAGGAGGTCGGCCTGATACGCTTGCAAAATCGCCATTGAGTGCAAGCACGTACCAGCCCGACCAGCCGCCATATAAGCCCGGCCAACCAATGCAGAAGTGTCTCTGCACGGTTTGCTGGGCAGCGCCGGGGCTTTAAGCAAAGATGCCGCTTCAGGAGAAAGATAACTCGCAAGAGCTTCCTCCATTTGCGGCATCTTGCCATAACCTAACTCTCTCGCACCCACCACATTACTATAATCACATGATGTTGGTGATGAGATGCGAGACGAGTGTGGTTTTTCCCAGGATCTTGAGATCTCTTTATGCAGATCTGGGAAAAATGGTAAACCCCGGCGCTGAGGTTGTGAACGGTGCTGCAGGAATCTCTCGTCCAATTTACTGTGACAAGGATCATCCTGCTTATTTTGTGGCCAGCTGATGTTGAGTCTGGCCACAGCACGCGTTACAACCTCTATTAACTCCTCATACGCGGGAACATGAGCCGGCGAGTATGACTCATGTTCCCCGCCCTCGATGCTGAGCACGTCCACTTCCTCAGAAGCAGACAGCTCGAGCACCGGGCACTCGTCGCGGGCAGAAGAAGCCGCATCGCGGGCTTCTGCACCGTGAACGGGCGCCACAGAATCTTCGGATGATGAACGAGAAAGTGCCTCGGCAGTCTTGTTCTCATCCGCAAGATCCTTTTTGCGATCCCCACGATCTAAGCCGCCGCGCCGCCTCAACGGACGCGGGACCCGATCCGCGGGGATCGCGAGCCTGGCCATCTTCATTAAAAACAGCCAAGCGGGAGCGCAGCACTCTTATAGGGAGTGCTTCACAGTGTTCACAGGCAGCCCCCTCGAGAGCTGCCTGTGCGTGCTGCGCTCCCAAACAATATACACATAACTGGTGTGTGTCCCCACCCGTAAGAAATCTAGGGCAGGGGTGCACACACCTAGTATACTGTTCACTCGCCATGTTTATAATATATATATCTCTGAGATCAGACTGACAGACAACACCAAATATGACAGACAACAACAGAGAGCGCTTGCTGAAGAGCGAAAGCTAATGTGTGTGTGTGCCAGCGTCACCTTTATGCATCCGGTTATGCTGTCACATGTTACGTAATGACGCAACACCAATCAGGATTGGACTAGTTTCATTCATACTTCAGAGGCGCACGCTAAGGGAGCGTCCCCAAAGAGTCGTTTTCAACGACGCAGTTCGAGTTCCCTAACGAAGGGGAACCTGTTTGTTCCTCTTGCTGGGAGTGGTCCACTGATGAATGTTTGAACTTTCAGTCTTTTAAGTGTTTCAAAAAGTTCATTGAAATCCTTCTTAAAGGGTAACTAAACCCTAAACCAACTTTTTTTAGTTAATGATCTGTAAGAATGGGGCTTTATTAGTGCTGTTCATTGATTCGAGTAACTTTTTTGACATTTGGGTATAAAGTGTTTTAATTCTACAATATATGGTGTAAAAACGTCTGAGTGCTGCCCTCTTCAGGTTGAACGGTGGCTACTGCAGTTGAATTTTCCTATTGGATGTTGCGGTACTGCGTGACGTAAGCGGTACTGCGTGACGTAAGCAGGTTCCAGCTCACCACGCCCTCCCTGGTACGAGCTCACCACGCCCTTGGATGAGCTAGCGTAGATTTATCTGTATTTAGTACAGTGGTAAGGTGTAGTGTTGCTAGTGGCAACAGCACTGCTGGACTGCATAGCTTTCCTGCAGACTTGGAAATTAGGCGCCAGTGTTTGCATGCACTTGGCCTGGAAGACCGTGAGTGTGAAACCTGCATTTTACGCAGAATTGCTTTTCCAACGCAATAGAGGTGGAAATGGGCTTCTCCACACAGCTCGCGCTGAAAAGCGACGCTGTGCCAAACGCTGCTCCTCCTGCATGGACTCCACCACTGCAGCGGCGTCTTGATGTGAGTGATCATATATATTTTAATCACAATTTATGGTTAGGCTAAAGTTAATCCTCTGGGGTCAACAAACGCGGCAGCGCATTTTGTTGGATTTTTTCACATAGCGGCAAAATATGAAAATGCCTATAGAGAGCACGCGCTATTTTATCAACTCGATAAAACTCATCAGAAGCATGTACTTTACGTCGTCTTGCGACCCTGTGAGTCACTCTCCATTTTAGAGTCTGACAGCGGGTCTCAGGTGCACGCCCCCTCCCGCTCACGGTTCGTCCCCTCTATCTCCGCTGGGGTCTGCCCACTTTTCTAGCATTTTTCAAATATTGCCAGTGGGTGGAGTCAGGCTCTCACCAGGGGTTTAGTTACCCTTTAAGGAGTTCTGACTGCTCTTTATGAATATCATTCTTCCCCACATGAATTCGATTTGCAGTCTTATGTTTCATGAGAATGTTCTGAAGTTCCCTGTTTATATCAGAAGTTGTTGCTTGTGGAAGGCAGCATGTAGTTGTGTCCCTGCTGCTAATGTTTCTGATTATGGAGTCCCCCACTATCAGAGTCCTGGGCTCGGCTGCGCTCTGAGCTGAGTGCCGCTGTCTGCTCGACCTTGAGTGCCAGTTAGCATCAGTGTTAGCTACTGGCCCATTCAGTCTGTTTTCGATCACATTCATCACGTTTGGGGATTCCTCATTTACATTCATTAGTACTTCAAATCTGTTCTCAAGATGTATAGGCAGTGGTAGGAGACCAGTGTTTGCAATCCTTGTCAGAGCTGTATCTGGGGTAGAGGATGCTACTGCGGCAATATGTGATGCTCGTGACAATCTGATGTCTCGAGTGCCTTTGGGTCTCGCTCCCTGTTTGTGCCATCGATTAGTAAGTCGATCGGCTTGTTTCTCTACCTGTCAAGGAGCACTAGTTTCATGGGACTCACCGGTATGCTGAGGGTGTCCATGGCGAAGCTCTGTTGTGTGCTCCGTCTGGTTTGGTGGTCCCGTAAGTAACTTTGTTTCAAGAACTGCAATCCTTTGTAAAAGTCTGTGGCAGTTGGTGCAGCAAGTAGATTCTTAAACCAGAAGAGGCATTTTCTCTTATCCTTGTAGGCAATTCCCGGAATGTAAGCTGGTCGAGTAAAAGAATTCTGCGTTTTTGTAGTAATCCAAACTTTGTCGTATGAGCACTGTGCTGATTTGCTGAAGTTAAAATTAGGTGATAAAAGCAAATAAAATATAAAAATATAGGAGATAAAATGTAAAAGCGATAGAGCAAAGCGCGGAGCAGTAAGCAAGGGCGTCCGAACAGTAGCTGAGCTTGGCAGGAAGTCAGCGGGAGTGGATAGGGAATGGGGAGATCGGGGTTAGAATCCAGCACTTAACACTGAAAAAAGTTATCAGGTGGTAATGGATTGGATAAAAGGGAGAAGATTCTGGATAGGGGGGATTAATTAGATGGTTGATTAGTTATGATAGGTTATTAGTTATGATAGGTTATGAGACAGGAGAGGGACAGGAAAACTGGAGAGGTTTTGGGTAGAGATGGTGAGGGAGAAACAAGGAGACCAGAGTTTGAAACCAGCACCAAAAACAAGTTTTGGATTAAATTCTGGCTGGGTAAAAATATAATGGTAGAGGAAGAGGTTAAAGTATGGGGATGAGTTACGGGAAGAGGGTGAGCAATAAAAATCGAACTGAAAAAAAAAAATCAAAAATTGAACTGCTGGGTAATATCGTGGAAGCTCAAGGAAAACATGGTTGGGTTAAAAAAAAAGGATGGTAGGATTAGAGATAATTGGACCACAAAGGATTGTGGGTATGAGGAATTGGGCATACCAGGAGTGTGAAAGTTGGTGTAGAAGGGGAAGGGGGGTTAGAAGATGAAAGTTAGTTAGAGCAAATAGTAGATTTAACTTTACTGAAGATAATACAAAAAGAAGGAAGTAGTGAGATGGAAGTAATGAGAACAAAGGAATATTTAGGGCTTAAGTACAGAAGTAATATACAGATATACACAGATGCTTCCAAAAAAAGGGGGGAGAGTAGGAGTGGCAGTCAATGTTCCAAAGTTACAGATAAAGAAAAAAGCTAGAATAAGTGATCAACTGTCAGTATATACAGGTGAACTGATGGCTATTCTGCAAGCAATACAACTAATTAAGGAAATAGAAATACAAAATGCGGTCATATGTTCAGATTCATTTTCAGCAATAGTCAGTATTGATAACCAAAAGTCAGAATCAAGGCCAGACATAGTAGTGGAAATCCTTAAAAATCACTTTGAGTTAAAACAAGGTAGGATAGAAGTACAGTTTATGTGGGTTCCGGCCCATGTGGGAATTAAAGGGAATGAAGAAGCAGATCAATTAGCCAAGCAAGCAGTAATGAAGAAATGGTAGAAATTGAACTACCACATAGTATAAGAGAAATAAAATCAGTAATAAAAGAGAAAGTGATTAAAAAGTGGCAACAGTATTAGGATAATGAGACTAAAGGGAGAAATTTATATGCAATACAAAATAAAGTGGGAAAAGGTAGAAAGAGTGGGGGAAATAGGAGGGACGAAAACATAATTACAAGATTAAGGATGGGACATACAGATTTGAATACAACATTACATTTAATATCTAAATATCCAACGGGAATGAGTAAGAAATGTGGACAGAGTGAAACTGTAGAACATGTAAGGAATAATTGACGACAGGCCGTTGAATTATTAGAAAAATAATGCACACCCGAGCTGGTAATGCGGTCACGACACGACGCGAAGCTTATACTACAGTTACCACACCTCGAAACATTGTTCAGATTATGTATTTCAAGACGTTTGTGAAGTTTTTGTCATTAAAACGCTCTAGTATGTAGGACTAATATCTTACGCATCTAATCCTATGCCTCCGTTGCTAATTCCAACACGTCATTTTAGAGTTAGTAACGGAGGTTTGAGCCACTGATAGCAGACTAATGCTGGGACACACGACTAGCTGACACATTCTCTGACTGTTTTCATCGACTGCAGCAGATTTTAAACACGGACTTTGAACACAGACTGAACGCGCTGAACACACGTTTGGGCATGATCAGTCATAAGTATCAAATTACATTCATAACCGGCCTTAAAGTGTGTCCCCGGCTTTATGCAGTTATTAATGCAGTTATTAGAGAGAGATGTTGCAATAATGAGACAGAAAAGCATGTGCGTCATTATTATTTTTTATTTATTAATTCAATTCGTTTTAAGTTCATTCTTTTTTTTTCTATTATTGACAGATGACAGTAGACTAGCCAAATAAATGAAACACAAAGCCCTTTTAACAAGTAGGCCTATCAATAATTATTTATTTGTTAAATTATCTGCAATAAAAATCCGTGCTGCAGGACTATCCATTTATTTAGCCTATATTCAGTTTAATTTTCTATTGATTATATAGGACTATATACTTTATTTATTAAAATTAAACTGCATGTTTCCATTGATTGTGAAGCTAGACATTGAAAATTGCAGATCAAGCACATGGGGCTAAATGTTTTTTCTTGTTATGAATTGTATCCTATTTTCTGTTATTACAGTTGACTATGCGAAGTGATATGGAACTGTAATGCGGTCAAGACCTGCCTGGAACTACTTTAGCCGTGTGTTTCCCTGAAAATAATGCACACCTTAGAACGTTCGTCAACCAATCAGATTCAAGCATTCAACGGCCCTGTAGTATAAGTGATAATAAATTGTAAGGATTATGATGAAGAAAGAGAAGTGCTAAGAGAAGAAATATGGAAGAATTAAGGAAAATAGTTAACATTAAAGAATATATTGACTCAGATATAGGAAATATTACGGTAACGGTGTTGTTTCAGTTTCTGAATAACACAGGATTAATTAAAAGAATGTAGGAGAAATGTATATATAAGAGAGGTAGAGGGTAAGATGATGATATACTGTGGGTAAAGGAAAGAATTTCTGAAGGAAAACAAGGATATAGTGAATTTTTTGGAGTTAAAGGGGTGGAAACTGGAGGAGCTGAACATGCAGCGCCAGTGGGTGTTATATATATATATATATATATATATATATATATATATATATATATAGTGGGTGTTATATATATAAGACATCTCCGACTTCAACACTCACTGCCTGTCTGGAGGAGATAAGGGTGTGGATGAAACACAACTTCCTCCAGTTAAACAGCTCCAAAACTGAGGCAATTCTTGTTGGCACACCACATCAAACCCAGTCTGCCTCCATAACTGGTATAACTATCTCTGGTCATGACATTCCCCTCTCCACAACTGTCACCAATCTTGGTGTAAGATTTGACCCACAACTCAGCTTTGAAGCCCATATCAAAAACCTCTGCAAGACTTCTTTCTACCATCTCAGAAATATTGCAAAACTCCGTCCAACACTCACCTTAGCAGATGCTAAAAAACTGGTCCACGCCTTTGTCTCATCCAGACTGGATTACTGTAACGCACTTCTCATCGGGATCCCTAACAAAAGCTTGCAGAGACTGCAGTATGTTCAGAATAGTGCTGCAAGGATCCTGATGAGAGTCACAATCACACCCATTCTCCATTCACTTCACTGGCTTCCTGTTTCCGCCAGGATTGAATATAAGGTCTCCCTTCATACCCACCAGTGCATCTATGGCGAGTTAGGGCATAGGTTCCTTGCGATTGCACTTCCTACGGTAAGTGTGATGTCTGTTGAGAGTTTCATATGCCGTAGGGGGGATAATTGGTAGAAGCATGGTACTAAGGTAACCGCCAATATGAGCCCTGTGACACAGACCCTTTTTGGGTGACCTTGGATACCTTGTGGTGTTAACGAAGGGGTCACTTGTGAAGGGAGGTAGGTATCCAACCTCTCTGGGTCTCTCTGGGTACAGTACGCAGAGAAGGTGGCCTGGGGTTGAATGGCCGTAACTGGAACCCAATTTTCTATCGATGACTAGCATTAGTGGGTAGATAATTAGTTGGTTGAGGTTGTTGGGGAGAGGTAGAGTTTTTGCTTGGAGATACATAATAATTATGATATTAATGATCGTAGTTTTTTAGGAAGGGTGGCAGCTCTGATAGGGATGGGGGGAATTTGGTATTGCAACATGGGTGTGGTATCCGGGTTGACTGGGAGGTGGAGGACAATTGTGACAATCGGGACTAAATAGGGTGGCTAGAATAGTGTTGGTCTTGTTAGTTTAATTTTGTCAGCCATCTTGGGTCATGAGATCAATAGAAGACTTTGACTAGGGAAAGACACACGCCAAGGATTAATCCCCTTTGGCAGGCCGCCTCAGAGGAGGGTGTTTTGTGTTTAAAGAGCCAAAACACCTGGCCTACACGTACCTAAATCTTACCCTCACAGGGGGGAAATGTAATGAGGATGCAATTGGGCTAACCCTAAAACCTAACCCTCACAGGGGACTAGGACAAGATTTTTTTAACACACCTAAACATTTACATGTATTCATTTAGCAGACGATTTTATCCAAAGTGACTTACAAATGAGAACAACAGAAGCAGTTAAACTAATAATAGGACAACAATATGCAAGTGCTATGATCCTTTCCACTTTAATCTAACGCAGTACCAGTATGTTTTTTGTTTTTTTTAAAGATAATAGATAAAGAATAGAAGAGAAAGTGTTAGTATTAATGGATCAAGTGTTGCCGAAAAAGATTCGTATTCAGCCGTTTCTTGAAAATGGACTCAGCCACTCTGGTTGAGTTAGGCAGATCATTCCACCAGCAGGGAACAGTCATGGTAAAGGTCAGAGAAAGAGATTTTGTGCCTCTTTGAGATGGCACCACAAGACATCATTCACTTGCAGAGCACAAATTTCTGGATGGCACATTAGTCTGAAGTAATGAGTTAAAGTAAAAGGGAGCAGAGCCAGTGGTTGTTCTGTAGGCAAACGTCAGTGACTTGAATTTGATGCGAGCGGCAACTGGCAACCAGTGCAACTTTGTGAGGAGAGGAGTGACGTGTGCTCTCTTTGGCTCGTTAAAGACCACTCTGGCTGCAGCGTTCTGGATCACTTGCAGAGGTTTGACAGTGCAAGCTGGAAGACCAGCCAGGAGAGCATTACAATAGTCCAGTCTGGATAGAACTAGTGCTTGGACAAGGAGATGTGTAGCATGCTCTGATAGGAAGGGCCTGATCCTCCTAATGTAGGCAAATCTACATGACCGGACAGTTCTAGCAATGTGGTCTGTGAAGTTCAATTGATCATCAATTACCACTCCAAGGTTCCTGGCTGACCTTGATGGAGTTATGGATGACGAGTCTAGATGAATGGTGAAGTTGTGATGAAGTGTTGGGTTGGCCGGGACCACGAGTAGCTCTGTCTTCGCAAGGTTTAGTTGAAGGTGGTGGTCCTTCATCCAGCCAGAAATGTCTGTCTATCGGCTACCGTCGGATCGTCAGGCTGGAATGAGAGGTAGAGTTGTGTGTCATCAGCGTAGCAGTGATAGGAAAAGCCATGTTTCTGAATCACAGATCCTAGTGATGTCATGTAGATGGAGAAGAGAAGTGGTCCAAGCACTGAGCCCTGAGGCACTCCAGTAGCTAGATGTTGGGTCTTAGACACCACACCCCTCCACGATTCCCTAAAAGACCTACCTGAGAGGTAAGACTTGAAATATTGGAGTGCGGTTCCCGAGATGCCCTTCATCTTTAGGATTGACAGGAGGATCTGGTGGTTAACTATGTCAAAGGCAGCAGACAGATCCAGCAGGATGAGAACTGAGGATTCTCAGTTGAGTATCCGCTTTTGAAACCAGACTGATTGTTGTCCAAGAGGTTGTTCTGTGTAAGGAAGGAAGAGATCTGGTTGAAAACAACTTGTTCAAGTGTTTTCGCAACGAATGGAAGAAGAGATACCGGTCTGTAATTTTCCAGATGTGCTGGATTTAGAGTGGGTTTCTTAAGCAGTGGGGTTACCCGAGCCTGCTTAAATGCTGTGGGAAAGGCACCAGTGTGAAGAGAGGTGTTTATGATATGTGTGAGTGCGGGTACAACTGAGGATGAAATGGCTTGAAGTAGGTTAGAGGGAATAGGGTCAAGCGGACAGGTGGTAGGGCGATTGGAAAGGAGGAGTTTGGAGACTTCTGCCTCTGAAAGTAGAGAGAAGGAGGGTAGAATGTGTGTGTTAGCTGGTAAAATGTGTGTCAGTTTGTGGATTGGTAAATTGGCAACTGATGGTGGTTGTTTTATTTATGAAGAATGTGGCAAAATCGTCAGCTGTTAGTGTTGATGAAGGAGGAGGAGGAGGGTTGAGAAGAGAGAAGAAGGTTTTAAAAAGCATGCGAGAGTCTGAAGAATTGTTAATTTTGTTGTGATAGTAAGTCATTTTAGCAGTAGAGATATTAGCAGAGAAGGAAGAGAGAAGAGATTGATAAAGACCAAGGTCAGCAGGATCTTTTGATTTGCGCCACTTCCTCTCTGCAACCGGAGGAGAGGGGGCAGAAGTTGTCCAAGCAGGATGTTAAAGTGGAGAAAAGATTATCAGTTGCACTGTTAGTATCTAGTGTTGAGAGCTGATCAGGTGGAGGAAGTGTGGATGAGACCAGAGAGGGTAGGCGAGAGGGTAAGAGTGAGCGTAGGTTTCGCTGAAAGGTGACCTGTGGAGGAGTGTGTGTTGTGTTCTGAGGCAGGTTGAGGTTGAGAGTGAGAAGGAAGGGATCTGAGGTGTGCAGTGGAGTGGCCAGTGTATTGTCAGTGGAGCAGTAGCGTGTGTAAATGAGGTCTAATTGTTTACCTGATTTGTGAGTAGCTGCTGTACATACTTGTTTGAGGTCGAATGAGGCAAGCAGAGTATGGAAATCAGCAGCCTGAGGTTTTTCTAGGTGGATGTTGAAGTCTCCAAGAACTATGAGAGTACCACCATCCTCAGGGAAGGATGAGAGTAGCACATCAAGCTCCTCCAAGAAACTGCCAAGCTGCCCTGGGGGACGATATACAACTACAAAATGGATTTTAATAGGGCTAGTGATGGTAATTGAATGTGATTCAAATGAGCTGTTGTCACACAGAGGTGGTAGATGATCAAATTTCCAATCGTTTGAGATGAGCAGACCAGTACCTCCACCCCTACCAGTCAGACGAGGGGTGTGTGAGAAAGTGAAGTTAGTGGAGAGGGCAGCCGGTGTGGCAGTGTCCTCTGGTCTGATCCAGGTCTCAGTCAGGGCCAGTAGGCTGAGACCTGAATGACTAGAAATAGATGTAATAAAATCCTACGTGAGACATTTACTTTACACGTGTTAGTAATAGTAGGGATTTGAAAACACATAGTGAAAGAGGTCACAAACAGAAAGATGAGAAGAAAAGTTATGTAGAAGAGAGAGTAAACAACAAGAAAATAATACTCAAGTGCCTTGTCGGTGTCCTTGCTCGGTGGAGTCGCACAGGTAGAGTCGCTGGTCTTTACACTCTTCGGTCTTCACACGAGGGCTGCCTCGTCTGCTGCCACGGTATACTACTTCCTTATATTCACCTGAAATGTCGTTATTGAATACAGCTGGATACGCCTCACTAGCGAAACTGTTTACCATGTTACTAAGCGCAAACAAATGTTTCGTTTCCTAGTAACTAAAACTGCACTTAAATCAAATGAGAAAAGGATACAAAACACTTACAGTTGCTGTCACCTCTTGTTGCTTGACTGTTTCTTTCTTTAAACCTAACCCTCATAGGAGGGAGACGTGATTAGGATGCAACAGTTGGGCTATCCCTGCATCTGCACAAGCACTAAAACCTAATCCCAATAGGGGATTAGGACCCAAATCATTTAAACATACCTAAACCTAACTCTCACAGGAGGAAGACTTTATTTTTTAGCAATTGGGCAACCCACCTAAAACTTATCCTGTACAGGAGATTGAGCCATAAAGAGAGTAAAAAAAAAAAAAAGCACTGAGCAAAATGCAGCGAAAGGAGTGGCTCAGTTCCATCAAAAACATGCGCCGGTCAGTGCACTCCTGCGTCTTCCCTAATCCAAACTGGACAGCCCATTGTGGCTGTCTGGGGGGAAGGCATTGTCTTCCCCTAAACCTAACCTGATGCTGTGATAAAATACCCTAACCCTGATATATTGCTGTTTTAAAAGACCCTAACCCTAATCTAATGCCGTAATAAAAGACTCTAACCCTGATCTATTGCTGTTATAAAAGACAGTAACCCTAATCTAATGCTGTAATAAAAGACCAGAACCCTAACCCTAATGCTGTAATAAAATACCCTAACACTAACCTTTCCAGGCAATTCCGGCTTGGGAGGAGACGTTGGAATTTTTCAAAACCTTACCCTGCCAGAGCCATTGGATCAAAACCTATTATTCTAAGGATTTTATATGAAGGATCATACATAAACTAATTATCGGAATATTCAACATAAATAGTTAATTTAAAAAAATTAAAACGCTTCTTAAGGCGTTTTCTATATTTCCTTTAGGCATCCCTACCCTTCAACAACATGTCCGCAGATCAGGACTTCAGAGCACTTATTAGAAGCATGGATCGCCTCCTGAGAGCCTTCCATCATGCCCAACTGCTAAAAATTAAATCTGAAAAAAAATCGACAGCCGCAACGGATGGCCACCATGGCAAACAGGATCGCGGTTGATAATAGACCAGCAGTACCAAATCCCACCATGGAACTAATTGATGGCAATGCAAGAAACTGGCTACATGTAGTGGTCGAAATCTTTGACCAACACTACCAGGATACATTTGGTGACAGCTCAATACGAAATCCTTTCCTCTTCTCTTGTAACATGTATGTTCTGTGTTTCCGCCTTCATTATGTTTCATTTTGGTTTAGTCCTGTGACCTAGTTTTCCCCAGTCTGTTTGATTAGTCATTGACTCATCAGCTCCCTTTTGTTTGCCCATGCATTTATACCCTGTGTTCTCCCTCAGAGTTCGTCCATTCTCGTTAATGTTAAGTTGTGTTTAAGTGAGTGTCTCCTGAATTTTTATATTAAATACTATTATTCCTCTTCTCCATCTTCATCGTGCTTTTCACTACACCACGTACCGTAACATCTCTAGTCCGTTGGGATTAAGCTTGGGGTATTGTGATCAAATGGTCCCGCAAACATATTACCACAATCCAGGAAAACACTATTGAACTGGCCACTCAAGAAATCTCTACCCTCATCAAACAAAAACTAGGCAGAGGGTCAGAGCAAAAGTTCTCAGTCCAAACACACATAAAACTCCATGGACGAGACGGGAGTGAGAAATACAAGACACAGACAGAGATGCACACCAGGAACAACGAGACTGCTCAGAAAACAGTCAGTAACACAAAATAAGAATTCATAAAAATGCAAAGCCAAAAGGCTTATAAATAGTCAAAGGTAATGGTAACACTTTATAATAACGGCATGCTATTAAGCATTTGTTAAGCATTACTAAACCGTTAATTCATCATTTATAAAGCATTAATAGACATGAATAAGCAGTTTATAAATACAGCTACAAATGCTTTGTTCTTGATTTAGAAGCATATCTATAATGTGTTTAATAATTGTATTTTCATACTTTATTAATGATCAATTTATCATTTCTAAATGAAGTATAGCATTATTTACAAACCAGTTACATTATTTACCATTATTTACAAACTAGGTGTTGTCATTGATTAATAAGATCACTTAGAAATTGAAAGTAAATGTAGTAGATTCAGGTAGTTATAAAGCATTTAGTAGTGGTCAGTTCACTATTTTGTGAGCTCATCTAAAGTGAGGACTAGTTGTGCTTTGTAAAGCATTTATAAAGGAGATTTAAAGACTCAGTTTTCTTCTAAACAGAAAAAGGAAACAAACACAACACAGTGATACAGAATATAAAAATATTTAACAGCCTTTAAATCTCCTTGATAAATGCTTTACAAGGCATAACTAGTCCTCACTTTAGATGAGCTCACAAAAATAGTTAACTGACCACTACTAAATCTTTTATAACTAAATTAACCATGAATTACAGTAAAAATACTTGTTAATAAAGCATTTATTAACACACTAAGTAACTATTACTATATGTCTGAATAATAATAATATGTATTTAAACAGTTTATTAATCATTTACTTTCTTACCATCTTACCATCTTATATGAACCAGTTATCAATACTTCATTTAGAAATGATAAATTGATCATTAATAAAGTATGAAAATACAGTTATTAAACACATTATAGATATGCTTTAAAATCAAGAACAAAGCATTTATAACTATTTATAAACTGCTTATTAATGTGTATTAATGCTTTATATATGACAAATTAACTGTTTACTAATGCTTAACTAATGATTAATAGCGTGCAGTTATTATAAAGTGTTACCAAGGTAATGACATGATTAAAAAATACACAGCTGTAACCAGTTAACTAATAATGAGCAGAGAGTTCTGGGAAATGTAGTCTGGGAATAACAGAGTCCAGGTGAGAGTGAGGCACTGCTGCCCTCTGCTGGTGCAGATGCAACATCGGGCTTTGAACTTTCTAGCTTTTTGTCCCAGTTTGACTCAGTTTGGACTTTGTTTGCGTGTGTGTGTGTGTGTGTGTGTGTGTGTGTGTGTGTGTGTGTGTGTGTGT
Source organism: Vimba vimba (assembly GCA_022828995.1). Taxonomy (NCBI): domain Eukaryota; kingdom Metazoa; phylum Chordata; class Actinopteri; order Cypriniformes; family Leuciscidae; genus Vimba; species Vimba vimba. Next base: position 245,399 of record CM040830.1, on the reverse strand, counting down.
GTGTGTGTGTGTCGAATCGTCCTTGTTCGCAGTTGTATACAAGTACATGTGAGTTAACCTTTAGTTTACTGGGTCTCGTCTATGGCTGCGTTGTTGCTTCGCTCTTTTGTATTCGTATTTACCTGTGGAAGTTATTCAACTCTGTTTTGAACTTGAACCTTCTTCTTCATGGGCTTAATATGTCATAACTCCTGACACTTTTGTTCATATGCACATTTTTAGGATGAAATCTATGTAAAGTTTTAAATATGAGGCCCTAGGAACGGATGTGTTGAAGTCGTCGTACACTGTACAATAATTCAGTTTCTAATTATTAACAATTGAAAGACTCGATTTCACATACATACCAAAGTTTTAAAAACTCTTTTTTAAATGCATTCACATTTTAAAAACCTAATGAATAATAATTAATGTTTTTTAAAAAAAAAAAAAACTTTCCAACGTCTATTTGATCCGAATAAGGCTATAGTCCATTTATCATTTCCCTCAGCACACTTCTCTGAGTGTCCCAGTGGAGAAAATTACATAATGCCCTTCTTCTAATTGGGAATTGAGTAAAATTACATGATGTATGATGTACAAACAAGTCCTAAATGAAATAATAATATACTTAGTGGTGAAAAAAACAGATAGATGTATTTAACTGTCATGAAAGTGACGGGAGAGGAAAGAGACCATCTCAAATTGGGGAAAATTACTGGCGAGCAATTATTGTTAATATCTCAGAGTGGTGAATGGAGGCGCCAGACTTTTCTTCACTTCATCAATCAATTCATATCTCATTAGTTAATTTTATTTATGATTCTCATAATGGTTCCTGTTGGCCTCTGAGCATCAGCCGCTGTTCAAATGAAAGAAGACATAACATATCTTATATAAGTTCATGGCTGCATTTTTATAATTGTTTTTCCCAGCACTATTGATCACTTTTAGCCTATTTCAGAGATTAATGGAGTGGCAATAATTGTAAATAGTTGTAATTGGACATGCTGGTCCAAGCCATGTCTGTGTTTAATATTGCACAATAATGCAATACATAAAAAAAAGACCGTTCATAAGCATTAGGCTGAATATTTGGGTTTGAATGTAAGGTTATAGTACATACTGAGGTCAGATGTTGTCAACAAATTGCCTGCTTAAGTATTTATACACTCGTTTAATGTTTAAAATCTCCATTTCCTTCAAGACATTGAGGCTGAGCGAAGGAAAAGTGAGAAGAATGTCTCATATTCAGTGGTGTTTTAATATCATCCTCTCAGCTCTTGTCATGCTGTATGGAAACTGCTCTCTGATGCATGACTGACAACGAACGTGGTTATGCATGTTACAAAGAAAATGAAGACAAACCGCTATAGCTGTGACAACAGATTTGGATAAATAGAGACAGCTTTTGCATGATTTGGACATTTGAATGATGAGTCCCAATTTCTGGAAAGGTCATCAAATTTCAAAACAATCAGAAGGTGTGTGCAATATGAGAACTCTAAATTATTAATTTAGTGCATATTTCACCTCTCATATGTTAAAAAAGACCTAGGGCCAGATTTACTAACAGTTTGCACCAGTGAAACCCCTCTTTTAGCATTGAAAAACTACAGTCAGGATTTACTAAAGACACGCAGTGAAACATTAGCGCTGAAAAGGCGAGGACAGGGATATTTGCAGGAGTTTTCCTTTCAGACACAGAATTTAAAGTAGGAGAGTATTTAAATGAATCACGCAAGGTGATTTACTAAAGTTTGCGCTCATCTATTTATTGGTATTTGCGGCATTATTTGCCGCTGAAAAAAGCATGTCTTAAACCAGTGCTAGTTTGAGTTGGTCATTATGGAAATGATCCGGCTGCTCTAGCGCTCACAGAAAAGTGTTTTCAGACTTTTGCCATTTTTTGAACATAGCAAAAGATTCAGTTTTAAAGTTGTGAAGATCACAGTAAATAAATGTTAATGGTTTTGAGCATTTGTTTGATGGTTCACCATCTGACCACAGGTACGATAAAGAGTCTGTGGCTGTTCTGTACGCAGACATCAAGGGTTTACATTTACCTGCACTATGTGTAAATGCATTTCTTCTCGTTGTGCAGGCATCCGTAAAAATATCTTTAAATTGATAAATTTATCAAAACATTATCATTTATCTTTTAACAAAAGCTGTTATAAAAGACATGTTAGTGAGCAGTTTTCATATAATCTCTCCCCTGTGAAGGCCTCATCGAAACACTGATCCTCCTCAGACTCGTCTCCACACCGGCGTGATGATCTTCAACCAGATGAACTGGAGAATATTCTGAATGTTCTGATCCAATCTGACCTCTGACCTGTAATGCTGCCTGAATCATAATCACACACTGTTCGCTCGTTGGCCAGAGGAGAACTGAGACTGAGTCTAGTTTCTCACAAGGTTTATCTCTCCATTCTGTCCCTGATGGAGTTTTGGTTCCTTCACTGTTGCCTCTGGCTTTTATCTTGCTTAGTTGAGGACATTTAATATCCAACAATATTATTGATCTCATGCATTGACACCATTATATGAGAACTGAACTGAGCTGGATGATGACATCTCGGTTTTTATATAAATTAACTAAATTAATAACTTTTTTACAGCAAAAATGAACCATCACTGAACTTCCTTAAGCTGGACTGTGACGCTCTTTTCTTCACTGTAAAAAAGCCAACTTACTGAAAGTTCTCCAAATAAACATAAAACAGTAAAATGAACTGAGATATTTTTATTGGAAGTGTTCATGCATCATACTAAGTTGATTCAACAAATTCGTTACTGAAATGATGAAAACGTACAATGTTTTTTTGTTCAAACTAAATCGTTTTAGTTATCATTGAAGTCCACGTTTTTTGTTAGCGCGTGCGCAGTTTGAACCCTGAACGCATGCGCAGTTTGAGACTCGGCGGTTAGGTCTCTGTCTGCAGCTGGTGGTGAGAAGCATAGACGGTTGAGAAGTCGGTAGCGAACTGCCTTCAGTTCAGCGTTTCTGCAGAATCACTGGTATGTATTAATCATTTTTATAATCGACTGTATGTTATTTGTCATATATGATGTTTTGTGCTCTTCCCAAACTGATGGCCTGATGTAATTCACCATCACTGTTACAGGCCGCTGTTACATCACTACCAACTCTGACCAACTAATACTGGAAGAGGCCAATGCTGATGTTATCCTTCCTATTCAATCCAGCGTTTCCAAAGAGTCACAGGTATGTATTAACGACACACTGATGGGAATATTGCTCTTTGTGTTGTTTACTGTATCGCTTGTTTATACAAGGGGTTTGTTACCGCCGGCGCTCTCTGGAAGACTACATTACCCATCACTGCCTAGAACTACAGCAAACTACGGCAGCTCAAATAGCTCAAAATACACAGCACGTTTAGTTGTTTTTTTTCTCGTGGTGACTCTCCCTGCATTCCAAATGGCATAATGTTATGTATTTTAAAAATAATATTTTTTTATTGTGAATAAAATTTTTATTTTAAACTAATTCATTAATGATTTAAGAAAGAATTGATGTGCTATGTTAAACATTTTTGAAGTAGAAATCCGTTTTGAAAGTTTAAAACACTGTTAATTACAATTACTAGGTTAGCTGAAAGAAATATTGTTAAAAAAAGGTACAAACTAAGACTTGACTTGGCCTTTAGGGACTTGAACATGTCTGGTATTTATCATTTTTATAATCAACTGTATGTTTTGTCATATCAAATGAGATGTTTGCTCATTATGTATTTACACTAGTTGAGGAGTTCAGAGAGAGATGGCCTGCCACCTGCACTTTTTCTAAAGGATGAGGTAAACCATTTAATAGCAACTGTCAATATTAATTATTATTTTAATTATTATTTCTAAAGATTATTATGAATTATTATTTCTTTAGAACATTTTAGGAATACTTATAGTAGTAAAACTTTGTGGTGATTCCAACTGACTCGTTTTTTACAGATCTCCATGGAGTTTTCGTGTATCTGTAACGTCGACCATGAGAATCTACTTTGAATGAACACATATAGAGAGGAAAATAGTAAGTAAATAACTTTATAATATCAGTTATCAATATCATAAATTTAATTATGACATCAGTCTGTTTTTCATGCAGTTGTCAATTGGGAAACTGTGCATGTTTTATTGACAAATTTTATGATTTTACATTTTACTTTTTTGATTCCACTGTATGTAAAAGAGCAATCTGTACATTCTTTAAAAAAAAATCTTTGTTATGGACCAAGTCATATGAATTTGGAATTACATGAGGAAGAGTAAAATATGACAGAATTATCATTTTTGGATGTGCTGTATACATTTAACTCACAAAGGAGTAGAGATCCCTATGTTAAATTATTAAGAGTTAAGGTCATAGTGCATCTGCAGATTAAAATTAAAAAAATATTTTTTTTTCCCCTTTCTTTTTAGGTGAGTGACATTACCACACGTCAGAAAACAACAGATCTTGAGGGATTGCCACTTTTCCAGCATGAAAACTCTACAAGTTTACCCAGGATGCATCTGGTAAATTACCATTTTCATTTTCATTTCTTGGTCATTTTTTAATCTATTTATGTGTTACATGTATTCAGGTTATTTACACAACAACATAAATAATAATAATAATGTTGTTGTTATTATTTTTAAATTTACACTTCAATTAATACCCCTATCTCATGAATTATTCTCCCAGGATACTGATCCTTTAGACCACAGCACCAAAGATGTAGAGATGGGAATCCTTACTGTGGCCGAAGATGCCGCTGTGACATCACTACCAACTCTGACCAACTAATACTGGAAGAGGCCATTGTTCTTGAGGACATTACAGATCTACCAGCAGTATACACTTGTTCGGACTCATGAATGCACTGAATATGGATTATCCAAAAGAACTGAAGTATACTTTCAAAGTAATTCAGAAGATTTTCATGGATCTTGGAGGTGCCTTCTCTGCAAGACAAAGCCATTTTGCAAATGTCATGGGAACATTTGTGTGACATTCCTCCACTGGACACTGGTTCTTTTATAGTTAATGACTAAAAAAAATAAAATAAATACTGCTCTGTCAATGTATTGATTAATGTTAAGTATTAATTGGTTTCAACCTTAGCTTTAAAGGGATAGTTCATCCAAAGATGAAAATTCTGTCATCATTTACTCACCCTCATGTTGTTCGAAACATGAGTTTATTTCTTCTGCTGAACACAAAAGATGATATTGTGAAGAATCTTACTACCAAATATTTGATAGTAGCCATTGACTGCTGCAGGATTTTAAGGCTACCGTCAACTGTTTAGTTACCAGCATTCTTCAGACTATCTTCATTTTAATTTCAATTTCAATTTAAGGGTAAAAGATGACTGAATTTTCATTTTTGGGTGAACTGAACCTTCAGGCTAATGTTCTTTAACATGCATTGGTAAGTACCATGCATTGAGTTAACAAATGCAAGACTTGCTACGATAATGTCATTGTTGTGCATCAGACACAAACTGTTTAAATAAAAAAAGTTATCTGACTCGTGTTATGGTCTGTCTCTTATTTAATTAAACTATTTAAATAATATATAATAAATCAATATAGGCCTATAAGATAATAGGCCCATTTGTGTTCAGCCAACTAAAAATACTTTGTTCTTTTATTCATTAGCTAAACATGACTATTTATGTTGAAGCAACTTATGATTTTAACGTAATCTTTTTAATTGCGTGGACTTCAGTCCCTGTTTGTGGAGTTTACTCAAAAAAGAGCTTGCGATAAGTTGCCTTATTTTTTTAAGTTGACCCAACTTTTTTTTTTTACAGTGTTCTAGAAACAAACTTTGTTGCATCATTTTCCTGTTATCACTGTAAAGCTGCTTTGAAACAATCTGTATTGTAAAAAAACGCTATATAAATAAAGGAGACTTGATTAATGATTGTGTGAATCTTTTAAATTGTTCTTATTATTTTGGTTCTAACATTTTCTTGCTTTACTGGAGGTAAATCCACTGAATGGCACAGGAATGTGCACCCATGAATCTTTGACAAACAGACCATATGACTTGAAGTGACTTTGACTTCATTTCAAGTCTTTAAGACTTGACAAAAACAATAGAAGAAGAAGATCTCTGTAAACCAGGAGCGGATAGCAGTTGCGGATAGCACATGTAAAAATAACACGATCATCAAACATTAACCAGCATATAAATAAAAAATGCCTAACGTTTGCAAAAACATGATTTTCTCTGCTTTTTGTTCAAACTTACCCACATTCAAGTGTTGATAAATAAGAATGAATGAAGAGTTTTGTTTTGTTTAAAAGCAGAGGGTATGTTGTTTCTTTTGATATATTGACTGTTCAGATATTTATACAACAAAATATTCAGGAGATCATGAAAGTTTTGTGAATATGATAAAAAATGCTGGAGCTGTCTGAAACTAAAAAGAGTTAGTCAACATTTTTAATAACTGAAATTAATTGACATAATCTGTATGTAATATTTTAGATATTTTGTATGTATATGAGAGTAGAAAAATGTCTCCATTTGATTTATTTTGACTTGACATCAGACAACAATGTATTCAAAATTATAATATTTGAACAAGTTAGTAGTTGTAGAAAGGCATGTAAAAGTAAGCAAGCAATCAAATGTTATTTATATAGCACTTTTCCAAACAAATCAATGCAGTTCAAAGTGCTTTACAGGCAAAAAAAAAAAAAGGAACCAATAGATACAAATAAAGTTATTAAAGGATTAATTAAGGCATACAATAACTATAAATGAAAAAAAAAACAATAAGATATTGTTATATTTGTTATAATATCCTGGAAGATTTTACAGGAAGGCCAGACTACAGAAATATGTTTTTAATTTAGACTTAAAACTATTCATATTTTCAGCACGTCTTGCTGTTGTTGCAGAGGCGAGGAACACAGCAGCTAAAAGCAGCATCACCAAATCTTTTAGTTCTACCAAGTGATACTATTAAAAGAAAAGTATCCGAGGATCTGAGAGTCCTTACAGGTTAATTTACTGTAAGCATTATTGAAAGATAGTCAGAGCAAATCCATGCAATGCCTTATAAACTAATAAAAGGTTTTTAAAATTAACACAGAAACTAACAGGTACCCAGTGTAATGACTTTAGTATAGGTGTAATGTGCTCTCTCTTCTTGGTCTTTGTCAATACTCGAGCAGCAGAGTTTTGTATTAATTGTAGTTTAATAATTGTAGTCTTTGGTAGACCAGAAAGGAGGGCATTACAATAGGCAAGCCTGCTAGTTATAAATGCATGCATTCATTTTTCTGTATTGCTCAGAGAGAGAAACGGTCTTATTTTACTAACTTGTTCAAATATTATAATTTTGAATACATTGTTGTTCGTTGCTCGGACTCGCTCTCCCAGTTTAAAACTAGATTAAAGACGCATCTTTTCAGCCAGGCATTCATATAATATCGTTAATCTCACAGTTTCAAACTACAATACGGCCTCTAGTTCATAAATGCCAGAGGAGAACTGGCCCCCGACTGAGCCTGGGTTCTCCCAAGGTTTTTTTTTTTTCTCCATTAGGTCACCTGATGGAGTTTTAGGACACCATTAGGTCACTTGATGGAGTTTTTTCGGTTCCTTGCCACTGTTGCCTTTGGCTTGCTCAGTTGGGGATATTTAATTGTATTCTATCAATCAATAAATTCCACTAGAAACAAACTTTGTTGTATTATTTTATTTTAATTTAATACTGTGAAGCTGCTTTGATACAATCTGTATTGTGAAAAGCGCTATACAAATATACTTGATTGATGATTGATTGATTGATTATTTTAGCAATGTTCTTTAGATGATAAAATTATATTTTGGTAATATTATGTACATAAGCTTTAAAATTAAAATCAGAGTCAAAGACAACGCTACATTTTTTGCCACTTGGTTTGGGTTTAATCCCGGGATGTTTAGTTTAGGGGTCAATTTCTCTCTCTGCACTTATGATCCAATAATCAAAACTTCTGTTTTGTCTTGGGTCAGTTGTAAGAAATTGTGAATTTTATGTCATTTTATGTCTTGGATGCAATTTGCAAGTGAATCAATTTGCCCAGTGTCATCACAAGACATGGCTACATATAACTGTGTAGAATCAGCATAACTGTGATAAGAGATGCCATGTCTCCTGATGATACGGCCAAGAGGTAACATGTACAGATTAAAAAGTAGTGGTCCTAAAATTGATCCCTGAGGAACTCCACACGGTACCTCACGGTATTCAGTTAAAGTAAAAATATCTGAATACAATTCAAATAAAGTTGGATACAATAATCTGTTCCTGCAAAGCAGCAGAGAAGGTTAACGGACAGGTTATGATGTTGGTGTGAAGCGGCGCGTGTCACTTTGAAGCCACGAGGGACGAGCCAAGGAGACTGACAGCTCAGATGATGTCATCAAAAACCCAGCGGGACGAAAACAGGATAATGGAGCCAGCCAAGCGTGGCCGTCAGAGGAAAGCCATCACACACTGCCATAGAAGGTAAATAACTCAACACTCTTAAAACCTCGGGGCAACAAATACTAGGGAACTTTATGACTTTACATAAACATTGTCTTAGTTATTTCACAGTTATTAAGCACACGTTTTAGGCCTGGAAGTAAATGAGCAATTTTCTTTTTAAAAGAGCTTTAAAAGAAGGCTACATCCCAGACAAAATGATTTTACATTCATTATTTTGTTGTTCAACTATTACAAGTTTATCAGTGTTGTCTTGACCAGGTTTGTGTTACCCTGCTCAGTGCAGATTGTAATGATGTTGAGAGGCGTCTGAACATGCTGAGATGCAAGTCAACCCAAATGCAGGAGTTTAACGTCAAGGCAACAGGTCCGTAGACTAAACGAAACTTTGTGCCCCGATGAAACGTACAAATTTAACAAAAATTAACACAAAATTAACAGAATGCATAGGGTTGGGAGATTTGGATACTCCAACAAGGAGAGCATTACAATAATCAGTTTGTGAATAAACAACATAACTAAATCAATCTTTCAGCAACAGAAAAGGACAACATAGGCCAAATACATGACATTTTTCTAAGATGAAAAAAGGAGGCCTTTACCCTATTCTGCACAAAAGGCTCAAAGGACAGGCTAGCATCAAAGATGACTCCAAGATTTTTATTTTACTTTGTAACTCCAAGGCAACACCATCAACTGACAGATCTATAGAAACAGTATTACGCAGTAGATGGGGAGAGCCGGGGAGCATGACTTCAGTTTTAGAGATATTTAGATGCAGAAATTATTAGACATCCACAACTTAATCTCAGAGATACAGTTGGAAAGATGAGAAACATCCACAAATTGACCCGGCTTGGAATGAATGTAAATCCGTGTCATCAGCATAGAAATGATAGCTGAGGTCAAAAGATCTTAATAGCAGACCAAGAGGGTAGATATCAATGCTAAAGAGCAAAGGACCGAGAACTGAGCCCTGTGGGACACCGGTACAAACAGATCTAAAACAGATCTAAAAACCACACATAAAAACAAATTGACTGCGATCCCTAAAATATGACCTAAATCATTCTAAGGCAGTCTCAGATATACCAAAGACAGTTTCCAATCGGTTAAGTAAAAGCATCAACGGTGTTGAAAGCTGAAATAAGATCTAGTAGAATGAGTCTCGAGAGCCAGAATCAGAAGCTAATAATAAATCATTGATGACTTCAACCAAGGCTGTTTCAGTGCAATGCATTTTCCCAAACTCGATTGAAGGGTCTCGAACAAATTATTAACCATTAATTGATTGTGTAAAATAAATATTTAAATAGCATTTATTTTTGTATTGTATTATATTTTTATGCTAGTAAGTGGTGTTAAAAATTATTCTGCACAGTAATGAGCCGGTGTGGGATGTGTTGGGCAGCTGTGAGCCAGAAAGTCCAAGGCCACTATTGGTCCCAATCCGCCCCTGGTTGAGAGGATCAATCACTGTTTTCCATGTTCGTGGAGTAAATAGGCTATAATCTGTATGTGTACATGGCTAATTTAAAAATGGCAGGTGCTTGAGTTTTGCGTGCGTTCGGCCAATCAGTGAACACTAACATCACTGATAGTTGCTATTGTGCTGGGTTAGAACCTACTCTGAAGCAGGAGCTCATTTAGTTCCCCCAATAGGTGTTCCTAACTAAAACCTTCCCAGTTCCTGTGGTGCGAACACGCCTATAGTTAATCCGGTGCGAAAGCCCCTATTCTTTATTGCTAAATATCAAAGACCGGTTGTTGAGGTATTTTGCATATGTTTAACCCCCTGAGGTCGGCTGTCGCGCCGGCGCGATAGGCTCGTTTTTTTTCCTTATCAGTGCAAACAAAATCAAAATTCTAATATTAATTTTTATCTTATATGCTTGTGTTGTACATCAATCGATCCTATTAAGTGTGTATTTTTTTTGTGCATACTCATAATCAAATCAAAATCAAATCAAGTATATTTGTATAGCGCTTTTTACAATACAGATTGTATCAAAGCAGCTTCACAGTATTAAAATAAAATAATACAACAAAGTTTGTTTCTAGTGGAATTTATTGATTGATAGAATAAAATTAAATATCCCCAAAATATCCCCAACTGAGCAAGCCAAAGGCAACAGTGGCAAGGAACCGAAAAACTCCATCAAGTGACCTAATGGTGTCCTAAAACTCCATCAGGTGACCTAATGGAGAAAAAAAAACCTTGGGAGAACCCAGGCTCAGTCGGGGGCCAGTTCTCCTCTGGCATTTATGAACTAGAGGCCGGATTGTAGTTTGAAACTGTGAGATTAACAATATTATATGAATGCCTGGCTGAAAAGATGCGTCTTTAATCTAGTTTTAAACTGGGAGAGTGAGTCCGAGTAACGAACAGTATCAGGAAGGCTATTCCAGAGTTTTGGAGCCAAATGTGAAAATGCTCTCCCTCCTTTGGTTGATCTGGATATCCTAGGTATGACCAAAAGCCTCGAATTTATTGATCTTAAAGAGCGCGATGGATTATAGGGTGATAGAAGATCCGTTAAATAGACTGGAGCTAAGCCGTTTAGGGCTTTATAAGTCAGTAGCAATACCTTATAATTAATACGGAACTTTATAGGTAGCCAATGTAGTGATGATAAAATCGGTGTTATATGATCATATTTTCTTGATCTAGTAAGAACTCTAGCGGCTGCATTTTGGACTAACTGTAGCTTGTTTATTGAGGATGCAGGACAACCGGCTAATAAAGCATTACAGTAATCTAGTCTCGAGGTCATGAATGCATGAACTAACTTTTCTGCATCAGATACTGATAGCATATTACGTAGCTTAGCAATGTTTCTAAGGTGGAAAAAGGCAGTTTTTGTAACATACGAAATATGATTTTCAAAAGACAGGTTACAATCGAGTATAACACCCAGGTCTTTTACTGTAGAGGATAAAGTAACAGGACATCCTACGATGTCAAAGTTGTATTGTGAGAGGTTCTGTGGGCGGTTTTTTGAACCGATAAGTATTACCTCTGTCTTGTCTGGATTTAATAAAAGAAAATTACGCGTCATCCAATCTTTTATATCTTTAACACACTCTGTCAATTTGGATAAATTAGCGTTTTCATCCGGCCGTGATGAAATATATATTTGAGTGTCGTCAGCATAACAATGGAAACTAATTCCATGTTTCCTTATAATATTTCCAAGTGGCATCATATATATTGAGAATAACAGAGGGCCCAACACAGATCCCTGCGGCACTCCATAGTTTACTGGAGTTATGATCGATTTTTCTCCATTTAAATAGACAAAATGGTAGCGGTCAGATAAGTATGATCTAAACCAGCTTAATGCTTGTCCTTGAACACCAGTATAATTTTGTAGTCGATCTAAGAGTATTGTATGATCTATAGTATCGAACGCAGCACTTAGATCAAGTAAAACTAGTATTGAGATACAGCCTTGGTCAGAAGCTAAGAGTAAATCATTTGTGATTTTAACGAGCGCAGTTTCAGTGCTATGATGCGGCCTGAATCCAGACTGAAACTTTTCATAGATATCATTTTCTTGCAAGAAAGAGCCCAGTTGAGTGGACACAACTTTTTCTAGTATTTTAGACATAAAAGGTAGATTTGAAATGGGTCTATAATTTGCTAGATTATTATGATCTAATTGTGGTTTCTTAATGAGAGGTTTTATAACTGCCAGTTTAAATGTTCTTGGAACATGACCTAAAGATAAAGACGAGTTAATAATATTGAGGAGAGGCTCTTCCACTACAGGTAACACTTCCTTCAGTAGTTTAGTTGGTATAGGATCTAATAAACATGTTGTTGTTTTAGATGAAGTGATAAGTTAATTTAACTCTTTTTGTTCTATAGTTGTAAAGCACTGTAATTGTTCTTGCGGGGTGATAATTGAGGCTGAATTATAAGGCGCGATTGAGGATTGAACGTTTACAATTGTGGTTCTGATGTTTTCTATTTTTTCAGTGAAGAAGTTCATGAAATCATTACTACTAAACTGTAACGGGATATTTTGTTCGGGTGACGTCTGTTTATTTGTTAGTCTAGCCACGGTGTTAAATAAAAACCTAGGATTGTTTTGGTTGTTTTCTATTAGTTTGCGGAGATGCTAAGCCCTGGCCGCTTTTAGGGCCTTTTTATAACGTGACATACTGTCTTTCCACGCGATTCTAAAGACCTCTAAATTAGTTTGTTTCCATTTACGCTCTAAATTACGGGTTTCTCTCTTTAGAACATGCGTAGTATTATTGTACCATGGTGCTTTAATTTTCTCTGTAACCTTTTTTAATCTAACGGGTGCAACAACATCCAATGTTCTAGAGAGAATGGTGCTCATAGTGCTAGTTAGTTCTTCTAGTTCATCTGTTTGTTTGGGTTCAGGCAGCAGCTGAGACAGATCAGACAAGCAACTCGAGAAATTATCTATGGTGGATGGAAGGATTGTTCTGCCTGGTCGAAAACGCGGCGCCGCATGACATATTACAGCAGTACGTAATATGCAAGTTACCAAGTAATGGTCAGTGACATCATCACTTTGTGGAATGATATCTATATCGGTTGGATCGGTTCCATATGATATAATTAAATCGAGTGTATGATTAAGACGATGAGTTGGTCCGGTGACGTTTTGTTTGATCCCAAAGGAATTTAATAAATCTATAAACGCAGCCCCTAACGCATCATTTGGATTATCTACGTGTATGTTAAAATCTCCAACAATTAATGCTTTATCTACATTGACCAATAGATCTGAGAGAAAATCTGCAAACTCTTTTAGGAAATCAGCGTAAGGCCCAGGCGGTCTATATACGGTAACCAAGGCTAGAGATAATATGGATTTTTTTCTAACATCTAAGAGCGTAACATTTAGTACAAGTATTTCAAACGAAATAAACTTATAACCCGTTTTCTGAGTAACATTGAGAATATCTCTATAGACCGCTGCAACACCGCCGCCACGACCAATCAGACGGGGTTCGTGCTTATAGGAGTATCCTAATGGAGTAGACTCATTTAGACCGAAATAATCATTAGGTTTAAGCCAAGTTTCAGTAAGGCAAAGTACATCGAAGCTATTATCCGTGACTATTTCATTTACAATAACTGCCTTAGGTGTGAGTGATCTAATGTTTAGAAGACCTAGCTTTAGAAATTGTTTTTGGTTACTAATAGCAACATTTTCTGGTTTAATAACAATTAGATTTTTTCTAGATCCTGCAGTAGATTTATTATTTGATCTCACTAAACGAGGAATAGATACAGTTTCTATGCAATATTCTACACTATTTATATCAGTTAATTTGGTGCAGCAGAGACTATGATTTGAACTTTTGGTTACTAGTCAAAAGGTATTTAACATTTTGGAGATGTTATCTGACAGAAGATCCGATCCGAATCTGCTTGGGTGTAAGCCATCAGCACGGTAAAGCCTAGGACGCTCCCAAAACAGATTCCAATTATTTACAAAGAGCAGTTTCTGCTCATTGCACCATGATATTAACCATTCATTTAGCGCGAATAATCTACTAAACTTTTCATGACCTAGTCGGTACGTGGGAAGCGGTCCTGACACAATGATCGTTATATCAGGCGATGTGCTGCGTACCGTATCGATCAGATTCCTGAAGTCTTTTTTCAGGACCTCTGTCTGTCGCAGCCTGATGTCGGCCCCTCCCGCGTGCAAGACCACAGTTCCGACGATAATAAAAACAAAGTGTTGTGCTTTTCGCCAAATAAAGAAAAATAAACATGATGCGCGTTCTGCCGTCTCTCTCAATGTGAAACTCATTCTGAAACGCGACATAAAATGACCTGTAACTCAGCGAATGTTTGTCACACAGACTTAAAACACATGTCTATACAACGCTTGGAGTCTCTATTTTTAAAATATGTAAATTATATAAAAAACAAATATTCTCTGTTTAAGTAATCCGTAAGAAAGCAGCGACATGTACAGTTTCTCAAACACATCCTAATTAACTATAATGTGACCACACCCACGCGCGCACGAGCGATTGACATGCAAATGATCCACGCGGCAGAACGCAGACCTGTAAACGCCCTCATCACCTCAAAACAAAGAATAAGAGACTTCGGTAACTTACTCCTCTCTGCTTTTCATCGAGTTTGAAGATGTGCTGTGCTGTTTACCTTGTGCTGTGCTGTGCTGTGCTGTTTACCTTGGGATTTACCTCAGAAGAACGCGATTTGAAGATGAGAAGATTTTTAAGGTAAGACATGTTAAACTGGTCATGCCAGATTAAAATGTATGTTATGAAATGAGTTTGGAGTAAAAACATGAACTAAGCCTAATATCGTACATGTATATGCATCTATAAATAGACAGAAACATGTTAAAATGTGAACTAGACTGGTAGGCAACCTTTCAGTGCTAAATTTATATAGGCCTACTTCATATATATTTCACTCAGTTTTGATTAGCTTATGACACTGAAATAATGCTAAAATACTTCTTTATGCGTAATGTAGCTTGTTTGCGAATATCTACTAATGTGATTTAGTGCAAATATGTTTCAGCCTCCGGTAAAATATGTGATATAGCCTACTGTCTACATTATATTTTTATATAAATGCTCGATTTTGGTTAGCCGAAGACACGCTTCAATACTGCCTTATGCACAGATGTTTGTGAATACAGGTGTAAATGTTTGAAATGTAGTGATGTGTGTCGTTCGCGAACGATCCGTTCATTGCGTGTGTCACTAAATGCGTGCGGATACCCATCAACAGATACTCGCGGTGACGCGGTCTATGGCCCATAAATAGATATTTCTCCGTTCTATGGCCCATCAACTATACATTGTTTGTCCATAACCATCACTTGCTCAGCAGTTTACTTTGTATAATGTATGCTAAAAGTTTTATTTTGATGTTGTTTTTTAGGAATGTGAACCTTCAGTTCTCAGTGCGATCGAGAAATCATACCGAGTAAGTGCATAGACGTAATATTTTACAGATGAAATGTAGCCTAATTGTGTTTACATCGTCATAATATAAAAGTAGCCTACCTATTCTTGTGTGAAATGACAAAAACCATCCATTCTGCTTATACAGGAGACACTGCGCAGATGAGGGTGAAAACACAAGATACATGGAGGACAAAGACATTTCCATGTCCTGCACCTGTGACTGCATACAACAAACACATGAGGGGTGTTGACCTGTCTGATCAGCTGTTACAGTACTAGACAACACAGCACATAACCATGAAGTGGTACAGTAAGATTTTTCTACACTTCTTGGACATTGCTTCCACCAACTCTTTCATTGTGCACAAAGAGCTACATGGTAACTTGTCACATAAAGAGTTTATGGAGCAACTTATAACAGAGCTCTGTGGTGTGTCACAGAAAACGGCAATGAGTTTTAAATCAGTGTTGGAAACCGTTGTGCTGCTTAATATATATTTTTTATAACCTGTAATAGTTTTTTCAGGATTCTTTGAATAAAAATATTTTTTTATAAAAAAACAAAAGTTTGGTCTTTTTTTCTTTCTTTTTTGGAAAGGATGTAAGTGATAGTAATAACTTTAAGTCTTTCCATTGTTAGAAAATATTTCTATTTTGAATAAATGCTGTTCTTTTTAACTTTTTATTCATCAGTGAATCATTCTTAGGTCATCATTCTTTGTTCAGGCTGCCTCACAGCACCTTGATGGCCCATTAGCCATGGGGGGAGTGTCTTTAGTCACACCCCTGGTGTGAATCACATTAATATTCATGGCCCACGCATACAGCAGTGCTGACACAAAAACTGACATGCAAAATTAAAATCGTTATATTGTTGTTTGTGAAAGAGTGGTCAGAATGATTTTCACCTCATTTTGTAGAAAAAATTCTAGCCTACAAGAATAGTAATTCCAAAGTCTTATGGAAAACTATTCAGTATGTGTTAAATGGCCTTATTGCAGTGACAATGTTTTTCCCAAAACATACTAACCACGCATAATATTTTTTTTCTATAAAATGCAAACATGTACATCCATTTTGCTCACATATTATTGTAGCAGAGTTTGTGCTGAATACAACAAAATTACATGTTGGCCAATAGTATGTTGTAAGTAGCTGAAATAAGCACAAATGTCAGGTCATGTCAAAACATCTCAAGGGCCCCAAAAACACCTCAGACTCCAGAGGGTTAAAGAAGGTTGTTTACCAAGAAGGTCACCCCTCTTTTTTGCGTTTGAGAGATTAAAAAAAATATGTAAAGTCTTTACCTGTTGTTTTATTCTCCATATATTTTACATTTTTCTCAGTCATAGCACTTGTTCTGAGGCATGAAGCAGTTATCTCGCACTGATTGCATCTTCATCCACTACTGCTGCATCAGGAGGACGAGTCCAGGGATGAATCTTCAGAGTCAGCGGATTCTGAACCTCGACGAAAGAAGAAGAAAAAGGATAAAAAAAGTGAAATAAACAAGAAGAAATACAAGAAACTGGGGGTTGATTTTATTAAAGTCCCTGTAAAGGCAATTCTAAAAAAAAATTCTAAACACATTATAAATGTTAGAAATGTATTGCTAAAACATATTACAAAGACTGTGAACTGTGAAGTACTGAATTGTGGAGTTAGACCGTTAAACAGTTTTTCACCATTGCTGTGTTCCGGATTTTTTGGGCGGGGCTAAAACGGGGGCTCGATGACGCACTGAAGCCCTTGAGCTTCTGGACACACCCCTACTTGATGACGCACTGGAGCCCCTGACGCTGGCCCCTCCCCTAACAATATAGCACATTCACATCAGTTTGCCGATCGCGAGTTACTGTCAGTACTATTAGTTACTACAGCCTACAGTTACCTACTAGCTAGCTATGCCTTCGTCACGGAAATGCGTACTACCTGGATGCGATCACGTACAAAACAGATCGGTGTCCTTATTTAAATTTCAAAAAAACGATCACATCAAGAAGAGGTGGATTAATTTTGTGAAGAGCCACCTTGATGGACAGCTGAGGATCACCGCCAAAACCCGCCTCTGTAGTGGTCATTTTACACAGGATAGTTTTATAAACTTTAGTCGGAGACAACTGGGATTCACTGATAATCCGCTGTTACTGGTATGGGGCCGAACCGACTATCTCCCGCCTCGGCCTTCATCCTCCTGTCGACCACCAATGAGTGTAAGTTGCCTTGTGTGCTTATGTTATAATTATAGTAGGTAGTCCAGGCTCGAACATGTATGGCTTTGTAAAACAGCTGCTAGGAGCATCCATTCCGTCTGTAGCGGTGACAGTCACAGTTGAGTGTGGCGACGGCAGCTTTCCCGCGAATGGGCGTGGTTTCAGCGCAGCCAGCGGACACGCCCCCAGCGTTTGAGAGCAGAGACTACTGCTCATTTTTTCAAGATTTTGATAGCTTATTTTATGTACTTGCCGGCTTTTTTATCATTCAAATTTGGCTGGGTGGCTAATAACACATTTTTCTGTGGTGTGACAAACTCAGAACATACATAATTTTGACTTTACAGGGACTTTAAAGGTAAGTTTATACTATCAAAAGTATTCAAAGGTATAGTTCATCCAGAAATGAAACTTGTCAAGGCTTTAGGTGAATAACAGGAGAACAGGTCTCATCACATCCGCTTTTTGGAGAAAGTGTTAAAGGCAATATGTACTGACGGCTGTCACATGTTCAGTTTCTGTCCTGTCTGTATAAGTCCTCGTTAGTTACTGTGGTTTCTGATTAGTTAATCTTCGTCCAGCAGTTCCTGTTTAGTGTCCTCATTTACTATGTGTATTTACACTCCCTGTTCTGTTCAGTCCTTGTAAGTTGTTGTTTCCCTGGTGAAAAAAAATGCTAAGTATCTTGCAGTCAGACTAATTTAGTATATTTCAAGTGTGTTAATGATTAGTTAACTTGAAGTGTGCTATTTTGAAACAACTAATTTTGTACTAAGTATATTGTAGTTGTAATTAAATTGCAGTAAAGCATAACTTTAAGTGTATTTTGTGTACTTGTGTGTGCTAAATTGGAACAACTTCAAGTATACTTTAAAGGTGCTATAAGCGATGTCGGGAGACGTAACTTCTTGTTGACATTCGAATTGTTGTCAAACAAAACTAGTTAGCTAGACCCTCCCTCCTCCCCTCCCTTCCGGCATACAGGAAAGTCAAAGTAGTCACTACAAACAAAGTTAAGTTTTACTGATACTTCATTCAATGTGTAATGTCGCCAAGTTAGATAAATGCTTTTATATATTGCAGAACAGAATGCAGAAAAAGAGAAACATTATCTTAAAATCGTTTCGCCACCTGAGGTTACTATAGCTCCCATACAAGGACGCAATAATAGCATGATAACGTTAGCTTTGCGTTTCCCAGTGACATAAACAATGGCGGCGTCGTAAACAAATTTAGTCAAAGTTGTCAATAGCCTATAAATGAACATTCAAATTCATAACAAACAGTGGGTGAAAACAATCATTCACACAAATTGTCGCCCTACTGTAAATTTGCTTGATCATTTACAATAGAGATTGATCGTTAGCTGCTAGAAATATATATGTTGTATTCACCAAAGTTAACGCTGACTGCATAGTTCTAATTAACGTTACATCCTTGTGCTGGTTTGGCGAACATGAACGTCAGTTTAGAAAGAAAAATGGATTTACCTGTTCTGCAAAAACAGAGCAACTGAATGTAGGATTGGAAGCCCTTCTGCCGGCGGAGTTTCGGAGGTTTTGCCATGTAAATTCGGTACTTCGCGCGTTTCTTATCCTTGTCCCTCTTCTTTGTAATTTGTTCATCGGAACGTCGTCTCTTTGTTGTGTGTCAGCCATAATTCAAACTTCCCTCTTCTGCTTCTCTCTCCTCCACACCCCCTTCATGTGCACGTGCACTAACCCCCCAAACCCCACCCTCAAATACTTCTTGCCAGTTATTGGCTGGAACTGTGTTTCGTGGTGCAGGTGAGCCCAGTTTGTTTTTGTTGCCGTTTGTGGAGCCTGTGGTGTCTACAGAGACCGCGTTTTTTTTTTACAGTGTGTTCAGGGGACAGGCAGCTAGCGGATGGTGAGGAGATGTTTGCTGTATGTGACAAAACATGCGTAACATCGCTTATAGCACCTTTAAGTATAGGCCTGTGTAGTGACTTATTACATGCTTGATTAGTGATAGTGTACTTTATTTGTGTTACAAGTACACTACAAATTCAATACGAGTGTCTTCGAAACATACAAGCAATATACCATGGGCCCTATTTTAACGATCTGAAACGCAAGTGTCAAAGCGCAAAGCGCAAGTGACTTTGTGGGCGGGTCTTGGCGCTGTTGCTATTTTCCCGGCGGGATAAATGACTCTTGCGCCAGGCGCAAATCTAAAATGGGTTGGTCTGAAGCAGCTTCATTATTCATAGGTGTGGTTTGGGCGTAACGTGAAATAAACCAATCAGAGCGTCATCTCACATTCCATTTAAGAGCAGGCGCGTTTGTTCTAAAGCGGATTCCTATCATAACGGCGGATTTGCCAGACGCACGCCAGGAGCGGTTCACAGCCGAGGAGAGCAACGCTCTGGTCAGGGACGTTGGGGATGGAGAAACCCACCCAAATTAACTTCGGTTAAAAAGGCGTATGATAATTTGGGTAAATGTGTAAGCTAGATGTATGCTTTTATAATAAATTGTCTATCTATCTATCTATCTATCTATCTATCTATCTATCGTAATAATGTATGATTTGCAAAAATGAAAACTGCTGCTTCTGTGTAGATGAGAGAATCAAAGTGTATGCGCGTTGTGCACACGATTCATTGATTATGGCCAAGCATGCGCCCTTAAAATAGCATATGAATAACATGCGCAACGCGCCACTGACTTTAAACTATTTTTTCCTGGTTAGTGGCGCAATTGTTTTCTAAACCTGCAAAATAGCATGAAGGAATGTTTGCGCCGGAACACACCTCCTTTTTTGCGCTGAACCGCCCAATGAGCGCAAGTTCATTCCCTAGTTTAGCGACGTGCTTCTGTGGAGGGAAAAACGCGCTTTGCGCGGGTGCAAAATAGGAATGATACATGCGTCGCTGTACAAAGTCAATTGCGCTGGGTGCAAGATAGGGCCCCATAAGTGTATTTATATGTATATAATTTTATTTTTAAAAGATTTATTTTTGGCGTTTTATTAAGATAGGACAGAAAGTGAGGAGGGTGGGATCGGGAAAGGTCCACGAGCCAGGACTCGAACTCGGGTCTCCCGCAGCACATCGACGCTACATGTCAGCGCACTGCCCACGAGGCTATCGGTGCCAATAATAAGTGTATCATATTTGAGTAAAAAGTATAAGCTCAGTAATACCTTTGGCTTATTACAAATGCTACAAATTGCACACTCTATCTTCAATAACAAATGCACATTAATAAACAAATAATACTTGGCTATACTTTTTACAAAATACTATTATGTACTTTGAAAGTATACTTCCAATGCATTGTTACAATGATCATTTCCAGCACACAGTTAAAATAGCAACTGTCCCCCACCTAGCAACTGTGACAGCCGCTGTGATGTGTGGCGGTAACATTTGTACTGGATTTTTTAAAGTTATAATTGCCTAAAAACAAAATGGGTTTGAAAACCTATCTAAAAATGTCCACCATGGTCAATTTATGTACATAATAAATTCTAAAGAGTATAAACTAGCCTATATAAAATCACATAGCCTACTGGTAACATTAACAAGTCAATATTTTAACCCTTATTGTATTTGTTTTCTTTCATTTTTTATCATTAGATATATTTGATTACTCGATTAAATTGAAACCCAATACTAACATTTAAAAGTGTAATCTGGCGCTTTCATCTCCGGTGCGCAGTGCATTGTGGGGTAGGCAAGGCTGCGAAGGATCCTTCTGATGAATCCTGCACTCATGGGAAAAGGAGGATGCATTTTGAAGGACCTTCACATTGGGACAGCCTTTGTCGCGCCGCCATGACAGTCGGCTATACTTTCCCCTTTAAACAAGTGTCGGTGCGTCCTTTGAAGGATGCAGCCCCTGCATTGGGACACAGTTCATGTACAGTCCGACAGTTGCAGCTCTTCCTGATCTCTCCATCTGTGTGTGACTCCGGTTTAAGGCTGCACTCGCTCCTGGGTATTAATGACAGCCTGAGAGAATTCGGCTGTTATCTTGTTCCTTCTTCTTCTTCTGATGGTGTTTTATGGCAGTGGGCAAACCAACTTTCGGTGCATTACCGCCACCAACTGGACTGGAGTGAGGAGCACTAATAAGCATTAATTTAAATTAACAAAAGGTGAAAAAAAAACTAAATTCTCCATTCTAATACTACTTCTTTAAAATGTTTTATAATGGCACTATATATATTATATTGTTCTGCATGCTCTTTCAAAAGGCTTTCCATATTAAATTATTCAACACCCATGTTTCTTACTTCCTTCTAAAAGTTCTAACCTTTCTTTTTCATTTTTCATACATTTTGTTAAAACATGATCAATTGTTTCTGCCTGATCACAATAATTACATTGACCCGTTGCATGGTTTCCTATTTTAAACAGTTCCCATAGTATCTGAAGCTTGTGTAAAGGCTCCGCCCTCTTCTGAACGGGGGTGGAGCTGCAGCTCATTTGCATTTAAACGGTAACTAAATCCTAAAACAACTTTTTTTAGTTAATGATTTGTAAGACTGGGGCTTTATTAGTGCTGTTCATGGATTTGAGTAAATTGTTTGATATTTGGGTATAAAGTGTTTTAAATCTACAATATAGGGTGTAAAAACGTCTGAGTGCTGCCCTCTTCAGGATTAATGGTGGCTACTGCAGTTGAATGTTGTGGTACTGCGTGAGGTAAGAAGAGACCAGTGGCCAGTTGCATAAACTGTTAAGACTAGTCTTACAAGTTAGTCATCCAATTTTATTCTTTAAGACTGTTAATAACTTTTTAAAGTCAGTAACATAAAAACGTAGATTGGTCTAATTTGACGCCGAATAGTAAGACTGATTACCCCTAACTAACTTCTAGTTGATCATACTAGTTCTTAAAACACAGTCTTAACATAATGGCTATGTTTATGCAACTGGCCCCTGCTCACCACGCCTTTGGCAGCCCCTGGTATAAAAACATCTTGTTCCGTCAAAACCACTTTAGCGAGTCAGGAGTTGGAATTGCGAGTATTGAAAACGATCAGGATAGAATATATTAGCATCTAGTTAGCATAGCATTTAAAACAAACAGCTCGCGCTGAAAGCGACGCAGTGCCAAACGCTGCTCCTCCTGCATGGACTCCATCACCGCAGCGGTGTCTTGATGAGAGTGAGCATATATCACAATTTATGTTCCTTCCTATGAGGCTAAAGTTAACCCTCTGGGGTCGACAAACGCACCGGCGCGTTCTGCTGGATTTTTTCACATAGCAGCAAAATAGACTTACAATACTCTGTCATTTATGGTCATACAGACTTAAGAAATCTGAAAAAATAAACTGTTAAATGTCTATTTTTTTATGTGTCCACTTACAATCGAAACAAAACATTGTGCTTTTGTAAAATAAAGAAAATAAACAGGGTGTGCTTTCTGCCTCTCCATCTCTGTGAACTTTTTTCCTGGAGCTTAAACAAAACTCAGCGAATACTAGTCACACAGGCATAAGCAATATATCTTTATAAACATTTAAGTTTCTGCTATTAAATTATCTAATTCAAAACGAAAACAAATATTCTCTGTTTATGTAATCTGTATGAAAAGATAGAGATGTCAGTCGTTCTCATATGGCAACTCATCTGCGCCTATAGAGAGCTCTACAGAGAACCTACATAATAGGTCACCTTTAAGTTTGTTGTGATTTAACCACATATTTGTTTTGTAGTCTGTTCTTAAAGCAATAGCACACCCAATAATGATAATTGTCATTATTAATATAATTTACTCACCTTTATGCTGTATCAGACTCGTACAACATTCTAATTAGTCTCATTAGTTCCTCTGTTTGCTGTCTATGTAAGCCTTGTATTTCTTTCAGTTCGTTGTCAGTTCTACGTTGTTTTAAGTTGATTGTTCTGTTCCTGGTATTCCTGTTCTTGAGTGTGGGTTTGAAGATTTGAGTTAGTTTCTGAATAAAGACTGCAGCACTTAGATCCTGCTCCATCTCTACTGCTACCGACTATGACACAGACAACAAAATTAATGTTGGCAGAAATACCATTGTCATGCAAGGCCCTATTGCTGAGTTGGCAATCGCAAATCCTGAGGACTACGAAGCTTTGAGAGTGACCTTTAAAAAGGGAGAAAGCATTCAAAACTGTTCAGATATCTGCCTTGCACGATGCCTGGCTCAGCTTAATGTAGACATGATTTGAAAGAGAGCAGTGTAAACAAATATTTCTTATTTTTGTTGTTCTCATCCCGAGTTAACCAAAAGTGTCCCAAAATAAACAATAATAGGCCCGATGGTTTATGATCTATGCAGCAAGTGTATCCATACAGTTCATGGCCATAAGTTTTGAGGAGCACAGATATTGGAACAGTCAATGTTCCCAAAACGATTACAGGTCTTGTAATGACAACCAATCTGTTTCAGGAATACGTAACGATTGACCTGACAGTGGCGCTACAGCATGAAAAAAAAAAAAAAAAACATCTACACAGTTTTGGCCATAACCCTTTAACCCTCTGGGGTCGGCGTTCGTGCTGGTCAGACCAGCTCGCTTTTTTTCTTCTCAGTGCAAATTTGATCTTACATATAAGTGTTATACATCATTCAAAATTGTTAAATGTCTTCTTTTATTTGTGTACACTCATAATAAAAACAAAATGTTATGTTTTTGGAGCAGTTGCTCATTATCATTTAAAGAGACAAGCACCGAAACGGGTCGCTGTGAACAGAGCTGCTTTTGAGGAGGTAAAAATGTGTTGTTTTACACAACCATTGAGGTTAACCAAACTTTACATGAACACCCTAAAGAATCACACCAACTTGAGGAAAATGGGCATCCGATGACCCCTTTAACCCTTTGACATAGACTCAGGTCCTTGTAAAACTCAGAATCCTCTGCTTGAGGATTGAGACTCCGATTTCATTTCCAGTATGCAAATCTTTCTGCCATCTTGGATTTTCCCAAAAAATCTACTTTTTTCAAACTCTTTTAAATTGCCCGTTTGTCCGATTCAATCAAAAACTGACATGCATCATCTAGATCTCAAACTTTAGTGTGTTGCACCCCCTGAGGCATTTAACATCCTTCTGCAAACCCCCCCCCCCACTTAAAGGTCCCGTTCTTCGTGATCCCATGTTTAAAACTTTAGTTAGTGTGTAATGTTGTTGTTAGAGTATAAATAATATCTGTAAAATTATAAAGCTCGAAGTTCAATGCCAAGCGAGATATTTTATTTAACAGAAGTTGACTACAAAAAACGGCTGGATTGGACTACACCCCTCTACTTCCTTCATTAATGACATCACCAGAACTGTGTTTAGACTAACCTCCGCCCACAGGAACACAGGCGTATTGATGGCGAAATGTCAACAGACGGTTGATGTTTATCTATAATCGGATACCGCAAAAGTTTAATCCGAAGTTGTTAGTTTGCTCTGTCCATTTCACCACGGACTGTTTTTCTAACCTGGGATAATATCAAGCAGGCTTCTCTCAGCGTTTCATACTGACGAAGGGCGCAATTTCAACTATATTCCAGCAAGCGGTAAGTACAAGTAGTGATTTAATATGGAAGTAGCGATCAACTTCACATCGTTTCTCTTAGTAGGATGAAAATAATCTTACTTAAACTGTGATTAATATACAGAAAGCGATCAAAGAACAATCCCTTTCCAATCGCCCAAGCTGTCAATCACACAGCGCGAGTTTATATGGACACTTGCCAAAACTCGTTATGAAATCAATGACGCTGTTACACTGCACAACGAAGCTCTTACTGTATTTATATGCCTCATGTTTGCATTGGTGAAATCATTAGTGAGAGTGCAGAAACTGCGTTGCAATGATAAGATCTTTCACGCGATCAACAGGCTGTCATCTGCTCAATGCTCATCACTGCAATTTTTTATGTGATTGAAATAGATCTAAATACTTAAAAAACTTCTCACGATTTGTTAATCCCGATAGCTGTAATAGTAAAAACGTATAATAGCTGTAATAGTAAAAGTTTTCCAGATAGTTCCACATGTAATGCCAGATATTTCATATGCAAGCATGTCAGCCAATCACAGCAGAGGGCGTTTACACTGAAGTCTCACAGCAGACACGCCCCTTCAAACAGAGTGTTCAAACCAGGGAATGAAATCAGGCTAGGAAATATGCCTTTTATTTCTAAATTATAACAATTTTTGATCTAAAAAACATACTAACATTATAAGGGCACCCCTGGAAACATGATAAAATAATACAAATAATCCATAGAATGGGACCTTTTTATCCTTTTGTTTGTTGAACTGTTGTATAAAATCAATGTCACGTTTGCAATCGTGTGGATATTCGGGAAACATTACATTCTTGCTCGTATAATATATGATCAATATTAAAAACAAGAACTCACACAGGTTAATTTTTTGTATCGAAGACAGTTTGATTCTTAAATCGATCTCTATGCACAGTCTGTCTATTTTTGTTCTTCATGCTAGTAAGTGCTAAATCCCCACTTTTACAGAAGCTAATTGTCGTAAACGGCAGTAATGTAGTGTGATTTGCTAAGGCAGATACTCTGCATGCAATCTATCATACTGTGTTGATGCAGTCAGTTTTGACTGCAAAAGATTAGGTCATTTTAATGGATGTCATTTACAGCATTTTACCTGCTACAAATACAAGCTCAGTTTGAATGTTTTTTTAAGGTGGAGTAGAATTAGATAAACAGCAAAACTCAGCATTTTGTCTGCGTACCCCCTCTGTCACCTTGCGTACCCCAGTTTGAGAACACTGATCTGGAGACCCTCATGGCGAAAAGTTGTCAAAAGTATTTAAAACGGTGATTCACACTCGCGATGGGTCGCCAAAACAGTCGAGGTAGGCAGAGGCACTTTAACTAAAACGGTTATAACTCTTGAACACAATGAGATATTTTAACCAAATCTGTTAAACTCATGTATGAGTTCATTCTGTGGCCACTCAAAAAATCTGCGTCGATTCACCACTTGGTGGTGGTATAATATGAAAAAAACATAAAAACAGCTATAACTGTGCAACCATTTGTCCGATTGGCTTAAAAATTGGCATGCAGTGTCTTTGTCCAAGTTGCCATGATGATTTATGAGGACATTCATGTCTCACGAAAAACATGGCTGCCATCATCCAATAAAGTTTGAGCACCTATTAGACCAGGATAATGAAGACCGATCAGAATATAACTCAGTGGGCCTGTTTGACTCATGGCCCCAGAGGTCTGTGCGAAGTTTGAAAGAAAACGGCCACCGGGTGGCGCTGTCACGTTTTAGACCCTGGTATGGCCCAATATGAGTAACATATATATGTTGTGTGCTCAAAGTAGAAACTTATCAAAACTGTGTACATACAGTGAGGAAAATAAGTATTTGAACACCCTGCTATTTTGCAAGTTCTCCCACTTGGAAATCATGGAGGGGTCTGAAATTGTCATCGTAGGTGCATGTCCACTGTGAGAGACATAATCTAAAAAAAAATCCAGAAATCACAATATATGATTTTTTAACTATTTATTTGTATGATACAGCTGTAAATAAGTATTTGAACACCTGTCTATCAGCTAGAATTCTGACCCTCAAAGACCTGTTAGTCTGCCTTTAAAATGTCCACCACCACTCCATTTATTATCCTAAATTAGATGCACCTGTTTGAGGTCGTTAGCTGCATAAAGACACCTGTCCACCCCATACAATCAGTAAGAATCCAACTACTAACATGGCCAAGACCAAAGAGCTGTCCAAAGACACTAAAGACAAAATTGTACACCTCCACAAGGCTGGAAAGGGCTATGGGGAAATTGCCAAGCAGCTTGGTGAAAAATGGTCCACTGTTGGAGCAATCATTACAAAATGGAAGAAGCTAAACATGACTGTCAATCTCCCTCGGACTGGGGCTCCATGCAAGATCTCACCTCGTGGGGTCTCAATGATCCTAAGAAAGGTGAGAAATCAGCCCAGAACTACACGGGAGGAGCTGGTCAATGACCTGAAAAGAGCTGGGACCACCGTTTCCAAGGTTACTGTTGGTAATACACTAAGACGTCATGGTTTGAAATCATGCATGGCACGGAAGGTTCCCCTGCTTAAACCAGCACATGTCAAGGCCCGTCTTAAGTTTGCCAATGACCATTTGGATGATCCAGAGGAGTCATGGGAGAAAGTCATGTGGTCAGATGAGACCAAAATAGAACTTTTTGGTCATAATTCCACTAAACGTGTTTGGAGGAAGAAGAATGATGAGTACCATCCCAAGAACACCATCCCTACTGTGAAGCATGGGGGTGGTAGCATCATGCTTTGGGGGTGTTTTTCTGCACATGGGACAGGGCGACTGCACTGTATTAAGGAGAGGATGACCGGGGCCATGTATTGCGAGATTTTGGGGAACAACCTCCTTCCCTCTGTAATGGGTCGAGGCTGGGTCTTCCAACATGACAATGACCCGAAGCACACAGCCAGGATAACCAAGGAGTGGCTCTGTAAGAAGCATATCAAGGTTCTGGCGTGGCCTAGCCAGTCTCCAGACCTAAACCCAATAGAGAATCTTTGGAGGGAGCTCAAACTCCGTGTTTCTCAGCGACAGCCCAGAAACCTGACTGATCTAGAGAAGATCTGTGTGGAGGAGTGGGCCAAAATCCCTCCTGCAGTGTGTGCAAACCTGGTGAAAAACTACAGGAAACGTTTGACCTCTGTAATTGCAAACAAAGGCTACTGTACCAAATATTAACATTGATTTTCTCAGGTGTTCAAATACTTATTTGCAGCTGTATCATACAAATAAATAGTTAAAAAATCATACATTGTGATTTCTGGATTTTTTTGGGGGGGATTATGTCTCTCACAGTGGACATGCACCTACGATGACAATTTCAGACCCCTCCATGATTTCTAAGTGGGAGAACTTGCAAAATAGCAGGGTGTTCAAATACTTATTTTCCTCACTGTATGTAGAACTAGTCATATCGAAGAAACATGCTTTCATGGATTTCTGATGCTCACAAATATGAAGGCTGTAATACTTCTGTTGTCCACAAGAGGGACCACAGGAAAATAAATCTTTTAAAAAAAATGTTTTTATCAGTTTCCAGCATTGACTGATAAATAAATGCTTTAAAACAATTTTTATTTTTCTGCACTGGTAATATAGTTTTGTATAATTAGTTTACAAAGAAATATGCAAAATGTTTATAGACCATTAAAATACATTTTCACAACATATCCCAATAATATTGAAAACATTTATTTGTGTGTGTGTGTGTGTGTGTGTGTGTGTGTGTGTGTGTGTGTGTGTGTGTGTGTCGCGCATGCGCATGCGCATGTGTAAGCTAAAAGGAGTTAACATGGGGTTATCCAGAGGTAGGGTTGCCAACTTATGGAAAGGAAAATAAGGGACAATCGTGGTTCTTTATAGGAAAATAAGGGACAGAATAAGGGACACCCAAAATATTTGTACTGTACCACACAGCATATCATTTCAGCATCTGCAGTTAAATATGTGTACAAAAGATGTATAAAGGTTCTCAGACAAATACATTTGGGTCATATCGGAAAAATCAACCAAATTTCAGAAACTTTCCCGGCTCAAATTTTTTGATTTTGTTAAAAGAAAATATTCTGAAGAAAGACAAACGTAAATGAAGAAGAAAGCCAAAATATTAGGCTACATGTGATGGACGTGTATTTACTGAGTAATTTACAGTTTTGTAAAATGGGTCAAAATGACAATTTTCACCTGAGATTTGGAGTCAGATAACAGGGGGGTTAATATGACTTTAAAACTGCAGCATTATTTTACTTTTACACAGAGATTGTTAGGTCTATTGGTTGACTTTAGCCATCTTTGTTTTATTAAAGCTACTGTATGCCAACGGTGACATTTTAAAAATGGGAAAAAGCAGTACTTTTGTTTTTTGCCAAAAGTTTGCATGCCTGCAACTCATATTAAAAATATCTTAATATCCTTTTAGATTCTAATTCTTAAACTTTTATTTTGGTTTCTTAATTTTAAAGGCCAAATATGGTTCATTTTAAGTCCCAATATAGGGATGTTAATGTGGCTCCATGAGTAAATTTGTTTACATTTTCAATGGTCGCACATTTTCTGATGAACAAATAATGTTGAAACTAGAAATGTATCTTTCTTTTTTTT
Source organism: Vimba vimba (assembly GCA_022828995.1). Classification (NCBI taxonomy): domain Eukaryota; kingdom Metazoa; phylum Chordata; class Actinopteri; order Cypriniformes; family Leuciscidae; genus Vimba; species Vimba vimba. Next base: position 215,616 of record CM040830.1, on the reverse strand, counting down.
TCTATCAACACAATTGAACATTTCTGAGTGCCATAAATAGTATTTTTCCAAAGTTTGTGTGCCTGTAACTCTAACAATAATAAAGATATCATAATATCCTTCTATATTCTCATTCTTAATAAACTTTTATTTTGTAATCTTCATTTTAAAGGCCCTATATGGTTCAGTCCCATAAAAATAATGTGGCTCATGTTCAAATTGTTGAATTTTACCCATTTTCAATATATACACTCACCTAAAGGATTATTAGGAACACCATACTAATACTGTGTTTGACCCCCTTTCGCCTTCAGAACTGCCTTAATTCTACGTGGCATTGATTCAACAAGGTGCTGAAAGCATTCTTTAGAAATGTTGGCCCATATTGATAGGATAGCATCTTGCAGTTGATGGAGATTTGTGGGATGCACATCCAGGGCACGAAGCTCCCGTTCCACCACATCCCAAAGATGCTCTATTGCAGTGGTTCTCAACTCCAGTCCTCGTGACCCACTGCTCTGCACATTTTGTATGTCTCCCTTATTTAAAGGGATAGTTCACTTTGAAATAAATTGTTGATATGTTTTAGCTTACCTCAAAGGCATCCAAGATGTAGGTGTCTTTTTTTCCGGAGTAGTTTCAATTTTGATATTTTTAGGTCAAACCGTTCTTGTCTGTCAGTCATATAATGCAGGTCTATGGTCACTGTCTCAAAGCAGCATGCACAAAGTCCAAATTAAACAATTCCCCATCGTCCAAATTAAACAATTCCCCATCGTAAGTACACATTGATGGCTTAAGACACGAAACGAGCGGTTTGTGTGAGAAAACGAACAGTATTTATATAGTTTTTGTCCTTTTGTAAACACACACACCCAAATGATCAGAGGACGCGGGTGCTTCGGTCTGCGCAAGCGCCGGAAAGCGCTGGAAAAGGTCAGAGGGCGCGGGCGATTCGATCTGCGCAAGCGCCGGAAAGCACAGGAAATTATCTCTCGCGCGTGTACGTCACTCATTGTTTACACAGAGATTTCGGAAGCCTTACCTTTCACTGTGAAGATCTAAACATATTTAGACGTACAGGAAATGGCAATGGAAGACGATTTCGATATATCAACAGACAACGTTGAATTTTTTACACAACCATATTTATTTGAACCAGAGTACACCGATCAAGAACTCAGAGCGATAGAGGAAGCATCCGCTGCAGCAGCACGTCTTCAAGCCTCAGAGAGACAGAGATCTCTGCAAAATTGGTGGTGTTCTTGTAGCAAGTGTTGTGAGATGCCAACAGAAGTAGAGAGCATATGTTGTCACGAATGGAACATAGCAATGCCACAGCTACAAGACGACGACGAGGACATTGACAGTACCCCGTCATACACCTGCCAACGTGCAAAACGCTGCGGCTCAACAGCGGAGAAAACTCGGGATCTTCAGTCAGGCAGGTGTATGACGGGGTACTGTCAATGTCCTCGTCGTCTTGTAGCTGTGGCATTGCTATGTTCCATTCGTGATTCGTGATTCTTGATCGGTGTACTCTGGTTCAAATAAATATGGTTGTGTAAAAAATTCAACGTTGTCTGTTGATATATCGAAATCGTCTTCCATTGCCATTTCCTGTACGTCTAAATATGTTTAGATCTTCACAGTGAAAGGTAAGGCTTCCGAAATCTCTGTGTAAACAATGAGTGACGTACACGCGCGAGAGATAATTTCCGGCGCTTGCGCAGATCGAAGCGCCCGCGCCCTCTGACCTTTTCCGGCGCTTTCCGGCGCTTGCGCAGACCGAAGCACCCGCGTCCTCTGATCATTTGGGTGTGTGTGTTTACAAGAGGACAAAAACTATATAAATACTGTTCGTTTTCTCACACAAACCGCTCGTTTCGTGTCTTAAGCCATCAATGTGTACTTACGATGGGGAATTGTTTAATTTGGACGATGGGGAATTGTTTAATTTGGACTTTGTGCATGCTGCTTTGAGACAGTGACCATAGACCTGCATTATATGACTGACAGACAAGAACGGTTTGACCTAAAAATATCAAAATTGAAACTACTCCGGAAAAAAAGACACCTACATCTTGGATGCCTTTGAGGTAAGCTAAAACATACCAAAAATTAATTTCAAAGTGAACTATCCCTTTAACACACCTGAATCAGATCATCAGCTCGTTAAGAGAGACTCCATGAACTGAACTGAGTGTGTCAGATAAGACATACAAAATGTGCAGAGCAACGGGTCCCGAGGACTGGAGTTGAGAACCACTGCTCTATTGGGTTGAGATCTGGTGACTGTGGGGGCCATTTTAGTACAGTGAACTCATTGTCATGTTCAAGAAACCAATTTGAAATGATTCGAGCTTTGTGACATGGTGCATTATCCTGCTGGAAGTAGCCATCAGAGGATGGGTACATGGTGGTCATAAAGGGATGGACATGGTCAGAAACAATGCTCAGGTAGGCTGTGGCATTTAAACGATGCCCAATTGGCACTAAGGGGCCTAAAGTGTGCCAAGAAAACATCCCCCACACCATTACACCACCACCACCAGCCTGCACAGTGGTAACAAGGCATGATGGATCCATGTTCTCATTCTGTTTACGCCAAATTCTGACTCTACCATCTGAATGTCTCAACAGAAATTGAGACTCATCAGACCAGGCAACATTTTTCCAGTCTTCAACTGTCCAATTTTGGTGATCTTGTGCAAATTGTAGCCTCTTTTTCCTATTTGTAGTGGAGATGAGTGGTACCCAGTGGGGTCTTCTGCTGTTGTAGCCCATCTGCCTCAAGGTTGTGCGTGTTGTGGCTTCACAAATGCTTTGCTGCATACCTCGGTTGTAACGAGTGGTTATTTCAGTCAAAGTTGCTCTTCTATCAGCTTGAATCAGTCGGCCCATTCACCTCTGACCTCTAGCATCAACAAGGCATTTTCACCCACAGGACTGCCGCATACTGGATGTTTTTCCCTTTTCACACCATTCTTTGTAAACCCTACAAATGGTTGTGCGTGAAAATCCCAGTAACTGAGCAGATTGTGAAATACTCAGACCGGCCCGTCTGGCACCAACAACCATGCCACGCTCAAAATTGCTTAAATCACCTTTCTTTCCCATTCTGACATTCAGTTTGGAGTTCAGGAGATTGTCTTGACCAGGACCACACCCCTAAATGCATTGAAACAACTGCCATGTGATTGGTTGATTAGATAATTGCATTAATGAGAAATTGAACAGGTATTCCTAATAATCCTTTAGGTGAGTGTAGGTATACCAACGAATAGTAGTGTATCATCAACCTCTATTCAAAACGATAAACATAAAAGTTTTTTCTTTTTTTTTTTCTTTTTTTTTTGGTCAGGAAGATACATAGATCGTAATTAATAATAATTAAACGTCTTTTTAAAAAAAAGCATTTAAACAATGATTAGTATGGGCTGCTTTTGGTGCTTGAGATTTTATTGGTTATTTTGTGTTTCAATAGCGTGCCAAAGTAGCCTACGGTACAAGTTATTTTAATGTAAAATGTTTTTCTTTATTTAACATTAACTTACAATAGTGAAAGATTTTTGATAACGTCTTCCCTCAGGTAGACTGCATGTTTTCTTGCGTTGCTGAATGTTGGACTCATGAACAATAATCACGTTGTTTGTAGTCGCCCAAACTGATTAGGAAATCAAAACGCAGACAGTGAAAGAATGGATTTGCCGTTAGCGCGAGTCCCGATGGCTGTGAAGCGGAGCGACAGCCGGGAGAGGATTCTGCTGGGTCTTAAAGCCTTCCGCGAAAGTCTATGTTTGCAAATCATACAAAGATTTGTCTCAAAGAAATGGTTAATTCTTAATTTAGATCATATGCCTGAAAATACGAGACAAACGATACTGGTTACTCACGTAACCTCGGTTCTCTCTAGAAGAGGGAACGAGTATTTGCGTAAGTTTAGCTTACGCTACGGGAAAAGTCATCTTTTCTCGAGATACTGAAGCCAAAAATTATCCTTAATTTTCATATATTGTCCACGCAGTGCAGCAGGCAGCTAGCAGAGCTAGAGCGAGCAATACTGCGCGCTCATTGGCTGCCTCGCGGCAACTGCTTTAGCCTACCAGTGAGCCCGGCGTGACGTCACGCCCAATGATCCCGCGCGTCACATCCCGCCAGAATGGGCGGCGTCAGAGTGTATATAAGGAAGGGTCGGAGGCTAAAACTCTGGTTTCTGTCGAATGAAGCGACATGAGCTTGCGGCGCGAGCACGGCAGGGAACGCAAATACTCGTTCCCTCTTCTAGCCGAGGTTACGTGAGTAACCAGTATCGTTCTCTTACGAGAGGTTCTCTCGTATTTGCGTAAGTTTAGCTTACGCTACGGGAACCCCATTGTCAACGCCGTGCGCGCCTTGCATCCACATATAAACCCCCGGAAGGCCCGGGGGGTCTTAAAAGTGGAGGAACAGGTGGCCAGCAAAGCGGGCCAACACGTGTTCATAAGCACTCATAGGGAAAAGGATAGAGCGGCGAGGCCGGTCTATATATCACTGACATACCCTGAGGTGCAGCTCGACCAGGAGAGCTAAATCGAGTAACTAGCCTGCGCATACATAAGCAGGACATAGACCCGACTTAGACTGACAGAAGTTTAGCCTGCAGGGCGGGAACTTCCAGGTTATAGAACCTGACAAATGTAGAGGGGGAGGCCCAGCCCGCCACAGTACAAATGTCGTGAATGGAAATCCCGCTGAACCATGCCCACGATGAGGCCATGCCTCTGGTGGAATGAGCTCGTACGCCCAAAGGGCTCTGCAGGTCTTTGGACGCATAAGCTGCAGCAATAGCGTCCACTATCCATCTGGATAGTGTCTGTTTCGAGGTGGCGAGACCTTTAGCGCGGCCACCAAATGAAACAAAGAGCTGCTCCGAGCGCCGAAAAGCGGCGGAGCGCGTGACGTAACACCTTAGAGCCCTGACAGGGCAAAGGAGGCTACTGTCATCCCCACTGCCGGACGGCAGAGCTGAGAGGGAAATAACCTGGGCTCTGAACGGGGTACCCAACACTTTGGGGACATAGCCGTGCCTTGGTTTAAGAATGACCAACGAGTCATTAGGTCCAAACTCAAGACACGCCGCTCTAACTGATAGCGCGTGTAAGTCGCCCACGCGTTTCACTGAAGCCAGAGCTAACAAAAAAACGTTTTTAAACGTCAGGTATCTCAACTCCGTAGAGCCCAGGGGTTCGAAGGGATAAGCTTTTAGGGCCTCTAGGACCAAAGACAGATCCCATATGGGTACCAGAGGTGGCCGTGGAGGGTTCAACCTCCTGGCCCCTCGTAGGAAGCGGGTAATGAGTTGATTCCTTCCCAATGTGCGGCCGCGCGCCAAATCGGCGAACGCGGCGATCGCCGCAACATAGACCTTGAGCGTGGAGGGGGACCTGCCCACGTCCAAAAGCTCCTGAAGGAAGTTCAAAACCTGTGGAACCCCACAGGATCGAGAATTCAGACTCTTTTCCGCGCACCATTTGTTAAACACAGACCATTTAGACGCATAGAGCCGCCTCGTTGAGGGAGCTCTGGATTGCGCGATCGTGTTAACTACTCCTTATGGCAAATCAACGAATATTCGTTGATCACCCACGCATGCAGAGACCAGTGCTCTGGATGGGGATGCAGAATCGAGCCTCGGGCTTGAGAGAGAAGGTCTCTCCTCACTGGAATCGGCCACGGGACTGTTCCTGACAGCGGCGTCAGCTCTGGGAACCAAAACTGGTTTTCCCAGCGCTGGGCTATGAGGAGCACCGCGCAGCGCGTTTCCCTGATCTTCGCTATCACCTGAGGCAGCATAGAGATCGGGGGAAAAGCGTACAATGGGACGTTGGGCCAGATTTGGGCCAGCGCGCCCTCGCTTTTTGAGAAGAACCTTTGGCATTGAGCGTTCTCGCTCGTGGCGAAAAGGTCGACTTCTGCTTTGCCGAAGCGACGCCACAGCGTCTGGACTGTTTGGCTGTGTAGAGCCCACTCCCCGGGGGGAACATTGTCCCTGGACAGCCTGTCCGGTCCGTCGTTTAGGCGACCGGGCACGTGCGCGGCTCTCAGAGAGCGCAGCGCGCAAGGTTCTGGATCTGATTCCGCCCTGACGGTTCACATACGACACCACTGACATGTTGTCCGTGCGGACTAGCACATGGTGCCCGTGCAGGTATGGGAGAAATTACTTCAGCGCTTTCTCGACCACCAACATCTCCAGACAGTTTATGTGAAGGCTTTTCTCCTGGTCCGACCAACGGCCGTAGACCGGTCTGCCCTCGTGAAGCGCTCCCCAACCTGAGTTGGACGCGTCTGTCGAGATCACTTTGCGGTGTGAAATCACCCCCATCGTAACTCCTAGTCGGTACAATTCGGCTGCCAGCCAGGGCTGCAGGGCTGAGACACAGCCCTGAGTCACTCTGACCCGAACGCGGCCTGAAGCCCACGCTCTGCGGGGCACTTTCGAATTCAGCCAGCATTGTAGCGGGCGCATTCGCAGTAAACCCAGCTGCAGAACTGCTGCAGCTGAAGCCATATGGCCCAACATCCTCTGGAAGGTTTTCAGGGGGAAATACCTGTCTTTTTGAAAAGACGCGGCGAGGTGTCGAACACAGCGCGCGCGCTGTGTTGACAGCCTGGCTGTCATGGCCACCGAGTCCAGTTCTATTCCCAGAAAGGAGATCGACTGGCTGGGGATCAGAGAGCTCTTGGTCCAGTTCACCGAAAGACCCAGGCTTTCTAAGTGACTGAGAAGCAACATCCCGTGGGAAGCGAGCACTTCCGCCGATTGCGCCAGAATGAGCCAATCGTCCAGATAGTTCAGAATTCGCATCCCCTGTGATCTCAGGGGAGCGAGAGCCGCATCCATGCACTTCGTAAATGTACGGGGTGCCAGAGACAGGCCGAACGGAAGGACGGTGTATTGATATACCTGGCCGTCGAAGGCGAATCTCAAGAATGGCCTGTGACGGGGTATAATCTGAATCTGAAAGTATGCGTCTTTCAGATCGAGAGAAATAAACCAATCCCTCGGGCGAATTTGCGCGAGGATTTGCCTGGTCGTGAGCATTTTGAACGGCCGTCTCATGAGAGCTTTGTTCAAATATCTCAGATCTAATATAGGTCTGAGCGCTCCGTCCTTCTTGGGAACGAGGAAATAACGGCTGTAAAAGCCTGCCTCGGTTAAAGAAGGGTGAACTCGCCCTATGGCCCCTTTGTGTAATAGTTTCGCTATTTCTGCGTGAAGCAGATGGGCTGCTTCCGAGCTCACCACCGTCTCGACGCGCGTTCGAAACCGCGGCAGACGGCGAATGAACTGTAGCGAATAGCCCAGTATTACTGTATTCAGTACCCATTTCGACACGCCCGGGACAGCTTTCCATGCATCTGCACTCATAGCTAGGGGTCGAATGGCCACTGGGTCCCGCCCGCTGCTCTGCGCGGGGCACGGGACCCGAAGCGGCGAAAGCGCGCGCGCGCGCGCTGTCGGTGCTGGGAAACGGGGGCTCGCTGATAGCGACAACCGGCTGAGCAGTGCTCACAGACACGGTCTCTAGAGACTGAGAGCGCGCTGTAGTGGGCAGCCCGAGGCGCGAACGCGGGGCGGGCATGAGAGTGTTTACAGGAGAGTGTGAGCGCTGAGGAGCGGGCACGGAACTCTTTATTAAAACACGGTCGGTGGCATGGGGCTTTATGTGATCTAAACCCTGAATGTGTGAAGCAGAGCGGGCAGTGTGTGGGAGTGAGCACTGGACAGTGGGCACCTTTCCTACGCTTAACACTCGAGCGGCAACCGCGCGCTTTATGTGAGTGTGCTCTGTGGGATACACAGGGGAGATCGTGCTTGTGTGTAGACATGAACACTTGGGAGTGGGCATATTTACTACACTCATAACACCGCCGGCATGAGCCGGGAGACCGACATTATGCTCTTTTTGCGATTTATCTGGGTCGCCGTAAAAACGGCGTTTGGGTGCAGGCGAGAGAGTTTTGAAACTGGCTCGTTGGCTGCGGAGAACACTACTGCAGTAGCCTTTACTAAGGGGACTGGCAGACGAAGGCAGATGAGTTTGGACGGCGGTCCGGCCTCGGCGGGACTCAATCGTCTTTTCCTCCTAGCACGCGCTCAGGTTTCGCAGGCTCAGGTTTCAGCGAGATCTTAGGCCGGGGGCCCCGCGGGGGAGGCGGCCTGTGCTGGCTGGTCGAACGTGACCTGGGGCGGCCACGCTGACGCTGCTGCGAAGGCGGAGGTCGAGACAAGCGCTGAGTGGAGCTGCGTGCAGGAGGCTGTTTAGACTGAGAGCGGCCTGCAGCGGAGCTCGAGCGGCGAGGCAGGAAAAGATTCATGGCCTGCGAGCCCTTCTGCACCTCCGAGAATCGATCGACGAGGCCGCTCACAGCGGGGCCGAAGAGGCCGGTGGGGGAGAGCGGGGCGTTGAGGAAGACGGACCGCTCGGATTCACCCATGTCAGCGAGCGTGAGCCAGAGGTGGCGCTCTGTGACGGTGAGCGAGGCCATGGATCGCCCGATAGCCTGTGCTGCGACCTTCGTAGCGCGCAGGGAGAGGTCCGTCGCGCTGCGCAGGTCCGTAAAAGCGGTCCGATCCGAGCCCTTCTCGTCCAGCTGGCGGAGGAGGTCGGCTTGGAGGATCTGAAGCACCGCCATAGTGTGCAGGGCTGAAGCGGCTTGACCAGCGGCGGAGAAAGCGTGGCCGATAAAGGCGGAAGTGGTCCTGCAGGCTTTAGACGGGAGGGCAGACTTTGAACGCCATCTCGCGGATGGGGGGCAAAGGTGCGCTGCGACCGCCTGTTCAACCGGGGGGATGTGGTTATATCCCTTAGCCTCGGCTCCATCCACGTGCGAAAGCGTCGACGAAGCTGGAGAGCGGAGTCTGGCTGAAACTGGAGCGTCCCAAGACTTAGAGAGCTCCGCGTGGAGCTCAGGCAGGAAAGGCGCTGGTCTGGACGCTGGCGAGTGGCTGCGGCTGGGTAGGAAAAACCCGTCGAGCCTGTTCGGTGCGGGCACCGCAGGCTGGGACCATTCGAGACCCAGGTGTTCGACGGCCAAAGTGAGGAGGCGGAGAAGCTCGGTGTCCACACTGGCGTGGGTCCTACCAGACTCGCGTGTAGAGGAAGAGGCGGAGCGGTGAGAACCGGTCCACCCTTCGCTGTCTGATGCCAGGAAAGAGCAGCTGTCCAGAAGAGCGTCGTCCTCCGCTTCATCCCCTGAGGCGACGGCACCGAGGGCGAGAGCCGGCGGCTGCGCGTCGGGAAGCGGGGGCGGAGAGGGAGAGAGCGAGGCTCGCGGGAGGGGCTCCGGCGAAAGCCTGACTCGGGTCTCGGGCTCCGGTGGTCTCTGGGAGCGGCGCTTCTTCTTCCGCGGCGCAGAGACTGGAGCGGGGTCAGCGTTGAACAAGGCAGTTCTTCGCAGTATTCACAGCCGCCCGAAGCCATGGCAACGGCAGCGTGGTCACGTCCCAGGCAGAGAGCGCAGATAACATGGCGGTCTCTATCGCTGAGGTGAGAGCGGCACGAGCCGCAGGAATTACGAGGCATTTTGAATCAAACGCCTCTGCTCTTTTAGAGTCGCGTGTAGCGAAACACACACACACAAAACAAGCAACAGAGAAAAAGGATATATTGTCGCCGGATAGCTGAGCTGGCACGGCAGGCTGAAGGCGGCGAAAAACTCGACCGGCTTCTCCAGGCGCTGTCCTAAGCTGGCTCGATGCTTTCTCGACGGCGGCGGCTTCTCTCGGAGAACAGCGATGCAGTGAGCTTCGCTGAAGAGACAGAAATCAGAGTTTTAGCCTCCGAGCCTTCCTTATATACGCTCTGACGCTGCCCATTCTGGCGGGCTGTGACGCGCCCTCATTGGGCGTGACGTCACGCCGGGCTCACTGGTAGGCTAAAGCAGTTGCCGCACGGCAGCCAATGAGCGCGCAGTATTGCTCGCTCTAGCTCTGCTAGCTGCTTGCTGCACTGCGTGGACAATATATGGAAATTAAGGATAATTTTTGGCTTCAGTATCTCGAGAAAAGATGACTTTTCCCGTAGCGCAAGCTAAACTTACGCAAATACGAGAGAACCTCTCGTAAGAGAACTGCGTTCCGTATGGCTTTCATACGGGACGCTCACTGATGCCTTAAATACGGGACGATTCCGTATTATAAACATTTTGTTAACCAATAACAATTTATTTCAAATATCTGTATCTACAACAAAATGTGTGTGTGTGTGTGTGTGTGTGTGTGTGTGTGTGTAAGAATGCATATTGTGTATCAAGTATTATTGTTTAAGCCTTTGTTTTCTTTGTGTGTTTTAGCGTATTCTTTTGTGCATATTTTATGGTGTCAGGCCTACATTTCAGGTTGACATAGACCATAAAGATGCATAGATGGCATAAAGGAATTAAAAAGCTTGAATAATTGCTGCTTGCAGCTATATTTATATTTTTGATAGTCAAACCAGTTAATTTACGTTTCCACATTAGGTACATTTTTATGTTAACATATCTTCAGTTTATATTTTTTGTTGAGCAAAATAAAATCCAATCAACTGATTTTAAGTGAAAAACAATTTAATTTCACAGAAACTTGACTTACACCAACAAACATAATTACTGTGTTAGATCAAGACCTTTGGTGGTTAAAAAAAGCATAGACCTGTTATGATTTGGTGGTGTTGCATTCAGCTGAGAGAGAGTGAGAATCCAAACGCAGTTTAATGACTAATGTAATCCAGAGTCATAGTCCACACCAGGCAGAGGGTCAAGCACATACAATCAGTCCACACACACACACAGTCCACAGAAGGCTTACAGCAGTGGCTCTCAATTCCAGTCCTCGTGACCCACTGCTCTGCACATTTTGTATGTCTCTCTTATCTGACACACTCAGTTCAGTTCATGGAGTCTCTCCTAATGAGCTGATGATCTGGTTCAGGTGTGTTAAATAAGGGAGACATACAAAATGTGCAGAGCAGTGGGTCACGAGGACTGGAATTGAGAACCACTGGCTTACAGGAACGAGGAACCCAAGACTCAGGCAAAGATTAACATGAGGAACACTAGACCTACATCTATATTGAAGATCCATCTCTTCTCTGCTGGTTTTAACTGTTATTAAGTTACATGTGGTGTATTTAGTGCTTTGTTGTGTTTTATGGGTTGTTTGTGTATATGTTTTGTAAGGTTGGGTCTGTAAAGCACTTCGGTTGTTTTTAAACGTGATTTAAAAAATAAAATGATTGACTGACCTCCACGAAACACTGACAGCTAATGCAAACCTAAAGTAACAAGACTTCATTCTGACTACAGAGCAAAAGGCATTTAAGTAGACAGGGATAATGATCAAATGAAACAAGACACAGCTGCAACAGTTAAACTAATTCTGAGCAGGGAGTTCTGGGAAATGTAGTCTGGGAATAAGAGAGTGTATGGGAGCAGTGAGGGACGAGGCTGCCCTCTGCTGGCAGTGAAGCGTAGATGACACAACACCACTTTAGTGAGAGTATAGGCTTCATTACACTGAACAGATGCTGTATTAAGCAGTACATAAAGTATTGAATGAAAGTCTCTGAAATATCTGTATTTGATAAATATTGCATTTATTTCACTTCAGTTGTGGTAAAACACCACTTGAGCATCACTACGGGAAGCAGAAAACCGCTCCTGCTCTGCAACTCTCTCCGATCGGGTACAGCCCTAGTCCAACACATCTATTATCTGTTGCATATTGTATACTATTTCACACACTATTAGTAAAAGTAATAGTAGGCAGTATAATAATAATAATAATACATTTTATTTATAGGTGCCTTTCATGGCACTCTTTCATGACAAAATCCATAAAAGCAATGACATTAAACAATAAAACCAGTACAGCAACAAACATTAAATCTCATAAAAGCCTGCCTAAACAGATACGTTTTAAGACAAAATTTAAAGACCGAAAGACTCTAACTGTTGCGAACTTCTACAGGAAGAAGCTGTCCGAGTGCGTGGAAGAACAAGTGTAAGTGCAGAAGCCGATCTTAAAATGCGGGAAAATGCGGAGTATGTATATGAACAACAACTTAGCTCCTTCATATCTTCTAGATCTTAAGTGCTTTGTAATGAAATTTAACTGGGAGCCAATGCAAATTTTGTAAAACAGGAGAAATATGTTCAGAAATGGAAGTTTTAGTAATGACTTGAGCTGCGGCATTCTGTACCAACTGTAATTTATGAAGAGATTTGAAGGAAGCCCATAAAACAAAGCATTAGAATAGTCGATTCGTGATGTTAAAAGAGCATGCACAAGTGTAGGAGTGCTCTCGAGTGAAAGGACATGACGCAGACAATTTATAATCCTAATATGGAAGAATGCAGAACAGGTAACACTATTAATATGAGCTTCAAAAGACAGAGTTCTGTCAAGAATGACACCCAAACCTTTAACCCGATTAGACAGATTAGATCTGTTTTTCTCAAAGAAGAAATATTTGACTTAGTTATTGTATTTTTTGAACCAACGAGAATTTCTGTTTTACTACTGTTCAATTTTAGAAAATTACTTGAAAACCATTTTTTAATTCACTGAAGCACTCACCAAGAGCAGAAGAGAGAAACTTTGAAGAAGGTTTAGAAGACAAAGTTGGGTGTCGTCGGCATAACAATGAAAATTAATATCATATTTCCTAAAAATGCTGCCAAGTGATAAAAGATAAATAATAAACATTTTTTTATAAATATAATAAATATATATATTTATTTCTGTGGTATTGTACTTTTCGTGTGTCACAGCCAAATTAGTAATGTTTACTGTTATTAGTAATAGGCCTATAACTTATCTAATGCCAAACTGCCAATTATGACACTCCCAAATTAATACAATGTATGAACACAGAAGACAGAAAACAGCTTTTTACACATATTTACATATTATTTTGACCATCAAGTGTCCATCACTCTCAATGCCAAGAGGCAGGAAAACATTGCCACACATGTCTGCTTAGAAAACTCTCTCTTTCAGGTGTAAAAAAAAGAATTAACAACAGAAAAAGTGCCAGCAATACATAATACTCTATATCCCAGTTACTTACCTAACCTAACCCTAACCCTAGCTACTCACCAGAAGCATATTACAATAGGACAATTGGTCTATTGTTGTGATTCACAGCAAATGAGTCAATGATGTCCTGCACGTCTAGGGCTGTTCTTGAGGAGGTGATGATTGCCAACACTGCCAGGTTACAGTTTCATAGTCTCCGCTGGTACTTCTCAGGTTAAAGCAAGCAAAACTGCATTCACATGCTGATGAGCTGAGGAATTGTAACAGAGATACAAGAAGCCTGTATGACTCGATGTGTATGGAAAGATATCCCAGTGTGATGCTTGCTGTCACCCCATTATTTCTTCTGTCCAGAAGCCGTTGCACTTGGTGTAATTCAGCAGACAAGTTTTCATTTGTAAGTCATAGGTGACAAACATCCCATGTCAAGGAATGAATTCTGTGTCGGGTTCGAAGCAGATATCCCTTTCTAAACATCACATGACTCTGTGGAAAAGCGGTGCTGTCTCTGTACACTGGGCCCGTGCTGTGGGCCATCTCTGTACACTGGGCCCGTGCTGTGGTCCAGTCTCTGTACACTGAGCCCGTGCTGTGGTCCATCTCTGTACACTGGGCCTGTGCTGTGGTCCATCTCTGTACACTGGGCCCGTGCTGTGGTCCATCTCTGTACACTGAGCCTGTGCTGTGGTCCAGTCTCTGTACACTGAGCCCGTGCTGTGGTCCATCTCTGTACACTGGGCCTGTGCTGTGGTCCATCTCTGTACACTGGGCCCGTGCTGTGGTCCATCTCTGTACACTGAGCCTGTGCTGTGGTCCAGTCTCTGTACACTGGGCCCGTGCTGTGGTCAGTCTCTGTACACTGGGCCCGTGCTGTGGTCCATCTCTGTACACTGGGCCCGTGCTATGGTCCATCTCTGTACACTGGGCCTGTGCTGTGGTCCAGTCTCTGTACACTGGGCCCGTGCTGTGGTCCAGTCTCTGTACACTGAGCCTGTGCTGTGGTCCAGTCTCTGTACACTGGGCCTGTTCTGTGGTCCAGTCTCTGTACACTGAGCCTGTGCTGTGGTCCAGTCTCTGTACACTGGGCCCGTGCTGTGGTCCAGTCTCTGTACACTGGGCCCGTGCTGTGGTCCATCTCTGTACACTGGGCCCGTGCTGTGGTCCATCTCTGTACACTGGGCCTGTGCTGTGGTCCAGTCTCTGTACACTGAGCCTGTGCTGTGGTCCAGTCTCTGTACACTGGGCCCGTGCTGTGGTCCAGTCTCTGTACACTGAGCCCGTGCTGTGGTCCATCTCTGTACACTGGGCCCGTGCTGTGGTCCATCTCTGTACACTGGGCCTGTGCTGTGGTCCAGTCTCTGTACACTGGGCCCGTGCTGTGGTCAGTCTCTGTACACTGGGCCCGTGCTGTGGTCCAGTCTCTGTACACTGGGCCCGTGCTGTGGTCCAGTCTCTGTACACTGGGCCTGTGCTGTGGTCCAGTCTCTGTACACTGGGCCCGTGCTGTGGTCCAGTCTCTGTACACTGGGCCTGTGCTGTGGTCCGTCTCTGTACACTGGGCCCGTGCTGTGGTCCAGTCTCTGTACACTGGGCCTGTGCTGTGGTCCGTCTCTGTACACTGGGCCCGTGCTGTGGTCAGTCTCTGTACACTGGGCCCGTGCTGTGGTCCATCTCTGTACACTGGGCCCGTGCTGTGGTCCATCTCTGTACACTGGGCCCGTGCTGTGGTCAGTCTCTGTACACTGGGCCCGTGCTGTGGTCCATCTCTGTACACTGGGCCCGTGCTGTGGTCAGTCTCTGTACACTGGGCCCGTGCTGTGGTCCAGTCTCTGTACACTGGGCCCGTGCTGTGGTCCATCTCTGTACACTGGGCCCGTGCTGTGGTCAGTCTCTGTACACTGGGCCCGTGCTGTGGTCCATCTCTGTACACTGGGCCTGTGCTGTGGTCCAGTCTCTGTACACTGGGCCCGTGCTGTGGTCCAGTCTCTGTACACTGGGCCCGTGCTGTGGGCCTGTGCTGTGGTCCAGTCTCTGTACACTGGGCCCGTGCTGTGGTCCAGTCTCTGTACACTGGGCCCGTGCTGTGGTCCAGTCTCTGTACACTGGGCCCGTGCTGTGGTCCAGTCTCTGTACACTGGGCCCGTGCTGTGGTCCATCTCTGTACACTGGGCCCGTGCTGTGGTCCATCTCTGTACACTGGGCCCGTGCTGTGGTCCATCTCTGTACACTGGGCCCGTGCTGTGGTCAGTCTCTGTACACTGGGCCCGTGCTGTGGTCCATCTCTGTACACTGGGCCCGTGCTGTGGTCCATCTCTGTACACTGGGCCTGTGCTGTGGTCCAGTCTCTGTACACTGGGCCCGTGCTGTGGTCCAGTCTCTGTACACTGGGCCCGTGCTGTGGTCCATCTCTGTACACTGGGCCCGTGCTGTGGTCCAGTCTCTGTACACTGGGCCCGTGCTGTGGTCCATCTCTGTACACTGGGCCCGTGCTGTGGTCCATCTCTGTACACTGGGCCCGTGCTGTGGTCCATCTCTGTACACTGGGCCCGTGCTGTGGTCCATCTCTGTACACTGGGCCCGTGCTGTGGTCCAGTCTCTGTACACTGAGCCCGTGCTGTGGTCCAGTCTCTGTACACTGAGCCCGTGCTGTGGTCCATCTCTGTACACTGGGCCCGTGCTGTGGTCCGTCTCTGTACACTGGGCCCGTGCTGTGGTCCAGTCTCTGTACACTGGGCCCGTGCTGTGGTCCGTCTCTGTACACTGGGCCCGTGCTGTGGTCAGTCTCTGTACACTGGGCCCGTGCTGTGGTCCATCTCTGTACACTGGGCCCGTGCTGTGGTCCATCTCTGTACACTGGGCCCGTGCTGTGGTCAGTCTCTGTACACTGGGCCCGTGCTGTGGTCCATCTCTGTACACTGGGCCCGTGCTGTGGTCCATCTCTGTACACTGGGCCCGTGCTGTGGTCCATCTCTGTACACTGGGCCCGTGCTGTGGTCCAGTCTCTGTACACTGGGCCCGTGCTGTGGTCCATCTCTGTACACTGGGCCCGTGCTGTGGTCAGTCTCTGTACACTGGGCCCGTGCTGTGGTCCATCTCTGTACACTGGGCCTGTGCTGTGGTCCAGTCTCTGTACACTGGGCCCGTGCTGTGGTCCAGTCTCTGTACACTGGGCCCGTGCTGTGGGCCTGTGCTGTGGTCCAGTCTCTGTACACTGGGCCCGTGCTGTGGTCCAGTCTCTGTACACTGGGCCCGTGCTGTGGTCCAGTCTCTGTACACTGGGCCCGTGCTGTGGTCCAGTCTCTGTACACTGGGCCCGTGCTGTGGTCCATCTCTGTACACTGGGCCCGTGCTGTGGTCAGTCTCTGTACACTGGGCCCGTGCTGTGGTCCATCTCTGTACACTGGGCCTGTGCTGTGGTCCAGTCTCTGTACACTGGGCCCGTGCTGTGGTCCAGTCTCTGTACACTGGGCCCGTGCTGTGGGCCTGTGCTGTGGTCCAGTCTCTGTACACTGGACCCGTGCTGTGGTCCAGTCTCTGTACACTGGGCCCGTGCTGTGGTCCAGTCTCTGTACACTGGGCCCGTGCTGTGGTCCAGTCTCTGTACACTGGGCCCGTGCTGTGGTCCAGTCTCTGTACACTGGGCCCGTGCTGTGGTCCATCTCTGTACACTGGGCCCGTGCTGTGGTCCATCTCTGTACACTGGGCCCGTGCTGTGGTCAGTCTCTGTACACTGGGCCCGTGCTGTGGTCCATCTCTGTACACTGGGCCCGTGCTGTGGTCCATCTCTGTACACTGGGCCTGTGCTGTGGTCCAGTCTCTGTACACTGGGCCCGTGCTGTGGTCCAGTCTCTGTACACTGGGCCCGTGCTGTGGTCCATCTCTGTACACTGGGCCCGTGCTGTGGTCCAGTCTCTGTACACTGGGCCCGTGCTGTGGTCCATCTCTGTACACTGGGCCCGTGCTGTGGTCCATCTCTGTACACTGGGCCCGTGCTGTGGTCCATCTCTGTACACTGGGCCCGTGCTGTGGTCCATCTCTGTACACTGGGCCCGTGCTGTGGTCCAGTCTCTGTACACTGAGCCCGTGCTGTGGTCCAGTCTCTGTACACTGAGCCCGTGCTGTGGTCCATCTCTGTACACTGGGCCTGTGCTGTGGTCCGTCTCTGTACACTGGGCCCGTGCTGTGGTCCAGTCTCTGTACACTGGGCCTGTGCTGTGGTCCGTCTCTGTACACTGGGCCCGTGCTGTGGTCAGTCTCTGTACACTGGGCCCGTGCTGTGGTCCATCTCTGTACACTGGGCCCGTGCTGTGGTCCATCTCTGTACACTGGGCCCGTGCTGTGGTCAGTCTCTGTACACTGGGCCCGTGCTGTGGTCCATCTCTGTACACTGGGCCTGTGCTGTGGTCCATCTCTGTACACTGGGCCCGTGCTGTGGTCCATCTCTGTACACTGGGCCCGTGCTGTGGTCCAGTCTCTGTACACTGGGCCCGTGCTGTGGTCCATCTCTGTACACTGGGCCCGTGCTGTGGTCAGTCTCTGTACACTGGGCCCGTGCTGTGGTCCATCTCTGTACACTGGGCCTGTGCTGTGGTCCAGTCTCTGTACACTGGGCCCGTGCTGTGGTCCAGTCTCTGTACACTGGGCCCGTGCTGTGGGCCTGTGCTGTGGTCCAGTCTCTGTACACTGGGCCCGTGCTGTGGTCCAGTCTCTGTACACTGGGCCCGTGCTGTGGTCCAGTCTCTGTACACTGGGCCCGTGCTGTGGTCCAGTCTCTGTACACTGGGCCCGTGCTGTGGTCCATCTCTGTACACTGGGCCCGTGCTGTGGTCCATCTCTGTACACTGGGCCCGTGCTGTGGTCCATCTCTGTACACTGGGCCCGTACTGTGGTCCAGTCTCTGTACACTGGGCCCGTGCTGTGGTCCATCTCTGTACACTGGGCCCGTGCTGTGGTCCAGTCTCTGTACACTGGGCCCGTGCTGTGGTCCAGTCTCTGTACACTGGGCCCGTGCTGTGGTCCAGTCTCTGTACACTGGGCCCGTGCTGTGGTCCAGTCTCTGTACACTGGGCCCGTGCTGTGGTCCATCTCTGTACACTGGGCCCGTGCTGTGGTCAGTCTCTGTACACTGGGCCCGTGCTGTGGTCCATCTCTGTACACTGGGCCTGTGCTGTGGTCCATCTCTGTACACTGGGCCCGTGCTGTGGTCCAGTCTCTGTACACTGGGCCCGTGCTGTGGTCCAGTCTCTGTACACTGGGCCCGTGCTGTGGTCCATCTCTGTACACTGGGCCCGTGCTGTGGTCCAGTCTCTGTACACTGGGCCCGTGCTGTGGTCCATCTCTGTACACTGGGCCCGTGCTATGGTCCATCTCTGTACACTGGGCCCGTGCTGTGGTCCATCTCTGTACACTGGGCCCGTGCTGTGGTCCATCTCTGTACACTGGGCCCGTGCTGTGGTCCAGTCTCTGTACACTGAGCCCGTGCTGTGGTCCAGTCTCTGTACACTGAGCCCGTGCTGTGGTCCATCTCTGTACACTGGGCCTGTGCTGTGGTCCATCTCTGTACACTGGGCCCGTGCTGTGGTCCAGTCTCTGTACACTGGGCCCGTGCTGTGGTCCATCTCTGTACACTGGGCCCGTACTGTGGTCCAGTCTCTGTACACTGGGCCTAACCAAAGGCATTTGTTTTCCAGACGAACAGTCACTGTGCTATACCCACAAATCCCTGCAGGTGTTCATTTCAGACTGTGAACAAGAGTAGCGTATTAATGTATAATTAATAGGGCTGGGAATCGATTAAAAAAAATTAACTAATTAATTGCACAATTTACTATAATTAATTGCAATTAATTGTGTTTCCCCCAAGCTTGTAATCATCAATATTTAAACTTAGAATCACCTAATTATGACCGCCGCTAGCGTAGCTAGCGAAAGCGGTCATATAGGGATTGTCAAAGTTTTTTTTTTTTTCCTAAATAACTACCTGAACCGTGGCACCGAGGATGAAGAATTTTTTATGGTATGTTGGTCTACTAGACTTTTACAGAAAAATTTCGTTTGGTCCCCGGGGGCCACTCCCCCCCCGCGCTGGGGCCCCCGTGAATTTTTCGGCAACGATATCAGGGACACCGAAACACCGGGGAACATGAAATTTGGTGGGCATGTAGCCCCACTAGACTTTTACGGAAAAATTTCGTTTGGTCCCTGGGGGCCACTCCCCCCCCGCGCTGGGCCCCCCCAAACCCAAAAAACGCAGTTTTTCCTAAATAACTACCTGAACCGTGGCACCGAGGATGAAGAATTTTTTATGGTATGTTGGTCTACTAGACTTTTACAGAAAAATTTCGTTTGGTCCCCGGGGGCCACTCCCCCCCCGCGCTGGGCCCCCCGTGAATTTTTCGTCAACGATACCAGGGACACCGAAACACCGGGGAACATGAAATTTGGTGGGCATGTAGCCCCACTAGACTTTTACGGAAAAATTTTGTTTGGTCCCCGGGGGCCACTCCCCCCCCGCGCTGGGCCCCCCCAAACCCAAAAAATGCAGTTTTTCCTAAATAACTACCTGAACCGTGGCACCGAGGATGAAGAATTTTTTATGGTATGTTGGTCTACTAGACTTTTACGGAAAAATTTCGTTTGGTCCCCGGGGGCCACTTACCCCCCCGCGCTGGGGCCCCCGTGAATTTTTCGTCAACGATACCAGGGACACCGAAACACCGGGGAACATGAAATTTGGTGGGCATGTAGCCCCACTAGACTTTTACGGAAAAATTTCGTTTGGTCCCCGGGGGCCCCTCCCCCCCCACGCTGGGCCCCCCCAAACCCAAAAAATGCAGTTTTTCCTAAATAACTACCTGAACCGTGGCACCGAGGATGAAGACATTTTTATGGTATGTTGGTCTTAAGGGCCCACATCAACCTAGCCCATAATCGATTGTCAAAGTTTTTTTTTTTTTTTTTTTTTCGTCATCTGAATTTTTCGTCAACGATACCAGGGACACCGAAACACCGGGGAACATGAAATTTGGTGGGCATGTAGCCCCACTAGACTTTTACGGAAAAATTTCGTTTGGTCCTGGGGGCCACTCCCCCCCCGCACTGGGCCCCCCCAAACCCCAAAAATGCAGTTTTTCCTAAATAACTACCTGAACCGTGGCACCGAGGATGAAGAAATTTTTATGGTATGTTGCTCTTAAGGGCCCACATCAACCTAGCCCATAATCACTCATTTGTGATTTGCGCCCCTCCCATAAAAAATGAAAATGCAATATTAGTCTGCTTTAATCGCCCCTATCTTCAGTTGAGATGTTCAGAACTGCACCATATTTCATGTGTATGATTAACTTGACATCCTCTGGGGGTATGCTAAGTTTCGTAGAATTTCATCCATGGGGGGGTATAAAATAAATTCATTTATGTGCACATTTAGTGACTGTACACTCATCGGCCTGTAGATGGTGGTGTTGAGTGAAGGGTTGCTGGTTTAGGATGATACTGTCACTAAGGTTGCCAACTGTCCCGAATTAGGCGGGACGTCCCGTATTTTGGGCCTAATTTATTTGTCCCGTGCGTGACCTCCCGTGTCCCGTTTTTTGACAAGCTGATAAACCACTGACTGATACAACAGCAGCAGTGCTGACCACGACATTTGAGAATGATCACCGACACCTGTCATCATCCAATCACAGCTTTTTTTAATCACTGTTTTGAGACAAATCATTGTTTGATTTGCGAACATCCTCTGCCGTCTGGTCGCTTCCGCTTCAAGCCGGACTCGTCTCGCGCTAACGGTAATTTCCTTTCACTGTCCACGTTTTGATTTCGGCTAATCAATTTTGGCGAATGCAAACAACGTGATTATTGTTCATGAGTCTAACATCCAGCCACACAAGAAAACATGTAATCTACCTGAGGGAATAATATGCTCAAAAAACATTTCTGATTATTATTAATGTTTTAAAGCTTTTAGAAAGTACATAGAAAGCTTTTGTAACATTATCTTAACTGTCACTTTTGATTAATGTAATGCATCCTTGCTGAATAAAAGTAGGCAATTACTTTCTTTATTTTTTTCCCAAAAAAATAATCTTACTAACCCCAAACTTTTGAACTGTAAGCCTAGTGTATAATGTTAAAAAAGCTTTCTATTTTAGATAAATGCTGTTATTTTGAACTATGGTTTGTTTGTAATGTGACTTTTTTCATGTATGACATTAAAATTATTTTTAGAATTAAATACATAAATAGGTTAAGCAATACAAATGTGTTTATGTCTGATAACCTTTTAAACACAAACTTAACTGCAGACACTGAAATGACGTACACTGTGTGATACAGTACAAATATTTTGAGTGTCCCTCATTTTCCTATAAATAACCACGATTGTCCCGCATTTTCCTTTTCTGAAGTTGGCAACCCTAACTGTCACACACACACATGCAGGAATACAAACAAACGCAAGCATGCACACACACTGACATCCACACGCACAGACACACACCCATACACACACATACAAATCCACATGCACAGACACACACACACAAACACACACGTGCACACACATGTACGCACGCATACATACACGCACAGACACACACACACACACACACACACACACACACACAGACACACACATACACAAACACACACACATACACACACACAGACAGACATGCACATACTACTACTTTTTTTAGGTATATACATAAACACGCAATACAACCAAATTGCTCCACGTCATTTATTTTTGTGGAAAGCCAGTGCAGGCCTGAGCGGCGGTCATATTTTGTACCGCCATGCGGTACATCTAGTTAAACAACACAGGGAAAAAAAAGGAACAGAAAATAGCCCTATATTAAAATATTAAACATCAATATATCAATATATTATTCTTTTTTCAATAATCAATCAACATTATCAATTTAACAGATTATTATTATTATTATCATTTTAGGTCATTTTACCATTGTTGCCCAATGCCCAGCATGACTATATCAGTTCAGCAAACAGAAGTCTACAGAGAAATTTCACGTTATTTGAGTGGACTTTACTTTTCCAGTGCTCGGTACATGATTGGAGCGTTTGGGCCGTTAACGACAGAGCCGCCGACACACACACACACACACACACACACGGAACTGAGAGCGCGCCGCTGGGCCGTTAACGACAGAGCGCGCCGACACACACACACGCACGCACGGAACACAGAGCACGGCGCACACACGGAGCGGAAAAGACCCGCTCATGAAAGCTGCGCAAGAATGAAACCTGATCGCCGAACACGGAGGGGCGGGACGGCATATTTCAGCCTTTTTAATAGCAGCTGCAACAGGAAATCATTAAAACGAGGCAAAAAAAAAGTGCTGCGTTAATTGCGTTAATTATTTTTAACGCGTTAAACATTTAAAATTAATCGCAAAGATTAACGCGTTAATTCCCCCAGCCTTAATAATTAAGTATTATGTCCAAAAACTGTTAATATCATACTTTGTAGTTGTGGTATCGTGCACTATGTGTAATAATCTGTTTGTTGTAAAATGTATTAGCTGTATGAAATCAGATCAAATGAAGCTAAACCTATATAGACGGACAGCAAACGCAGATGTTCAACTAATAAAGATCTTCATCGCTGGCAAACAATACGATGCTTTTGCCACTTCATCCAACGCTCTTCATGTTCTTAAATCTTCCTGTTACGATTCAGTGCGCGCAGGAAAACGCCTCGGTTACGACTGTAACCTCGGTTCCCTGAAGAGGGAACGAGCGTTGCGTCGAGTTTGACGCTATGGGAACGCTTTGCGTGATGATGTCTTGAAGCACATGTAAAATCAGCCCAATGGCGTGGCGGAACGTCAGAGGCGGGTGACGTCACGTACCAGGAAACTATAAAGCCGGCTCGAAAACAGAAAACGAAAGCTTCGTAAAGTCTGAAGTAAGCGCAGGCATGAAGGAGATATGGCAAGGTGACGCAACGCTCGTTCCCTCTTCAGGGAACCGAGGTTACAGTCGTAACCGAGGCGTTCCCTTTCAAGGGAACTCGCGTTGCGTCGAGTTTGACGCTATGGGAACGTCTATACCAACGCCACCATATTTACAAATGTCTGTCCTGTGTGAAATCATAAAGAGCAGCACTAGGATGACAGGACCTGAGACCCTGGTGTGGAGTCCAGGTCCAGAGAGTAAAATCTGACGAAAGTGTGCGGAAAGGACCAGCCCGCCGCAGCACAAACGTCCTGTAAGGAAACTCCTGATATAAGGGCCTTGGAGGCCGCCATACTCCTAGTAGAGTGCGACCGGACAGCCATAGGAGCAGGCTGTCCAGCCGCTACATAAGCAAGCGAAATAGCCTCAACTACCCACTTGCTCATGCTTTGCTTAGACACTGGAGACCCCTTTTTAGGGGACCCAAAGCACACAAATAATTGATCACTTTTACGCCACAGCTCTGTGGAATAAGCGTCTAACGCCCAGAATGGGCAAAGCAAATAAAGTCTCCTGGTCCGAATTCTGAAAGGGAGGAGGACAGAAGGCCTGCAGTACAAAAAGTCTGGCCACGTTAGTAGGGACCTAGGGATATAATAGGCTCAAAGGGGGCCAGGGAAAGGCCTTGCAGCGCAAAGGACAAATCCCACGGAGGCACCCTAGAGCGAACTGCAGGCCTCAGCCTCCAGGTGCCACGAAGGAAATGAGATACCAGAGGGTCTTTCCCCACAGACATTCCACCCAAAGGAATGTGGTAAGCACTTAAGGCCGCCACATAAACCTTTAAAGTGGACGGGGTCAGACCTGCAGTGAACCGATCCAGCAGGAACTCCAGCACTGTACCAACTGGGCAGTCAACTGGGTCCAACCGACAGTCACTACACCAAGAAGTGAAAAATCTCCACTTCAGGGCATAAAGATTCCTCGTGGAGGGAGCTCTGGACTGTAGAATGGTCTCAACAACCTCAGTTGAGAGACCTGAGTCTATGAGCTGGGCCCCCTCAGAGGCCGAGCCCACAGGTTCCACAGTTCTGGTCGAGGGTGAAATATCGAGCCCTCTGCCTGGGACAGAAGGTCCCTCCTGACGGGTAGCTCCAGAGGAGGCCCGTCGAGGAGAGACACAAGATCGGGAAACAATACTCTGCCCGGCCAGCGCAGGGCTAAGAAGTAGATGGACCCGGTCCCTGCGAACTCTTTCCAGAACTCCCGGGAGCAGAGCAACTGGGGGAAAAGCGTACAGACGTAGCCTCGGCCACGTCTGTACCATAGCATCCAGTCCCAGAGGAGCTGGATGTGTGAGGGAGAACCAAAGTGGACAGTGAGACGTCTCTCGAGACACAAACACACGGCCAAACTCCCTCCATATGAACTCCACCACCTCGGGGTGGAGCTTCCATTCCCCGGGCCTCAGCCCCTGTCTCAACAGAGTGTCTGCTCCTATATTCTGGACCCAGAGGAAGTAAGCTGCCCTGAGAGACAGCAGCTTCCCCTGGGACCACAAGAGGATATGGCGTGCCAGATTGCATAATGGGCACGAGCGCAAACCCCCTCAGCGATAGATTTAGACCAAACTAAATATGATACCCTTTTCCTACGGTCTCTGCAGGACCCAACGAGAAACATTTGGCAGTAGCTTCCACGCTGCCAAAGATTCTATTAGAGGTATCAGTCTCTCGAGACTGACTTCTGGATTTTGTTGTTGTTGAGTAGTCGGTTCGTCGCCCTGTAACGGCGCACCGGCAGGGAACGACTGAACAGACTGCTCTAACACCCTTCTCAGAGGGGGCGGGCATCCCGAGGCCACTACGTTTCCGGGTGGTCCTTGAGATATGTGCTCGCCGGAGACCGCTGCGCCCTGAAGCACCGGAGGTGGCAGGGTTGGCAGAACGGTCCCCTGAGGGCACCGAAGAGAGACGGGCACCATAAAAGAGGTGTTAACCGCTCTACTTCGTGATATGCCATAAATGATTGAGATGAGCGACCCACTAGAATCGCTCCCCTGCCCGTGAGGGAAGCATCCGTCGTTAGCAGTTTGCGACGACAAAGAGCTCCCAGCACTGGGCCTTGGGACAGGAACCAAGGTTTCTTCCACATAACCAAGGCACGTAGGCATCGCCGCGTGACCTTGATTGTGCGAAATGAGTTGCCCCTCGGGGAAAACCCCCTGGTCCTGAGCCACCACTGCAGGGGCCTCATGTGTAGCAGTCCAAAAGGTATCCCGTTGGAAGCTGCTGCCATGAGACCCAACAGTCTCTGAAACTGTTTGACAGTGAGTAGCTGGCCTAGATTTACACTCTTCACAGCTGCAAGGATAGATTCTAAACGTGGCGGTGACAGGCGCGCCTGCATCAACACTGAATCCAAAACCACGCCTAAGAAAGTGGTCCTCTGGAGTGGAGAAAGCACACTCTTCTTGGCGTTCAGCCGTAACCCCAACTCTTTCATATGGGTGAGAACAACATCTCGATGTTGAACCGCCAACTGATGCGACTACCTTGGAGGCGCAGAGGCGCCAGAGCTGCATCCCGCATTTGGTGAAAGTGCGAAGTGATAAAGCCAGGCCGATCGATATTGGTATGCTTTGCCCCCGAAAGCAAACCTCAGGAACTTCCAGTGACATGGACGGATGGAAATATGCATCCTTGAGATCTATGGTGACAAACCAGTCCTCGGACCTGATTTGTGGCACGATTTGTCTCAAAGTCCACATTTTGAACTTGAGCTGCATGACTGACTCACTCAGAACTCAAAGATCTAAAATGGGACGCAATCCCCCGTCCTTTTTTGGAACTATGAAATACCGACTAAAAACCCGGTTCCCTGTTGGAGGGAGGTACATATTCTATGGCCCCCTTCTCTAACAGAGTGTTTACTTCTTGTTCCATAACCAGAACCTGCTCGGGGTCCACCACGGTGGGTAGGACCCCCATAAACCGAGGTGGGCGAGAACCAAACTGTATTTGGAACCCTTTCCCTACGGTCTGCAGGACCCAACGAGAAACATTTGGCAGTAGCTTCCACGCTGCCAAAGATTCTATTAGAGGTATCAGTCTCTCGAGACTGACTTCTGGATTTTGTTGTTGTTGAGTAGTCGGTTCGTCGCCCTGTAACGGCGCACCGGCAGGGAACGACTGAACAGACTGCTCTAACACCCTCCTCAGAGGGGGCGGGCATCCCGAGGCCACTACGTTTCCGGGTGCTCGCCAGAGACCGCTGCGCCCTGAAGCACCGGAGGTGGCAGGGTTGGCAGAACGGTCCCCTGAGGGCACCGAAGAGAGACGGGCACCGTAAAAAGAGGTGTTAACCGCTCTACTTCGGGGGGGGGGGGGGGGGGACTACCCTCATGGTCCTGAGCCCTCGGGCGCCAGGATCTTTTTCCCACAGCCTTCTTGGCGGTAATAACGGTCCTCAGATCCGCTCTACCCTTCGAAGGCTGGGGTTGAGAACGTCCTCCCTGTCCCCGAGATCTTTGCGGGGGAGCACGGGAGGAAACGCTCTGCTTTTTAGATGCCCTATGGGAGCTCGAGGTCTGAGGCTGTTCCCGCACAGCAGCCTCATGATGTGAGCGACGGGGGAGCAATTTTTGGAATGCTGCAGCATGTTTAGAAGCCTCTTGGATTTTCTCAACTGCAGTATAAACAGCGTTGCCAAATAACACAGACGTAGAAAGGAGAGAATCATAAAAAATATATATATATTTTTTTCATTTATTATTATTTTTTTTCTCTGTGTTTAATGATGCTCAAATTGAGCTCACACACCACATCTGGGCCAATACCCCCGCCCTCAGTGAGATCTCCCAATAATGCCACCTGATAAGCCTGCAGCAAAGACATCGAGTGTAAAAATGCTGCAGCCTAACCAGACGCGGAATAAGCCCTGCCCCCCAGAGAAGATGCAACTCTGAGGGGCTTATTAGGCAATACCGAAATTTTTAGGGAAGATGCCGTCGCTGGAGAGAGATAGCTCGCAAGCGTCTCTTCCACCTTTGGCATCTCCCCATAACCATTTTCTTTATAACCAGAAATAGAAGAATAATTCGAAGTTTGTGAATTAAAAACTCTATATAAAACTGGCTTATCCCATGATCTCGACACCTCAGTGTGGAGATCGGGGGAAAACGGCAGATTTCGGCGTTGTGATTGTGCACGTGAGGGCAGAAAGCGTTCGTCAAATCATATATTTATTTATTTATTTTGAACGAACGTCCCAACACTCAATAGTCTATCGACTGCTCTTGTCACTACATCCAGCAATTCTTCAAATGCATGAGACTGAGGTGGGGCATCCTCAGACTCAGCCTCAACACTAACAACATCCAGATCCTCAGAACTGAATAATTGCAGTGTTTGTGCCATCATCAGGGCGGAAGAAACCGCCGCGCGTGCTTCCGATCCCTGATGAGTGACATCGGGTCAATCAGATAAGGGCTGAGATAGGGCAGAGCCCGTCTCAGACCCCGCTGATAGACCCATTTGCGAACCCCAGGACTGAGATCGCCGCTGTGCCTCGGCAGCAGCGGGACTCGAGCCCTGGGGGACGCGAGCTTCCCGGAAGAAACTCAGCCGGGATCGGAGCGAGTGCACACAGTCAGCACCCTTGAGTGTTGACTGGGCATGCTCCTCTCCCAAACAAACAATGCACAGAGCGTGAGTGTCTCTACCCGTAATAAAACGCGGGCAGGGATGCACAAACATTCTGAACTGTTCGCTGGACATAATTGCTTTAGTGACAAGACAACAATAAATAGACAAAGACAGATTTCACATAGAGCGCTACTGAAGACACAGAAGCTTTCGTTTTCTGTTTTCGAGCCGGCTTTATAGTTTCCTGGTACGTGACGTCACCCGCCTCTGACGTTCCGCCACGCCATTGGGCTGATTTTACATGTGCTTCAAGACATCATCACGCAAAGCGTTCCCATAGCGTCAAACTCGACGCAACGCGAGTTCCCTTGAAAGGGAACTGAACAAATCATTCAAACTAATTCGCAAAACAATTTAGACAGTTTTGTCAACTTGTTTGATCAAGTCTTTGAACAGAATCGCCTCAAAAGCGTGATTCATTTGTAAATGAAGAAAAAACAGAGACTGCGCGCTTGGATTGTATTGCATTAAAATAAAGGAGAGAAACGTCGCCCAGCGTAACGAAGTAAAAGTACAGTTTTTTTATTAGAAATGTACTCGAGTTAAAGTAGAAGTACCCATCTTAACATCTACTCTTAAAAGTACACATTTTCCCCAAAAAAGTAAATGTACTTTGTTCCTACCCTCCTCTGGTTTCGGTTTAGTTTGGCCAACCCTGGGTTTTCGGCAGCATGAACATGGTTGGGCTTTTAGTGTGTTCGTCGCCATAGTAACTCACGCTCCAGGTCAGGTGATGTTCCAGGTAAGATCTTAAGCACTTAGTTTAAATGAATAGATACATAAATATAATATAAACAAGCTTTACAATCAATAGATAAAGCTATAAAAAGGACGGCATGTTCTCTCTATTCCTATCTCAACTACATAAACTTACTTTTACTTGCACTGATATAGCAAGATGTTTTTCTTTTAGTTCCCTCTTTCATTAACGGCTCCTTTCTTCTTGCTGTGCAAATTTGTTAAAAGTCTTAAAAGCATTATTTTACAGTGTTGGTCACACTTGATTTGAGTTATTCACTTTGATTTCTAATCATATTTCTTTCTCTAATGTGTCTTGCAAGAAAAATAAACTTCTTTAGTATTGTTTATTGCAGTAGTTTGAGAGGAACTCTAGATAGATGTAGGCTTCAGTTGAAGTCAGCCTTGCAGAATCTGCTAAATGATAATCATTTTAAAAGGAGGAATTATAAATATGCTTTTTGTTTTCATTTAGTACTGTTGTTTTGAAATAAGGTTTTTGACATGATTTTTAGGTTTTTACATATAGGCCACAATAGTAATAACTGAATTTACACAAAGATCCTGTTCAAAAGTGTACTCTGTTTAATTGATGCAAGTGCGAACTCGTGAAACCCTCAGATTCAGTGAAGATAAGAGATAGACTTTCCTATAAAAACCACATCAGATTCATTTCATTTGGATCGCTGATCGTCCACACAGGATTGCCGCTGCATATTATTGTCATTATTCATTATTTCGTTAAAAAAAACTGGAAATTAAATATCCGGTAAATGTTTCAATAAAAGCATCGGAATTTAGATTGTATCCAATGTATTAAACATACAAAGCGCGAGAGTGTGGATCAGGTGATATCTTGTTGCTGAGAACTGACTCACTGTGTGTGGAGACTCAACTGAGCTGTGGAGTAACACACACACACACACACAGAGAGAGAGAATACAGTGTCTCAGTGTATGAGGAGTGGTCTGTTTGTGATAATAACACACCTGAATATGGGATGAATACAGTAATGATTAACACGTGCCAGCACTGTAATCCATGAACCTGAGGAATGTTGCAGATATCTTTTACTATCCACAACCAAATGTCTTTCAACTTGCGTGTGCAAAGTTCTAAAATGAATGAATGTGTTGCAATTTGTACAAATAGAGACATTTTTGTGAATGCAAATGTTTTCTTTTGTATTAGTGTATCATAATTTGTGCATGCAACACAGAAGATGTGCATGTGTGGATCAGGTGACACGCCTGCATTCATTGACGTCTTTTCTGAGTCGATCTCATTTGATTCATTTGGATTTTGAGACTTTATTTTCACGGTTTTTAAGCATTTCACAACCCACACACACACAACTACACATGAATAGGCCTGGTGCTAATTATTAATGTGTGCACAACTACCCATCTATTTGACAAATTCACAAATGTGCGTCACTACATTTAAACTAATACAATACAACTTGTGTGTGCAAAATCCAGAAACGCATGAATGTGCAGCATTTTGTACAAACAGAGACATAGTTGTTAATGCAAAACCTCGATTTTGTATTAATGTAGGCCAGAATATGTGCATGCAACAAGTAAGATGTGAATGTGTGGATCAGGTGACACGCGTGCATTCATTGACTCGCTTCTGAGTCGATCCTATTTGATTCATTTGGATTTTGATACTTTATTTTGCCGGTTTAGCCTTGCACGATCCACACACACACACACACACACACACACACACACACACACACACACACACACACACACACACTCACACACACACACACACACACACACACACACACACACACACACACACACAACAGGAAGTGTGGTACCATGGTAACAATGTTTACAGATGAGGGTGGACAGAGTTTAGAATCAGAGAAAATCCTCACCTTAAAGACACACGCACACAAACACACCCCATAGATCAGTCACACACACACACACACACCCATAGATCAGTCACACACACACAGTCACACACACACACACACACCCCGTAGATCAGTCACACACACACAGTCACACACACACACACCCCGTAGATCAGTCACACACACACAGTCACACACACCCCGCAGATCAGTCACACACACACACACACACACACACACACTCCATAGATCAGTCACACACACACAGTCACACACACACATACACACACACACACCCAATAGATGTCACAAACACACACAGTCACACACACACACACACACACACACACACACACACACACACACACACACACACCCCATAGATCACACACACACACACACACACACACACACACACACACAACACACACACACACACACACACACACACGCACACCCCATAGATCACACACACACACACACACACACACACACACACACACACACACACACACACACACACACACACACACACACACACACACACACACAGCTGACTGACAGCTCCAGCCCCGCCTTCAGTCTACTTCAACACACGCAACCTCACACAGTCTGAGCTCGCGAGTTCTTCATGCTGGAGCTCTGAAACACGATCCTCTCACCCGGGATGTTTGGCGACGCGAGGTCGATGTGTGTGAGGTGATACTGGGACACTGGGGCACTGGGATACTGGGATACACTAATCTAACCATGCAGAATGAGGAGGAGAACACGGACATCGCGTTCAGAACCACCGGCTGCTCCTGGCTGAGTCCCGTCAGCGATCGGGTCGGCGTTCCCCTGGACCAGGTAAAGCTGGCAGAACTCTACTGACGACACTTTTAACATCTTGGGTTATAAAGTAAACAAGCATTAAAGTGGTCTTTGCCAGACCAGTAACAAGTAGTATAAATAAACTATATTCACAGTGTATAGACGAACTGGTTTCACATGTTTTCTCTCTCTCTCCATTACTAACACATTCTGGAGAAAATGACACATATTTTAAAGCAAAAAATATGAATCGTTCAATAGAACTGCTCAATGATGAGCTATTGAAGTTCACACGCTACTGTATCAGTGGCGAGCGGTGACTGTAGCCGGGTGTGCTGCGTGCGCATGCGCAGAGAGCGTGCGGCGGGTGGGTTTCGCGGTCGCTGCTTTGTTGCTTACTCATCATGACACATAGCAACACAGTTAAAGTTTCATATATAATATATGAATATATTCGACCTTTAATTGAAAGTATTCTACATTCAACTGTTGATGCCTTCACAAGCAACCGTTAAAGCAGTTGAGTTGTGTTTGATTTGAGTCATAATAGACAAAATATGCTGTAGGTGTAATTCCGCTAGGTGGCGCTAATGTCACAGAAACGACATGTACCATTGTAGGAAAAATGCCTTTTATAGCTGCGTTCCAGTGCTGCGTTCCAGTCCAAAATTGTCATGCCCTTCACTCGCTAACTTCCCTCCGTCTCGTTCACTCGGATGTACGTCATTGCTTACGTTGCACAAGTGCCCACTACTGGCGGAAACTGCAGCGGGCTGAACTGGAACGTCCTAAGCCCTTGATCACTTGGAATCAGCTGTGGAGTTGATTTATTATTTACATTTTTTTTATCCTTTAAGAATTTGTTTAATGCAGCATCCAATGTGTGTTTGGGTTTAAATAAACTAAAAAATATAATTAATATATCATAGAGTTGTCTGTTGTGGTGGTGATTAGACAAGATATATGGTGATGTCACAGTCGTACTGCATTGTGGGACATATAGGTACCTGAAGTGTACATTTGAAGTAGACTCGCTCCCTCGGTCAAGATCGAGGGAACGAGGGTCTGTCCATATAAACTTCCCTCGTCCACTTCACGAAGTGGAACGCACTTCAAAATGACGGCAGGGATTCCCCCGAGGGGAAGTGCTTAGGGAAGTTTGCAAGTGCGTGTCTAAAAGTGGACTGGAACGCAGCCTATTTCTAAACCATGACAATTTTTGAGGTATAAATCATACTAAAATTATAAGGGCACCCCAGGAAAAATTATAAAATAATTTAATAATCCAGTTCATGACCCACTTAAACGGTACGGCGCATCTACACGTCAATCAGAGACGACAAATAAGACACACCGTGGCAGGCGTCAATTTAAATGTATGCCAGAAGTGTTTTTTTTTAGTTAAAAATAAGCATAAAATAATCAATATTAGAAGCCTATTATTAGTTAAATATAATTAGAATAAATGTAGGTAGCTATAATAATAAAAATATGTTGAAATAATGTAAACTGATGACTTTAACAAACACTTAGAGTCATAGACTACGATTAACAGCCTCAGATTGTTACAGTAGGTCTACTTACAGTAGTTCTGTCTTTAATAATTTCCCTATGGAGAAAGCGAACTACTATGAAAATAGTTTGTTATCACCCTTTTCCACTTGATTGAGTCTATTTAGTTTTGTATCAAATACAATGTGACTTTCGTGATCGAGATCTGGCAGGAGAAGCACATTTCTCCTCTTGGGCGAGCGATTCGCGGATAGCTTCTGTGTGGTTGGTTAAGCTGGTTCAGCACTACTGGTTAGTATTGGTTAAACTGGTTCAGCACTATTGGTTAGTAGGTTCAGCACTATTGGTTAGTATTGGTTAGGCTGGTTCAGCACTATTGGTTAGGCTGGTTAAACACTATTGGTTAGTATTGGTTAAGCTGGGGCACGTTCAAGTTCAAAACGGTGCGCAACGTTTTGCTACGGTTTCCGGGTTGAACGTCATGTTTCCTGGAAACGGCGTGCACCGGTGTGCAACGGGGTTTGAGATACGTTTTCTCTTGTTTGGTGGGTGTGTCAGAACTGCAGTCCAATCAGCAGCAACATGTATATAAAGCACGCAGTATTAAAGTGAACTCACACAATGGGTTCAAGGAAAGTAATTTACAAATGTGTCCGATGCAGCTCGGTATACGCAACAGCTGAGGATATTAGAAGACATGCTTGTCGTAAGTTTTATTGTAAAAATAGGATATCAACATGATGTAATTGTTTATATTTTTAGCTTCATTGCAAGTGTATGACATTTGGTATAGAAATAAACAATGGTAATTAAGTGCTTTTCCTAAAAAGGAGAAAGAAAATACAGGGTATTAAAACAGTATGAACTACAAATAAAGTCAGTATGTGAGGCTAAATAGATGTGTTTTAGTCTGAATTAGGTAAGATGTGTGTTTCAGTTTCAGTTTCAGCAATCCCTTCACTCGATTGGGATGTTCTCTTTTGTTCTGGGCGGCAAGTACAGTAACTGTAACATCGGGCATATTTTGTAGTATTAAACACATATTTATACCGACTTCATCAGGCTCCGAAAATTCTTCACAAAGAACACAAAGAATGGCCTTCTCAGCTGCCATAGTGGCAACTCTTGCGTCATCAGAACAGTGTGTTCAACGCATCACCGTTTCTGTTTAAAAAACGTTGTGCAACGTTTTGTCGGGGCTGAACGCAGCCCTGGTTCAGCACTATTGGTTTGTATTGGTTAGGCTGGTTAAACACTATTGGTTTGCATTGGTTAGGCTGGTTCAGCACTATTGGTTAGTATTGGTTAGGCTGGTTAAACACTATTGGTTAGTATTGGTTAAGCTGGTTCAGCACTATTGGTTAGTATTGGTTAAGCTGGTTCAGCACTATTGGTTAGTATTGGTTAGGCTGGTTAAACACTATTGGTTAGTATTGGTTAAGCTGGTTCAGCACTATTGGTTAGTATTGGTTAAGCTGGTTCAGCACTATTGGTTAGTATTGGTTAGGCTGGTTAAACACTATTGGTTTGTATTGGTTAGGCTGGTTCAGCACTATTGGTTAGTATTGGTTAGGCTGGTTAAACACTATTGGTTAGTATTGGTTAGGCTGGTTAAACACTATTGGTTAGTATTGGTTAGGCTGGTTCAGCAATATTGGTTAGTATTGGTTAGGCTGGTTAAACACTATTGGTTAGTATTGGTTAAGCTGGTTCAGCACTATTGGTTTTATTTATATAGCACTTTTCATACACAATGGTAATTCAAAATGCTTTACATAGAAGGAATTAAAATAATCAAAATAATTACAACAGATGCAAAGGAATTAAGCAATAGCATGCACAAGAAATCAAAATAACAAAAGTTGAGAATAAAAATTTATTTAAAATATATTAAAACAGTTTAGAATTATAGAATTATAATACCCCTATCTGGTGATGGCAGTGGTGGGATATTAAGGGATATTCCTTTAAAGGGATTTTTTTTTTCTCTCTCTCTCTCTTTTTCTCTCTCTCTCTCATGGGGTTTTTGCACACCAATTCACTGCCTGCCCAATATGGCTTCAGTTCCCCCTAATAGTGTGCGTAAAAACAACACAGCTTGGCTCCTGCGTGATGAAACTGCAAAGTATACTCCAGAATGTCCATTTACTGGTCCAATCCAATTTGGGTCACAATTTTATTTTTCTCAGGATAGTTCCTGATGCATCCCTGACCGACCAACCCTATTTCTATTTCTTCTCTATTTCGTTGTATTTAACTAATAGCTCAATCCCTAAGTGCCTGAAGCACTAGGTTTGGGGCACTCATGTCTGAATGGAAGAGTCAGAGAGCTTCAGTTCATGAGACACTAGTAGCAACTTCCCGGCTTACTAGTGTCTTCCCTACCCTTAATGGGGTGCAGTATCCACCTCACGGTCTGCCTCTGTGGCTTCCAGTGTCTTTCCATTAGTTCAGGCACTGCTGGTTAGTACTGGTTAGGCTGGTTCAGGCAGTGTTTTTGCATAGGGTAACCAGAGACAGAGGTATCTATTTAAAGGGATACTCCATCATCAATTACTCACCCTCATGTCATTCCAGATGTGTCTGACTTTCTTTCGTCAGATGAACACAAATGAAGACTTCTTAGAATGATAACCCATATCTGTTGACATCAAGCGTGAACGTATGCAAGCGTGTATGACAGCTGTCCGGAAACTATCATTTATTGTGCCTTTTAAAAGTGTTCATATTCCTTAAAAATAACGTTTCAATATTATTATTATTATTCTACTGTGCACTAGTAATATATTTCTGTTATAATTTCTTCAAGTTTAACTGAACTTTTATTTTGACGGGTTGCCCTTTGAGATTCAGTGTATAGGTGTGTTCACCCCATGTCATGCTTGAAACACTCAGTGAAGTCATAACACGTATGACGTTCCTGGAAACCAGACTCAGTCACTCAGTTCTCCTCTGGCCAATGAACCAACAGTGTGTAATTATGATTTTGGCAGCATTACAGGTCAGAGGTCAGATTGGATCAGAATATTCTCCAGTTCATCTGGTTGAAGATCATCACGCCGGTGTGGAGACGAGTTTGAGGAGGATCAGTGTTTCGTGTCGTTTCGATGAGGCCTTCACAGGGGAGAGTCTAGTTCACAGACATTTACATTTAGTCATTTACGCTTTTGTCCAAAGCGACTTACAATTTAGGACTAAATTAAGCGAGTCATCGTGAAGAGGCAAAAACAGCGCAAGAAGTGCTCAAAATACGAAGTTCAGGAATTGTTCAGAGTAGCATAAGCCCGATAAGGAAGGATTAAAGGAAAAGGAAAGAATTTTTTTTTTTATGAGGTTAAATGCTCACTGAAGAGATGAGTTTTCAGTTGTCTTTTGAACGTTGTCAGGGATTCTGCATTCCGGATGAGGGCGGGAGAGCATTCCACCACCGTGGAACTGTGAATGAGAATTTTCTGGAAAGTGATTTTGTGGCTCTCTGTGATGGAACCACGATACGTCGCTCGTTGACCGATCGTAGGCTTCTGGTAGGGATGTAGATTCGTAGGAGGGAGCTGAGCCTGTGGTAGATCTGTAAGCAAGCGTCAATGCCTTGAGCTTGATGCGAGCAGTGAGTGGTAGCCAGTGCAGAGAGATGAACAGAGGAGTGACGTGGGCCCTCTTGGGCTCGTTGAAGACAAGACGAGCTGCAGCATTCTGGGTCATCTGTAGAGGTTTAGTTGCACATGATGGAAGTCCAGCCAGAAGAGCATTGCAGTAGTCAAGCCTAGAAATTACCAGGGCCTGGACGAGGAGTTGTGTTGCAGGCTCAGTTAGGAAAGGCCTGATCTTCCTGATGTTGTGCAGTGCAAACCTGCATGATCGAGCTGTCTTTGAAATGTGGTCTGTGAAGGTCAGCTGGTCATCCAATATTACTCCAAGATTTCTAACCGACCTTGATGGGGTGATTGATGATGAATCTAGCTGGATAGTGAAGTCGTGCTGTAGAGACGGATTGGCAGAGGACGAGAAGCTCAGTCTTTGCCAGGTTGAGCTGCAGGTGATGAAGTAAAATAAGTCAAATACTTACAGACAATAAGTTTTTGAATATTTTAATAAATAAAGTTGTCACAAATCTGTTTTTTGCTTCGACATTATAGGGTGTGGAGTTTAGATTGATGTGGGGAAAAAAGGAATTAGGAATAGCATAAGGCTTGCAACATACCATAATGTAAAAGAAAAAAGAAGGGGTGTGAAAACTTTGGCAAGGCACTGAAGCAGTGAAGAGAGACTGTGCTTAAGACGAACAGACCGTAAGGGTGAAGAAAACAGAGTGGGACAGAGACATATGAACCATTTTGAGCTGTTTCTCACTTCTTCAGGTGAACTTCATCGCCTGCCAGGTGTTTGGGCTAGCGGTTGCGTTCTGGTTCCGGCTCGCTCTCGGGCCGCGGCGAGTCTCCGCTGAGGTTCGGCATGCGGTCGCTGTCGTGTTCGGCGCTGCGCTCCTCATCTTCTGCTTCGGCTGGTAAGACTTTTCTGTGGGAAACTAGCATTTTATGACATGATAACTGATGCGTGGTATTTTAACAGTTTACCTTGTTTGCACACTCACTTCATTATTAAATGTAAAACCCTTACAAAAAATGTATCTATCTATCTATATATCTATCCATCCATCCATCCATCTATCCATCTATCCATCCACTATCCATCCACTATCTATCTATCCATCCATCCATCTATCCATCCACTATCCATCTATCCATCCACTATCTATCCATCCATCCATCTATCCATCCATCCATCTATCCATCCACTATCCATCCACTATCTATCCATTCATCCATCTATCCATCCACTATCCATCTATCCATCCATCCATCCATCTGTCTATCCGTCTGTCTGTCATGTGTGTACTTGTGTAAGTGAGCTGATGTGTCCTGTGATGGCATGTTCTTGCTGTGACAGGTATGCTGTGCTTGTCTTCCTCCTGGTCTTGGCTTGTTATGGTATAATGATCACAGCCAATGTCCACCATCTTCACAGGTGAGCAGCAAATACGCTTTCTGCCTCAGAACTGCTTTATCACAGTTTGTCTCAGTCACTTTGGTGCATTTCTCTAATCATCCTTAATGTTTGTATGTGCATTCTCAAAACAATTCATACAAACAGCATCACACATTGGATTACCTGCTAAAGCCTGATACTTACTCTAAATCTTTAGTTCATCTCTCAAAAGTAAGTATT
The DNA here is from genome assembly GCA_022828995.1 of Vimba vimba. Taxonomy (NCBI): domain Eukaryota; kingdom Metazoa; phylum Chordata; class Actinopteri; order Cypriniformes; family Leuciscidae; genus Vimba; species Vimba vimba. The sequence goes on along the minus strand of CM040830.1, from coordinate 177,776 downwards.
TATGTCAATGAACATATCAGTGCCATCAGAATGAAAAGTCCTTGTGTCATTGTTCACAAACAAGATAGTCAAAATGCTTAGTCATGTGGTCAATAAAACACTGCACTCTGTTACAGTTTTTCTCCATTGGTTTGGCTCATTTCTTGAAACAGAAATGACATTCTCAAAACAACATGGACAAACCTCCAAACCACTTGGCAATTGTTCACAACAGAATTGAATTTCTCATTCATTTCATCAAATTGCAAATGTCTAAGAACATGTCTCAATGTCTCAGTACATCTTTGCAAATGATTACAGTTTTTCTCAGTCGCTTTGGTGCATTTCTCACATCACTATTTACATTTGCACAACAGTTAATGCAGTTCTCAAAACAATTAGTACAAACTGCAAAACCTTGTTGATAACCTGCAAAAGCGTGTCACTTGCTCAAAATGGATAGCTCAATCCTCAAAAGCAAGTATTCATGTCAATGAAAGTGTCAGTGTCATCAAGATGAAAAGTCCTGACACCATTGTTTATGACCAAGATAGTCAAATGGCTTTGTCATGTTTTCATTATGACAGTTTACTCTGTAAATGTTTTCCAATGCAAAAAAGTCAGATCTTGGTCAGTCAGATCTACCTGAAAATGCTCAAGACAGCACTATATACTATTTGCACAGCCATTTGAAAAATACAGTAAAGTTACATATTACTGTATTTAGTGAGGTAACTGAGTACAAGACACTGAATATGTATGTATCACATTTATACTGCATATGCTCTTTGCAATTCTAATTTGCCGTCTCAGTACGGCATTTTCAGGAAAAAAAAAAGATTTAAAAAAATGTGTAAAATTTGCTTGACAGATTTTGACAACTAGTTCAACATTTTTGTATGTAATGACTCAAGCAATGAAATGAGGACTATTAGTTTTATATGGAATGACTATTCAGCATTCACAAGTATAGTTAATTTTGACTGACATGACATAAGCAAATGATAGTTATAAAACAGCAGAGAGTTGTATGAAAGCAATTGATGCATGTCCAAAAGCATTTGCAATTTGTTGGAAGGAATGAGAAACTGCTACTATGATGTGCACAAATGACTAAATGTTGAGGAGGTTGAACTAACTGTTGTGCAAATGTAAATAGTGATGTGAGAAATGCACCAAAGCGACTGAGAAAAACTGTAAGTACAGGTAGCCTACATTTAGCACAAATTCCAAGTGAATAGATCTTGTTGATCTAAACTGATTGTTGATTCTCAGTCTAATGGTTGTTCGCTCCAAAACGTGTCAGCGTCATTTCATTGTGTAAGTCATCACATGCACAATAGTCTGTTCAATTGTCAAAATTAGTCAAGAACATAATACCATGAATATTATGCTCAAACACTCTCCACCTCCAAGAGAGTGTATATAATCCAAGTCCAAGAGAGAATATATAATATTATTGGCCACCGGGCCACGGTGGATGTCCCAGGCCAGCGAGGGGGCAATATAACTATGTGTGCTGCCATATCTGAGAATGGTGTGGCCACTCACATCCCCAGTCTTGGCCCATACAGTACACAGAAGCTCCTCATCTTCTTGGACCGCCTTCATTTTGATTTGATCCCTGAAAATGAGAGAGGCCTCGTAGGGCCTCACCTACCACAATATGCCATTGTATGGGACAATGTGAATTTCCACCATGGCCCGCTCATCAGGGCCTGGTTCACTACTCATCCAAAGATGGTCATGGTGTTCCTACCACCTTACTCTCCTTTCCTCAATCCTATTGAGGAGTATTTCTCTGCTTGGAGGTGGAGAGTGTATAAGCATCGGGCTCAAGATCAGAGGTCCCTGCTCCATGCAATGGACGCTGTGTGTGAGGATATTACAGGAGATCAGTGTAGGGGATGGTTGCGACATGCACGCCGTTTCTTCCCTCGTTGCATCGCGAGGGAGAATATACGCTGTGATGTGGACGAGAATCTGTGGCCAGACAGACAGCAGCGTGTGGATGAGGAGGGTGAGGACGGTGGCCAGGAGAGGGAGGGTGAGGACGGCGACCAGTGAAGAACTGTTAGTTGTGAAACTCCAGCTTTATTTACAGCACTGTAGGCTGCATATCATTTTCATTGTTTTTTGTTTGTGTTTATATTACAGTATATTATGCTGTATACATTTTCTTTTTACTCTGATGTATGGAAGTTACTTTATGTGTGTGAATGATAATGGTTACAATTTCCTTGGCAGTATGAGTGCAATGTGTGATGTCAAACCTTGGAGGCTACTCTTACCCTAAAATCCTATTTCTTTTTTTTCAGTTTTATACACAATTGTATTCTGTTAGCTAGACAAAAAACAGGACAGTAACCACTGTCAGTGAAAGACTGGGCTAAGACTGAAAGGTGGACATGAGGGATATTTCAATGGTCCTCTGCCATAGTGACAAAACATCTAAACATTTTGACTTGAAGTGCTTACACAATGCCAAAGGGACGAAGCATTTTGGGGGCACTGACTGTTTAAATGAGAAGGAAATTTAGTTTTGACACATGAGTGAACTGTTCTGGGAGAGGTATGAACTTTTGCAGGTGAACCATGGTGTTGTGCCGAACCATCCACGTTATTTTGGCAAAAGCAGCAAGAGTGTTGAGAACGTCCGGTCTGTTTCAAGAAATGAGCCAAAGCAATTGAGAAGGATCTTTGCCATTTTCGTGGCACTGACTCTTTATATGGGAAACAAATTTAGTTTTGAAGCATGAGTGAACAGTTTTAGGAGAGATATGAGCTTTTGCAAGTGAGCTATAGTGTTGTGCTGAACTGTAAGACTGTTTTGCCAAATGATCTTAGAGTTAATGATCTTAGTTTTGAGAATGTAATTTCTGTTTCAAGAAATGGTCCAAACCAATGGAGAAAAACTGTAGTATCACCTGATGTAAACTATGGCAACAGTTTGGATGGCAGTCACTATTGTACTGAAGTGTGCAAAGCTGCGCTTCTTCTGTATGCCATATATCCATTTCAAAAGTACAAATGTACACACTACTGTACGTGAGTTATTGATTGAAAGAGACTGGATAGGAGTTACTCTTTTACTAGTTACTCTTTTACTAGTGGTCTGACAAAAAAACATTACAATATTATTGTGATATAGAAAAGAAAAAGAAATAGGGGCACAAAGGTGAAAATACCACAGTTCTGAATGAGGAATTGCAGTGCAGTCTGTCTACACCTCTTGACGGGCCACAGATTCTCATCTAATTCATGGCACATTTACAAAAAGTCTAATGGAAATGTGTAGAAAATATGCTTGACAGTTTATGAAAACTAGATCAACCATTTTGCATTTGATAACTTATACGATGAACTAATGACTAGATGTTTTGAGGGGTAAGACTGTAGAGAACTATTTAATACATTTTGAGCAACATGGCATTAGCAACTGATAATGTAAGAAACACCTGACTATTGTACATAATCAATTGCATGAATGTACCAAAGCAATCGCAACTTGTTCAAAAGAATGAGAAACTGCTTTTATGATGTGCACAAGCGACTAGATGATGTGGAGGTTGAACAAGTAGTTTTGAGAATTTCATTTCTGATCTGAGAAATGCACCAAAGCGACTGAGAAAAACTGTAATCCTGGCCGAAAACTGAAACCACATACTGGAAATGATTGTTTTTATTTACTTTATTTAGTATAAATTAATCATTTTAAATATTGTTTCCTTTTAAGTGTTTACACTTGTCTTTACTTAAAGGCAGGGTAGTTGATTTGTTCCAGAAACATTTTTTGTTATGCTGGTTGAAAGTCTCTTAACATCCTGATAGCAATCAATAAGTGAAGTGGTCTATAGTGTTCATCCAGCCGGTCGTTATCTCAGAATAAACCACTTCAAGTGTGTGTGTGTGTGTTTGTGTGTGTGTGTGTGTGTGTGTGTGTGTGTGTGTGTGTGTGTGTGTGTGTGTGTGTGTGTGTGTGTGTGATCTCAGAATAAACCCGACAGGGTGATCAGGATCAGATCTTCATCAGCCTGAAGGGGTTTATTCTGAGATCACACACACACACACACACACACACACACACACACACACCTGAAAGGGTTTATTCTGAGATAACACACACACACACACACACACACACACACACACACACACACTTGAAGTGGTTTATTCTGAGATTATCCCATTATCCCACTTATTACACAGATACTTGCCACAGAAGTAAATAATTAAACACGAAATATTGATCTGAGTCTAAATATGTTATTCGATCTTTAAACGCTATAGGAGCCAAAACACTGTACATATTATCTGGGATATGGAATAACCTTATATTTGATTTATAAGGGTTATATTACTACATTAAATAATAGCTTATTGCTAATAGTAGTCGAACATAATTTTATTAAAAGATTATTATTTCAGTTATGTTTCTTAGTAATGTTAAGGAGGTTTACAGAAAACGATCATTGATATAATTTGAATTATAAATGCTGTTTTTGTGATTTGGAAACAATGAAAACCATTTTCTGTTTAGCTCAGGGTTTAGGTTGAATTTAGGGCTACCGCCCCTTTAAGAGAATTGTGCTGGGTTTCCCGCAATACCGTTGAAGCGTCATAACTGACTTTGGACGCTCGGAGCCAGCTGTGAACTAGGATCTGAGCGATATAGTTTTCTTACCGTAGCCTATGGACGTTACATTGTCTTAGAAATATCAGACAGCATTATTTTTGGTTTAAGAAACATTTATTTTATTACTCCTGTAAGAAGATTTCACTGTGGGACCTGAATAAACGGTCATTTTTTGTTATCCTTTGACATTGGAGTCCTGTGGAGTTTTTTATACCCTGATACAACGTTCTACGGCACGAGTAATTAACTTTTGCAAGGGATTGGACTGCTGGCCCGAACATAGTAAGAAAACTGTGCTCTATGAGGAAAAAGGATTCAAGAATCACAAACTGCTGGAGCTCTGTAAGGAAGGAAAAGAAGCAGATTGGTGGGCAGTGAGTACTGAAGAAAAGAGAATGTGGATGCTATTTGTGTCTTTTCTGTTGAGTGGAGACGTCAAAATTTAGCCAGCTTGTTGCTAATTTAGCTAAGTTGGTGCAACTTTAGCTACTATTTGGTAGAAGGTGCTGACAGCCTCTTGTGAGAGTTATAGAGAAACGTCTTCACCAGGCAAATAGGCAAATTGAATTTTTGATTCTCACTGTAATTTAAATTCATCAAGATGAGCCAAGCAGACTATTCAACCCCACAACCTGAACCTACTGAAGCTAGACAGGTTAAAGTCACAGCCAAGGCTTATGAAGAAAAAGTCCGTCATGCCATTAATAAAAGGAAAAACAAACTAGGTCAGCTAACCAGCAAAATGAATCAGATAACTCAGTCAATGGATGACGGTGACGACAGTAACCTGCTAGCTGTAGAGAAAATGTTATCAGTAGAGTTCAATAAACTGTTTGGAGAGTTTTGTGAACTAAATACATCAGTCAAAGTGTTACTGGATGAAACATCAGAAATGAATGCAGATCAGGAAGGATGGTTCAAGCCGAAGGCCGATATGTTTCATAACTTTGCTACTAAGGCTGAGAAATGGATAAAAGAGGTGCATCAGCGCATAGCCGAGGCTAAAAAGACAAATGAGGAGATTTCTCCAGAAGATAGTGCATCAGTGTCTATTGCTTCGAGAAAGTCAAGGAAAGGGTCTAAAGCACCATCCTCAGTATATTCCAAAGCATCCTCTGCATCAGCGGCCCGTCTGAAGGCTGAATTAGAGAGAGCTGAGCTACAAGCTCGAGCTTTCACTCTAAAACAAAAACAACTACTTGATGAACAGGAAGCTAAGATAAAAGCTGAGAGAGAGGAGTTGCAAATGCAGATCGCGCTTGCCGCCTCCGATGCTAAGTGCAGAGTACTAGAGGAGTTTGAAGGTATCAGAGCCTGGTCTAGAGTTAGCCAGCAAGATGGTATGAACTCTTACATAGAGAAAGCAAAGCACACGGTACCACAAGCTCCTAGGCAAGCTACGACTACTCCCCAAGCAGAAGTCAGAATAGAACCTGCTCGCAGAGGTAGCCATGGAGCCCCTACTAGGGATGTGAGGACGGAACAGGAGACTTTGCTACAAGAATCTTCGCCATTATCCATTATTGACTTCCTAATGAAACAACAGAACCTCACTACCCTGCCACCTCAGAAGATTCCAATATTCAAGGGGGACCCTATGGAATACAGGCTATTCATCAGGGCCTTTGAACATGGAGTAGAGGATAAAACGGATAGTGACAGGGACCGGCTGTACTACATGGAGCAGTACACGGACGGGCAGCCGAGAGAGCTTATACGAAGTTGTTTTCACATGGAACATCAAGCTGGCTATCGTGAAGCCAAGAGGCTATTAAAGGAGCACTTTGGTAATGGATATAAGATTTCAATGGCGTACATCGACAAAGCACTGGCCTGGCCGACAATCAAGTCAGATGACGGAGAAGCACTTCACTCCTTTGGTCTTTACCTCACAGGATGCCTCAACGCAATGTCGGATGTAGAGTACATGCAAGAGCTTGACAGTGTGTCCAATATGCGAGCTATTGCTGCCAAGCTTCCATACAAGCAGAGGGAGAGGTGGAGAAGCAAAGCATGTGCTCTCCTAGAGAAGGAGCAACGCAGCGCTAAATTCAGAGACCTTGTCGGCTTTGTGATTCAGCAAGCGGAAGAAGCCCTCCACCCACTCTTCGGAGACATTAAGGATGGAAACAAGAGCCATGTAAAGGCTCACAAGCCAGAGAAATCAGCCAGAACGAGTGGTGCTCAGAGAAGCTTCACTACTGCAGCCACAGCAGTCAAGAATCCGGCAGAGACTAATTTAAAGCCCAAGGGAGAATCACTGTGTGCTTTCTCGACCCCTTGTCTCTTCTGCCAAGGAGAACAGCACACCTTGGAACACTGCAAAAGGTTGAAAAGGTCTCTTCACAAGGAGAAGATCGACTTTCTTAAGAGTAAAGGACTATGCTTCAGTTGCCTGAAACAAGGACACATGAGCAAGGCCTGCGATGAGAAGATGGCCTGCCAGGTGTGCCAGCTTACTCACCCGACAGTTCTCCATAAGAAAAATAAGGATGCTACTGATGAAGCAAGGCAGAAGGAGCCATTGACTGATACGTCCAAAAACACAAAGCACAAGGTGGAACGAGCCGATGGAGAATCCAGTTCAGTAGTAAGTGGATGCATCAATGCAGAGATGAGGACCTGTAAAGCTACTGGGGCCGGCAATGTTAATAGTGTTCTGGCGATCGTTCCAGTACATGTCAAGGCCAAGAAAGGTAATAAGATTGTGACTACTTATGCGTTCCTCGACCCAGGCAGCAATGTCACCTTCTGCACAGAGAAGTTAATGAGTTCACTTAATGTCACAGGGAGGAAAACAAGTATTCTGCTGAAGACCATGGGAGGCGAGCGGCTGGTGAGCAGCCAAGTGGTGTCTGGTCTGGAAGTCAGCGGCATGGATGGCAACAGCTTCCTGGAGCTGCCCAACATCTATTCTCAGAGGGTGATCCCGGCACGTGAACAGAACATTCCTCTGCAGGAGGAAGTAGACAAGTGGCCTCATCTCAGTCAAGTGAAGATCCCAAAGATTCAGGCAGAGGTAGATCTTCTCATAGGGACTGACGTACCCAAGGCCATGGAGCCGTGGCAGGTGATACCCAGCGTGGAAGATGGGCCATACGCGGTAAAAACACGACTGGGCTGGATTGTCAATGGTCCTCTCCGTGGAGTTAACAGCCATGACACGACTAGTGGACTCATACAGGTCACTTCCAATCGGATATCAGTGGCTATGCTAGATGAGCTGTGGAACCATCAACAGTTCAAGATCGACTTTCCAGAGTGTCAAAACGACCGTGTAGAGATGTCAAGGGAAGACATCCAGTTTCTGGAAATGGTCTCGCAGTCAGCAAAACTTATAGAGGGTCACTACAGCATCGGTTTACCACTGAGGAACACAGCTTTCAAGATGCCGAACAACAGGAAAGTAGCTGAACAGCGAGCTCTCAACTTAAAGAAGAAGTTCACAAAGAATCCTCAGTTCCATGCTGAATACTCTGCGTTTGTGGAAGACTGGATCGTGAAGGATTACGCTGTCAAGGTTCCCAATGAAGAGATCAGCCGTAGCGATGGAAAGGTGTGGTACTTGCCACATCATGGCGTATATCATGCTAAAAAGCTGAAGATCCGAGTGGTGTTCGATTGTGGGGCATCCTTCCAAGGCACCACTTTAAATGATCAGCTTCTACAGGGGCCGGATCTGACGAGTACTCTGCTTGGTGTCATCACAAGGTTTCGGCAAGAGGTTGTGGCTGTCATGGCAGATGTGGAAGCCATGTTCCACCAGGTACGGGTGCCGGCTGAAGATGCTGACCTTCTGCGGTTTCTCTGGTGGCCCTCTGGTGACATCAGACAAGACATCGCAGAGTACCGAATGAGGGTGCACATATTCGGTGCCACCTCATCTCCGAGTTGTGCCACGTTTGCCCTACAGAAGTGTGCACACGACAGCAGAGGTCAGTACAATGATGCAAGTATTGACACAGTACTACGCAACTTCTATGTTGATGACTGCCTCAAGTCTGTCTGCTCAGAAGAGGAAGCAGTATCTATGTACAGCGACTTGAGGGCCATCCTTCATTCAGGAGGATTCCGCCTTACAAAGTGGGTGAGTAACAGCAGAGCCGTGCTGTCTGCAATCCCTGTGGAGGAGAGAGCGGAAGAACTAAGAGACCTCAATCTTGACTTGGATATGCTACCTGTCGAACGAGCATTGGGGGTCCGATGGTGTATTGAGAGCGACAACTTCAAATTTAGGATCATCATCCAAGAGAGGCCACCCACAAGAAGAGGCATTCTCTCCGTAGTTGGCTCTATTTACGACCCGCTGGGTATTCTAGCACCGGTGGTCTTGACAGCAAAGCTAATCCTCCAGGAGCTCTGCCGACTCAAGCTGGGATGGGACGATGACATTCCAGAGCACCTCGCTAAAGAATGGAACAGCTGGTTGGAGGATCTTCACTTGCTGAAGGATTTTGGAGTGTCTAGATGCTTCAAACCCAGGGACTTTGGCAAGGTAATATTCAATCAGCTGCATCACTTTGCAGATGCTAGCCAAGAAGGCTACGGAACGGTGAGCTACTTGCTGCAGGAGAACGAAGAAAACAAGCTTCACGTTGCATTCGTCATGGCAAAGGCCAGGGTGGCACCCCTCAAGCCCCTCACCATTCCACGCATGGAACTAGTGGCAGCTACCATGGCAGCGCGCATGGACAAAGCCCTGAGGTCAGAAATGGAACTCTACTTGGACGAATCGGTGTTCTGGTCAGACAGCACCACGGTACTCAAGTACATCGGAAATAGAACCAGTCGATTTCGCACCTTCGTCGCTAATCGAGTGGAAATGATTTTGAATCTGTCAGAAGTAAGACAGTGGCGACATGTAAATACAGCCAAGAATCCTGCTGACATTGCGTCAAGAGGACTCGACGTGAGATCCTTCCTGCGCAATGAGTCATGGATAAAGGGGCCGGACTTTCTCACAAAGCCAGAGGAGGAATGGCCACAGAACCCAGACAACCATGGGGACCTAACCACGGAGGACCCAGAGGTAAGGAAAGCCGTGGTCAACACTACTGCAGTCGAGGAGCAGTTGGACACAGTGCAGCGGTTCCTTGAGTATTACTCCTCCTGGAATCGTCTGAAGAAGGCAGTCAGCTGGATGCTGAAGCTGAGAAGCACGCTGCTGACTCTGTGTCGTAAGAGGGAGGAGATGAATGCGTCACTTCCACAGTCTGAGGTCCAGAAAAGGATGAAGATCTTCAAGAAAAGCCTTCCAAAGACCAACCTCACTGTGGAGAACCTCAAGGAAGCGGAGCTTGAGATCATTCGTTTCTGTCAGCGGCGAAAGTACTCTGAGGAGATCTCTGTACTTTGGAAAGGTGAAGACGTTAAGATGAGCAGTCACATCTATAAGCTCAAACCCAAACTACAGGAGGGGATCCTTAGAGTAGGAGGAAGACTCAGCAGATCAGCGATGCCTGAAGAGGTGAAGCACCCTGCCATCCTACCTAAGGACTTCCATGTGACGGAGCTTATACTCAGAGATATACATGAGTGCGTGGGTCACAGTGGTCGCAACCATGTACTGTCCAAGTTGCGACTGAAGTATTGGGTTCCTGGTGCTCACTCAGCTATAAGAAGAGTCCTATCAAGGTGTGTGACATGTCGACGCTCGCATGGTGCAGCTGGACAACAGCAGATGGCAGATTTGCCCCAGGACAGGGTACTTCCAGATGAACCCCCTTTCACCTACACTGGAGTTGATTACTTCGGTCCGTTCGAAGTCAAACGGGGCAGAAGCTTAGTAAAGAGGTGGGGCGTTATCTTCACCTGCCTGGCTATCCGTGCTGTCCATCTGGAGGTGGCTTCATCGTTGGACACGGACTCCTTCATTGACGCTCTTCGTCGATTTTTAGCAAGACGAGGCCAAGTGAAAACCCTCCGTTCAGATAATGGGACTAATTTTGTGGGGGCGGAGAAGGAGCTAAGGAGAGCCATGGAGGAATGGAATGTCTCCAAGATTGAAAGCAGTCTGCGTCAGAGGGGGATCCAGTGGATATTCAACCCCCCGACTGGTTCCCACCATGGCGGCGTCTGGGAACGGATGATTCGGTCGGTCAGGAAGATCCTCAGTAGCATTGTAAGGCTTCAGACTCTGGATGAGGAAGGCCTGCACACCGTCTTGTGTGAGGCAGAAGCCATCATCAACAGTCGACCTATAACCAAATCCTCTAATGACCCATCAGACCTGGAAGCTCTTACCCCCAATCACCTCTTGCTTCTTCAATCAAAGCCTTCTCTGCCACCAGGCCTCTTTATGAAGGAGGATGTCTACGCCCGCAGGAGGTGGAAACAGGTCCAGTATATAGCCGACATATTCTGGAAGCGATGGACAAGAGAATACCTCCCACAGTTACAGGAAAGGCAGAAGTGGACTCGTGCTTCCCGGAACTTCGCTGAGGGGGACATCGTCTTGATCGTCGATGATTCTGCGCCCCGCAACTCCTGGGTCCTAGGTAAGATCATCGAGGTGGTTCCAGACGCGCACGGGCTCGTGCGCCGGGTCCGCATCAAGACGAAGACAACCACATTAGATAGACCCATTACCAAGGTCTGTCTTCTCCAAGAAGCTGCATGAGGCAGTGCTGAAAACAGCTACAGAGACACAGTTATTAGTTATTAGTTTAAGTTTGTTGGCTCCTTGTTGTTTTGAAAGGTAATTGTTTCTGAAATAAGAAAAATTAGGGGCCGGAATATAGGAGCCAAAACACTGTACATATTATCTGGGATATGGAATAACCTTATATTTGATTTATAAGGGTTATATTACTACATTAAATAATAGCTTATTGCTAATAGTAGTCGAACATAATTTTATTAAAAGATTATTATTTCAGTTATGTTTCTTAGTAATGTTAAGGAGGTTTACAGAAAACGATCATTGATATAATTTGAATTATAAATGCTGTTTTTGTGATTTGGAAACAATGAAAACCATTTTCTGTTTAGCTCAGGGTTTAGGTTGAATTTAGGGCTACCGCCCCTTTAAGAGAATTGTGCTGGGTTTCCCGCAATACCGTTGAAGCGTCATAACTGACTTTGGACGCTCGGAGCCAGCTGTGAACTAGGATCTGAGCGATATAGTTTTCTTACCGTAGCCTATGGACGTTACATTGTCTTAGAAATATCAGACAGCATTATTTTTGGTTTAAGAAACATTTATTTTATTACTCCTGTAAGAAGATTTCACTGTGGGACCTGAATAAACGGTCATTTTTTGTTATCCTTTGACATTGGAGTCCTGTGGAGTTTTTTATACCCTGATACAACGTTCTACGGCACGAGTAATTAACTTTTGCAAGGGATTGGACTGCTGGCCCGAACAAACGCAAAGCTTCCACGGAGAGAGCAGTTTCAGCGGCAAGATCAAACTAGACGGACATTTAAGAGATACAGTATACAGTCATAACACTTATTACACAGCATTTCAACATATAAATAATTATGGAGATCAGAGATATTGATTTCAGATTAAACTGTTTTAAAATCGTACCTGTTTGTATCTTATAATCCAACAGTGTATAAAACAATAGTCACACAATGGCAGCATCTGCGTTTGTATGAAACAAGAGAGAGTCCACGATACTGGATGGCATAATTAAATAACTGTACACAAAATATTGATTTAACTGAGTTTGAATATTTTATTAGCTCACCAAAAGCAAAACTTCCACGAAGAAAAAAAAATATTCCTAGCGAGCGAATCATTGAATTCGGTGTGAATGCAATAATACAATGTTCTACCAGACTGTCAGCATACGTGCTTCCATTCCTCCACACACCTGCTCTCGCAGACACACACGTCATCCGCGTTTCATGCGATGCAGAGTTCGACAGACGTCAGTCTCCAAGCACCGAAACAGCACCTACAGTTCCTCCTGAACCAACACAACCACTTTATGCTGCGTTCACAGCATAACTACTGTAGTTTGGAAGAAATGGAAAACAGCGATATATTCGAAATATACTCAAATTTATGCATTTCAATGGCAACACTATCAACAGCGAAATGAATCTGCAGCAGTCAGGTGACACAGCTCAGAACTGAACTGATGTTATGTGCTTCAATACATAAGGTAGTCAAAGTCAAAGTCAAAGTCAAGTTTATTTCTAGAGCACATTTAAAACAACAGAAGTTGACCAAAGTGCTGTACATCCCACATCATGAATCAACAACAACAAAAATAAAATGACATCAAAAGACAAAAACACACCGCTCTCAAACTGAACTAAAAGCCAAGGAAAATAAATGTGTTTTAAGACTAGATTAGTCCTAGTCTCTCGTCTCGTGACTGTACTCTGCAGTGCGCTTCATGTGATTTGGATGAGGCGTGGCTTTGGAGGAGGCGTGGCTTTGGAGGAGGAGTGTCTTTGTAGGAGGCATGGCTTTGGAGGAGGCGTGTCTTAGGAGGAGGTGTGGCTTTGAAGGAGGCGTGGCTTTGTAGGAGGCGTGGCTTTGTAGGAGGAGTGGCTTTGTAGGAGGCGTGGCTTTGGAGGACGAGTGGCTTTGTAGGAGGCGTGGCTTTGTAGGAGGAGTGGCTTCGGAGGAGGAGTGGCTTTTGATGAGACATGAGGCTTGTTCGACTTGAACCGGCGCTGCACAGACCGATCGGTTTATTCAAAGTACCGCAAGAGCAATTCAAAAGCATAAGGAGCCGTCTACTTTCTATTCGATCTCATGGTACTTTGATGTCATTCACCGATCGGTCTGTGCAGCGCCAGTTCAAGTCGAACAAGCCTGTGGCTTTGGAGGAGGCGTGGCTTTGGAGACGCTCTGAAGGGAGGGCGGGATCTCATGCTATCAAAGCTAGCTTGCTACTGCTAGCCGATCCAAAAATTGCCCACCCTACTTTTAAAGATGGCATTACTCCAATAGCATTCAACTCTAAAATGCTTTTAAAATATTATATAGGCTTTTTTTAAATATCGCAGAACTTTGACTTGGCTGATATAAGCACATATTCAAAGCGCTTAAAAATTGACAGCAAAATAAAAAATTTTTTCGGACTTTAGCAACATAGGATGTTCTGACTTCACATGCTGGACAGTTTCTGTTGTCATGTATAGTGTGGGATGCCACAGTCTTCGCCAGTGCTTGTCCAACATAATTAGGGTATTGTATTTTTTTGTTATTTGTTGTTTGTTTGTTGTTTGTTTGGATCTTGCAAAACTTCAGATTTCTCATCATTACAGAAACCACAGATTTGTCTCAACACACACCTTACTTATACTTTCACTTGGTCTTGTTTCAACCCACTGGTCAAGTTTTGAATAATAATATTAACTATTAAAATATTTTTTTGAACTGGAATTACATTTAAACATACAATAATAAAAATGCTTTTTTTTTTACATTTTTATTTTATTTGTTCATACAATATGTAGTGTAAAAAATACTTGTCTTTCTAAACTAGAATAAACTAGAATAATTTGTCCAATTGGTAACATGTAAACTGTAAAAAGAAGAGGGCCCAAGACAGAACCTTGAGGTACACCAGAACTGGTAGATTTGGTGGAAGATTTGTGCCTCTGGAATACAACAAATTGTAACCCTAACCTAACCCTGTCAAATAAGAGGAGAACCAGTCAAAGGCTATACTAGTAATTCCAATATACTGTATATGTACAGTGTGTGTGTGTGTATATATATATACACGCATATATATAAATGTGTAGATTCTTCTTTACCAAAGAAATGCTTAATCAGTCCTGAGATCGGCTCGAGATGTCCCTAATTATGACATTAAAATTGAGTAAAATTAAGCCCATGAATAATAAATCAGTGGTCACAACTGTACAATACTAATGGTGTAAATTCAGTTGATCCTTTACCAGTCTGTATGAATAAGTTCAGCATGCTCACACACTTCTCAGAAGAGTTTTTCAAGACTTTAGCACTGAATTATGTGTTCTCATTACAGATATACTCTGATTGCCTCGCTCGGATACCTCACGCTGTGCCAAGTGAGCAGAGTCTTCATATTCGACTATGGGATCCTGTCCACAGATTTCTCAGGGTAAGGACATTTTTACTATATTTGTTTGTGTTATTTTGATCAGTAGCAGATGAGTAGCAGCAAAGACGGACATTCACGGACCGTCTGCAGTTTGAATGCTCTCACCTGTTAACATGGGCACCGAAAACACACGCCGGTTTCACACTAGATGCCAAACGCTCTGATTTCTGTGATGTGCCACTCCCCGAGGCTCGACTCAGTTTCTTATCGACCAGTTTGGTCAGTTTTCCTTTGCTGAGGTTTTGTACACACCCTTGGATAAACAAGAGGAGAGATAACATGCTGTCTGTCTGTCAGTGCCTCGGTCACGTCTCTTTTTCTCTTTAAATGTAATTGTAACCAATTCCCTTGTGTAGACGAGGAGGAGGCAGGAACTGGCTGACGTTCAATGTAAACTGAATGACAAAATAAAACGTAAACAGAAACCAAAACTGCTGCATATGAGCATAAAAGAACCAGCAGCATAAAGCCCTGATGTCTTCCCCTCTCCACTCCACTGATGAACACATACAGCCCACCATATTCTTTTATTAAATTGATGTTTGAATTGCTATTTTGCGTATTTGTTTTATTGACCAGTATCGCTAAAACGTTACAGACTACTTGTTCCTCTGAGTAAAATCACACAGCTGAGGTCAGCTGACACACACAAAGACCAGTGTCACGTTTAGAGGTTGAAGTATCTACACTTAGCAATATTATTTCTTTTTAACTTCTAACCCTAACCCTAACCCTAACTGGATTACACAGAAGTCTAATTGGCTGTAATAGTTTCCTCACTGCAGACTAACACCTGCTAGTACACACAAGGCTACAGGTTTGATTTTAACATTGTTGTGGACAGAAAACAGACTGTGCTCGGCACTTGAAGTTTATTCAAGTGTGCTATTAGTATACTTCTTTTAAACTAAAAATAACAACGTATACTTTCAGTCTACTTTGTATGTACTTCTCAGAAATATACTTCAAATTCCACTTAAGTATACTTGACTTATACTGACAGAAAATCTAAGTATATTTGGCCTGTACTTGTTGATCGAGATATACCGGTACTTAAAAGTATAATTAAGTATTCTAAGTATTCTTGGCTTGTACTTGTGTTTACTATTTTGATTGAGTAGCTTATTAAATACTTTTTTAAAAACATAATATTACACACTGTCATATAAACTAACATGTTCAGCTTTATATAGTAACAAACTTTCGGGTGGAATAGCTTATAGAGTAAATAAAAAAAGCATGGAAAATAAGTTTATTTAGGGTTATATTAGTATACTTCTTTTCAACTAAAAAGAAGAAAGCATACTTTCAGTCTACATTTTATATACTTCTCAAAAAATATATAAACTGTCTGCACACTTAAATCCTTTAAGCAAATTTAATCACCAAGCTTTCGGTCAAACGACCATCCTCAGGGCTACTCAATACTTGAGTTGAATATACTTCTCAAAAATATACTTAATTACACTTAAGTGTACTTGGCCTATACTTGTACTCAGTCTTTTGATCGAGATATACTTAAAAGTTTAATTATTCAAAGTATACTTGGCTTGTAGTTGTGTTAACTCTTTTGATTGAGTAGCCTATTAAATATACTTTTTTTTACATCGTTTTTCATATACAGTCTTATGAAACTTTGTTTGAAAATATTGATTAAAATATTGATATAAAACAGATATTTTCTAATTCTGCGTATCTGAATTTTTGTGTTGGCTAGTCCACTGGTGTACATAGGAATTTACTTTAATTCAACTTTTCCCCACCATTGACTGAATTTTCTAGCTATCCATGTTTTCACTGGTATACGGTAAGGGGGCGCTATGACACATCTTCTAGTACAGAATCTCCGGATCAAAACACAGGAGAAGAAGAAGCTGAAACAAGTGATAGAAGATTGCTCACTCAAATGTAAAATAATGAATTTGAATTTGAATTTGAATTTATTTTATTTGATCAGGGACAATGTACAAACAACATTAGTCTAAAAAAGAAGAAATGTCATGTGCCAGGTTATAGCAAAAAATGCTAATTTCCACCCGCAGTCCCTGGACAGGTTGATATTATAGCCTACTTACAAAAATTCATAAAATATATACAGAATAATAATACATGGAAGCATTACTTCACTCACATCATAAAAACCCTCTCCACTTCAGGAATCTATCACTCATTTACTCAGAGTTTACATCATTCATATCACAGTCATTGTAAATCAAAACTGCTTAATGTTTCTAAATGAAGCGTAACCCATTAAGAGAAAACGACTGAAGCTGTGGGGGTGTCAGACTCGATTTACTCCATCTGTGTTTTGATCACGTTTCTGAATCTGATCAAGGCGTAAAAAAAGGATGCATGACGCTAATAAAAGGTTTTTAAAATTAAAGTAGAGTTAAAGGTATTTTTCAAGTATAAAAAATAACATTTGAACATAGTAGTATAGGCCTACTGCAACTGCAAAAATTTTATATAAATAGTAAACTATAAGTATAATGTTAAGTTCACTTAAGTTCACAAAGAAAATTTGTAGTATAAAACTACTAAACTAGTAGTTTACTGAGAGTATACTTCAAAGTTGCTACAGGTATTAAAATAGTAAATTACTAGTATACTCATAAGTTCACTTGCAGTACAAATGAGAAACATAATTATGAACTAGTTGTGCACTTAAAGTTTACTACTGTTACACTTATAGTACACTTAAACATATACTTTTATATACTTCAAGTGGGCCAATTTAGTCCCAAGCGGTATTAAAATAGTACACTTACAAGTTTACTACTAGTACATATTGACATTAGTATACTTACTGCATAAAGTATACTTAAAAATATACTTGAACATTACTCAAGTATACTTCATAAAATTAACTTGAAGTATACTTTTTTTTCGTAAGGGGAGTTGTCTTGTGTCTGTGGAGAAAAAACCCGATTCATGTAAAAGAAATCCCTGAACTCAGTTTTTAATGGTTTATTTTCACTCATGTTACTGTATTTCTTCACTCAAAGAACTGAATCAGTCAGAGCGGTTACTGAATCAACATCTGAATCACTGCAAATGATCACTACTTTCAGTCTTTCTCTGTGTAACTGGTGACTGTAGTGTGGATCTGTGAGCCTCGCTGTGAACACTATACATGAGCCTGTACGCTAACTGAAGAAAACGTACTCGGTTACCTAATGTAACCTCGGTTCTCTCTAGAAGAGGGAACGAGTATTGCGTAAGTTGCTTACGCATCGGGAAAGTCTTCTTTCTTCGAGATCTGAAGCCAAAAAATTATCCTTAATTTTGTATTCATTGTCAACGCAGTGCGGCAGCCGTCAGACCTAGGCAGGCTGTATAAGCGTGCTCATTGGCTGCTCGGCGGCAACTGCTTAAGCCTATCAGTGAGCGCTCTGATACGCGGCCTCCAATGAGGGCGCTTCGCGCCCTCCACACCCTTCTAACCGTCAGAATGGGTGTGGCCAGCGTGTATATAACCAGCGCTCACAGGCTAAATATTTTGGTTTTCGTAGTCTGAAGCGCAAAAGCTCGTGGCGCGACACGGCAGGTTACGCAATACTCGTTCCCTCTTCTAGAGAGAACCGAGGTTACATTAGGTAACCGAGTACGTTCTCTTACGAGAGGTTCTCTCGTATTGCGTAAGTTGCTTACGCATCGGGAACCCTTTGTCAACGCCGTGTGCGCCGAGCATCCAGCCTATGAATCCCAGGGAGACCGGGAAAAAACATTCTGCTGGAATCGGTGGCCGGTCGGAGAGACGGGCCAACACAGTACAAAGCACTTCACTCAATATACGAAATAGAGCGGCGCGGCCGGTCTATAAGCGCATAACGGTGCAATCATAGTAAGGCCGGCAGAGTGAGCCCGCACAGAACACATGCCAGGATAGGTGGCCGGTCGGAGAGACGGGCCAACACAGTGCAAGCACATAACTCAGTATATATAAAATAGAGCGGCGCGGCCGGTCTATAAGCGTAATAGTGCAAAATGGTAGGGCCGGCAGAGCGAGCCCATACAGAGCATAGGCATTTATTAGGGTGAGAAAAGAGCGACATAGTCGGTCTTTCATGAAGAGAATAAACCCCCGCGCCACAGAGCGCGTAAATGGGAAAGAGAAACAGAGCGGTCCAGCCGGTCTGAGTACACAACACTTCACCCCAAGTAATATTCCAGAAATATCGTCAGCATGAAAAACGTAGTCTGCACATGAGAGGCTGGGCAGAGCATATACGGCAGTTACACTGACAGTAATTTTGCCTGTAAGGCGGGAACTTCCAAGTTATAAAACCTCACGAATGTTGACGGGGAGGCCCAGCCCGCCGCCATACAAATGTCGTGGATAGAAATTCCGCTGGACCAAGCCCACGAAGAGGCCATGCCTCTAGTCGAGTGGGCTCTGACACCCAGAGGGCACTGCAGGTGTTTGGAGGCATAAGCTGCTGCAATCGCGTTCACTATCCACCTGGACAGACTCTGTTTCGAGGCGGCGAGACCCTTGGTGCGCCCGCCGAAGGAAACAAAGAGCTGCTCTGAACGCCTTAAAGCGGCGGAGCGCGTGATGTAAACTCTCAATGCCCGAACAGGGCATAGGAGGTTATCACTGTCCCCATTATCGGATGCTGGCAGAGCCGAAAGGGAAATGACTTGTGCCCTGAAAGGGGTTCCAATCGCTTTGGGGATGTAACCGTGTCTCGGTCTGAGAATGACTTTGGAGTCGTTCGGTCCGAACTCCAGACATGCAGGGCTAACAGATAGCGCGTGCAAATCCCCCACACGTTTAACTGAAGACAGGGCTATCAGAAAAACGGTTTTAAGCGACAGGTACTTTAAATCCACGGAATCGAGCGGTTCGAAGGGAAAAGCCTTCAGGGCCTCCAGGACCAAGGACAGATCCCAAATAGGAACCGAGGGGGGCCGCGGGGGATTCATCCGCCTAGCTCCTCTGAGGAAGCGGATAATGAGCTCGTTCCTTCCTATTGCCCGGCCGCGCGTCGTCTCAGCGAACGCTGCAATAGCCGCCACATACACTTTGAGCGTGGAAGGGGACCTGCCCTTTTCCAACAGCTCTTGTAGGAAGGAGAGCACCCGCGGGACCCCGCATGTGCGTGGATCCAAGCTCTTAGTAGCGCACCATTTAGAAAACACTGACCATTTAGACGCGTAGAGCCGTCTCGTAGAGGGAGCTCTAGATTGTGTGATCGTGTTCACGACCCCCTCTGGCAGGTCAACGGGTATTCGTTGATCACCCATGTTCTCCCGGGGGAATATTGTCCCTGGACAGTCTGTCTGGACCGATATTCAAGTGGCCCGGCACGTGCGCGGCTCTCAGCGAGCACAACGAGCGGTAAGCCCACACGAGAAGGCGTTCTGTCAGCTTGCACAGATTCCTGGATCTGACACCGCCCTGTCGGTTCACATAGGATACCACGGACATGTTGTCCGAGCGGACTAGCACATGGTGGTCCTGTATGAATGGGAGGAAGCGCTTGAGCGCGTTCTCGACCGCTATCATCTCCAAACAGTTTATGTGGAGGCATTTTTCCTGGTCTGACCACAGGCCAAAAGCCGGTCTGCCCTCGAACAGGGCGCCCCAGCCTGAGGTGGAAGCGTCCGTCGAGATAACTTTGCGGTGTGAGATGGCTCCCATTGTCACTCCCCGCTGGTACCAGTCGGCCGCTAACCAGGGCTTCAGTGCTGAAACGCAGCTCTGAGTCACTTCTCATCCAGATCACGGAGGAGGTTAGCTTGGAGGATCTGCAGTATGGCCATAGAGTGGAGTGCAGAGGCAGCCTGTCCGGCGGCGGTGAAAGCGCGGCCGACGAGGGCTGAAGTGGTCCTGCAAGCCTTAGACGGGAGGGCAGCCTTTGAGCGCCAACCAGCGGGCGGGCAAAGGTGCGCTGCGACCGCCTCTTCCACGGGGGGAATGGCATTATACCCCTTCTCAACGGCGCCGTCAACCTGTGAGAGCGTCGATGAGGTGTGTGAAGAAACTCTCGCGGAGAATGGAGCATTCCACGATTTAGAGAGCTCGCTGTGAAGCTCAGGCAGGAAGGGCGCGGTTCTGGCCGCTGGCTGTCGGCGGCGATGATGAAGGAAGCAGCCATCGAGTCTGTTCGGTGCTGGCACCTGGGGAGGAGACCAATCGAGGCCCAGCTGTTCAACAGCTCGCGTGAGGAGGCGTAAAAGTTCCGCGTCCTCACCCGCTCGAGTACGGCCCGTCTCCTGCACTGAAGAGGAGGCAGTAGACCACTCCTCGCTGTCAGAGGCCAGGATGGAACAGCTGTCTGCGGCATGTTCATCAAATTCCTCCGCCTCATCCCCTGAAGCGGCGGCGGCGCGGGCGGGAGCCGGCGGCTGCGCGGCCGGGAGGGGGGGCGGGGAAGGCGAGAGGGAAGCTCGAGGGGGATCCGGCGAGCTTCGAAGCGCCTCGTCGGGCTCCGGTGGTCGCTGTGAGCGGCGCTTCTTTTTGCGCGGCCCAGCAGGGACAGGCGGAGCGACATGCTGATCAAAAACTTCAAGTCGAGCCCGCCGGGTCGACATTGAAAGTTCCTCGCACTCAAGGCAGCCGCCCGAGGAGAGTGCGGTGGCGGCGTGCTCGCGGCCCAGGCAGAGAGCGCAGATGAGGTGGCGGTCTCCGTTGCTGAGCGGAGCGCGGCACGAGCCGCAGGAAAAACGGGGCATTTTGAGAAAAACGCCCTGTGCTCTTTTAGACTGAGAGAAAGTGTGTCGCAGTAGGCGAACACACAGCAGAAAAGGATATGACGCCGGATAGTGTAGCAGGCACGGAAGGCTGAAGGCGGCGAAGGCGGCCGGCTTCTTCAGGCGCTGTCCTCGGCTTGCTGGTCGCTGGTTTCAACGGCGGCGGCTCTCAAGATCCAGCGATGCGAAGAGCGTCGCTGAAGACAAGAAAATCAAAATATTTAGCCTGTGAGCGCTGGTTATATACGCGCTGGCCACACCCATTCTGACGGTTAGAAGGGTGTGGAGGGCGCGAAGCGCCCTCATTGGAGGCCGCGTATCAGAGCGCTCACTGATAGGCTTAAGCAGTTGCCGCCGAGCAGCCAATGAGCACGCTTATACAGCCTGCCTAGGTCTGCCGGCTGCCGCACTACGTTGACAATGAATACAAAATTAAGGATCATTTTTTGGCTTCAGATCTCGAAGAAAGAAGACTTTCCCGATGCGTAAGCAACTTACGCAATACGAGAGAACCTCTCGTAAGAGAACTAACTACTCTGCCCATGTAGACCTATATAAACACTGTTTCTCTTCATAATAAATGTGGGGTCTTTCTTCATTAGTATTATTTACTTTGTCTCCTCTTGTTTTCAGGCCTTTGATGATAATAACACAGAAGGTCACGACTCTTGCCTTTCAGGTGCATGATGGTGAGAAATCATTGGTGCAATCTTTTGTGAATTTGTTGCTATAAACTGTTCAATTGATAATTTCAGAAAATATGACTCATGTCTTCCTGCGTGTTTCAGGGATGAGTCGAAAGCAAGAGGAACTTAAAGACGATCAGAGACGTCTGGCAGTACAGTATGACTTTTTCATTCTCAGCAGTAACTACATCTTACTGGGAAAAATCTGTGCTAAAATCTACAAATATTTGGTGGTTACTCATGGCAGAAATAGCGGAAAGTCCTGGACACAAAGACAGTGCCTTGCGAAAGTCATCAGTCTACACTCCATTCCCCATAGTGACACCGCAAAAACTATTTGTGATAAGTTTACAAATTTATTAAAAAGGGAAAAAAAGAAAAAATCACATTCAGACTCATAACTCAGGACTTCGTTGAATCACGTCTGACAGCGATTACAACCTATTTTGACGTGATCAACTGGAAAAACATTAAGGGCTGAATACTTTTGCAAGCCACTGTAACCCTTGTAACCCTTCAGTAACCTAAATTGAAACTTCATTAACAAATTAAACTTGAAATGTAAATTCAATATCAGCTTGCACAATGGTTTAAAATAATAATAATAATAATAAACAGGAAATAAAGACAGAAAGGCAGATATGAACCAAAGGTCATCCTACTTGCATTTGTTTTGGGAATAACAGCTTCACCCCACAGAATCAGATCATGTTTGTGACTACAACAGGGATCAGTCAGTGTAAAAACAAAAGATTTTTCAGGGAACATTCCTGTTGTTGAGATAAGTCATGTTCTTCTCCACTCACCGCATGTTTTCTCCATCTACAGCTCACGCCCGTCTCTGTTGGAGTATCTGAGCTACAATATAAATTTCCTGAGTATCTTGGTGGGCCCTTGCAGTCTCTATAAAGACTACATTGAGTTCATCAAGGGCCAGCGTGTGAAAAGAGTCAGAGACAGCGGTTCACAGCAGATCGACTGGGAGAAAGTGCCTGAGCCGTCGCCTGTGGTGAGACAGATTCATACAAATATTGTTCACACAGGACTCAGACGAACACACAGAATAAGAGTGATCAGTTCATTAAGAACCGCATGAATTAGGCTTGTGTGTGTGTGCTCAGGGCAGTGAACATGTAAAGGAAAACTTCACCCAACAATGAAACTCATTGCCCATGCCTCACTGTATGGAAATGAGCAGCCTTTGCATTCTAATGCATTCTAATCCAGAAAGTCTAATGGGTTTAGAAGGACATGAGCGTGAGTATAAGATGACAGAATATTCATTGCTAGGTGAAATATCCATTTAAATGTGTGCTTTGTTTAATTTGTGGCATGTTTATTTGGTGTAATAATGTTGTGAGGATCAAATAATCAATGCTTAGAAAGTTTTAGGGTGATTAAACATTGCCAGGTTGTCTTGCACATTTCCCAGGACACTTCTTGAGTGTTATTCTGTCTTCTGAGATGAATTCCTGCTGTTCTTCTACAGAGGACTGTGATTAAAAAGCTTCTCGTGTGTGTCTGCTGTCTGCTCTGGTTCTTCATCATCACCAAAGCGTTCCCCATAACGTACAACGTGGACCCGCAGTTCGTCAGCGACGCCTCTTTCGTGACCAGATTGGCCTACGCGTTAATTTCCATCCAGGCCGCCAGACCCAAGTTCTACTTCGCATGGACCCTCGGTAAGCAGACGCGAACAGAAACCTGAGACCGTGTGATTGGCTGAGAGCAGAACGTGTTATGAGTCGACGTTTAAGAACATACTGTTATTTATTGTCATGTATTGTTGGCAGAAAGACATGGGTCTGTCCCAGATTATACAGCCAAATGGCTGATACCAGGGGTCCTATAGTCATAGAGCACAATGTCACGTCATTTTAAATAAAAAAAATTAAAAAATCATGTAATAAAGATGAAGCCTGTAATTTCTGCATCACTAGCATCACAAAATGGAATTTTCAAAACTAATGACGGAAAAAAGGTTTTCCCTGGTTTTCTGTCATTGGTCGGACAAACATATGATAGTTCAATCCAAACCCACGGCATCAGCTGAGGATGTTCTAACAGATTGTGTACACATATTAAGCTAGGTTAGGATTTAATGTGAGTTATAGTGTAGAGCATAACTGTATGCTATTAAGGATAATCATTTAAATGTTATTTAGAAAAATTAGTCTCTTGTTTTCAAATCCACTAATGAACGATTGGAAATGTGTTAGTGTGTCCTTACGTGATATCTAAAAGGACTAGCGCTGTACAGTAAATGCATGTTGTTTTCCACTTCCAGCGGATGCGGTCCACAATGCGGCGGGGTTTGGAGTCAGTGGTGTGAACGCGAGAGGAGAAGTGTCCTGGGACCTCGTCTCCAACGTTCACATCTGGGAGATTGAGGTTTGTTTACTACTTTTGAACAGGCCATGCAAACAGTGCATTCACTACTGCCTTGTATAATGCCACAGAAGGGCTGTGGATCTCTCAATTATAAAACAAATCTTTTCTCTGTTTGCAGACAGCAACAAGTTTTAAATCATTTATCGACAACTGGAATATACAGACTGCTCTTTGGCTAAAACGGTTAGTTTTAAATGTTATATTTATATATTAGTCAACTGATCTGTTGCTATTGCATCAGCATTTAAGAATTCAAATTTTAGATGTTTACAAAGATCCTTCTATTATCTATTGAATCCCACAATAATATTTAAAATATAAGTAAGCTTAATACACATAGAATCCTCATTTATTGGGTACTTTCAATTGGGAGGGGGCTGTCCCGATCCCTAACCCCTAAATTCCAACTTGTGAAAATGATATTGAAATGTTTTTTTTTTTTTCTGTTTTTTCCATTGTTTTTTTAAATATCTTTTTTGATTTATTTTAAAGAGTGAAGTAAAAAAACAAATAAACATTTATTTTATATTTTATTTTTAAATCATGAAACTTTATGTAAAAAAAATATATATTCTTTTTTTTTTTTTTTTATTATCATCTTTGAACTAGGCTCTTAAGTGTCTAAAATTGTCACTACTGAAACAGTCACTACTGAAACATGTGGTGAAGTTTCGGTTGTGACATCATGTTTACTGGAAATACCAGTAAGGTTAGGTATACCCTGACCCGTACTGGAATTCCTGGAAAAGGCAAGACAGCACCCAACAGGCCGATTATGGGTGGATTGCTTTATCACTCCGACCTTAATAGCCCATAGATTCTGGCGAGCAGTGAGGGAGGGTGACTGGCTGCTGCAACAACACTGCCTTGAAGAGATGCTACCCTATTCTTTTGCTGCTGGTCATCACCACTATGCTAGATGGATCACTTGGCATTTACGTGAAATGCAGCACCTTCCTTCCATTGCAAAAGATGACCTTCTTGCCGGAAGTCATGTGTGCCGCCATTCAGATGGTGCACCTGCAGTGAGTGCCGATGTGTTTGGGGAGCAGACATACATTGGGCAAGGGAAGGGAGCAGGGGGCATGAAGGGTATTTCAACCAACCCTGAGCAGGTTGCAGTTTGGATCCAATCATTTGGCATATGTTCACATCTCTCTCAGTCATTGGATGACATGTACAGTGATACAGTAGCATCAGAGAAGACTGTGTCCAACAGACACAAAGAGGAGGGTGAAGCATGACGGGAGTTCGATGCTGAGGACAGCTCTAAAATTGTGAGGATGCTGTGGGAAAACACAAATCCACTCATGATAGAGAGCACTTTGCTCTACCACATTATAAATGGACAGGTGACTGATGAAAAAGTGAATGTGCAAGATGCGCTAAAGATTGGCCAGGCTATGTGTGAAAAGTTTTCTTCATCACTTCCGGAGGCATTTCATGCACCCATCTCTAACAAGGTAGTGACTATGAAGTTCCAGAAAAAGGGAATGGAGGTCAGTGGGAAGGTTGTTTGTGACCTTGAGTCATTATTTGCTTGACTGTTGGTGGTGAGAGGCCAGAGAACAATGGAGCTCTCTTCTGTCTTCAAATATGAGCTTAGCCCAGTCCCCTTGTCTATCATTGATGACAATGGATGCCTCCGAAAGGGCAATAAGTCAGTGCTTGTCCAGCAGCTCGGAATTCCAGTCTGCAATCCCCAGCCACCAGATGTTGTCATTGTGGATGCATCCCAGCTCATTTATCACGTGGTTTGGCCATCGTCTGGGACAGTGGCCGATCTTGCAGCCAGCATGGGACGTCGGCTTAATTGTTACGACACCCAAACATTTGTCATCTTTGACAGATATTTGCAGGTGTCTGCCAAGGACCATGAGAGAAATAGAAGAGCAGGAGAGAGCTCCACAGAGTACAAGCTCTTATTGACTACACCTCTACCAAGTCGAGACAAAGTCTTGAAAGACAAGCACAACAAACAAACTCCTGTGCACTTTCAATGAAGGAAGTAAGATCATGATGGTCAGTAAAGCTGACAGCATTGACACTCATGATGAGGCCGATATATCACTTATATCTTACATGTTAGATGCTGTCAGACATGGGGCTTCAACTGTTCACATTCTCAGTGATGACACAGATGTCTTTGTGCTTATGGTTTATTGGTGTTGGAAGGCTGGTAACACTACTAACCTACAGATGGATAAATGGAATGGCACTATTCTCAGCATAAATGCAACTGCAGAGAATCTGGGTGACCAATGTGGTTCCATTCTGGCCATGCATGCTCTTTCGGGATGTGATACCACCTCATATCCTGTCGAGAAGGGGAAGGTGTCTGCACTCAAGGCCATGAGAGTCGTACCTGATTAGCTTTTCCACTGTGTTGGAGAGGCAGAAGCCACAGATTTACAGATCACAAAAGCAACGAGGGCTTTCTTTCTGGCTCTGTACAATTCTTTCCCGGCTCTGTACCGGGATACAGCCTGGTATGAAATTTACCGAAATCGCAAAAGGCCTCCAGCACTGAAGACACTACCTCTTACAGAGCGCAATATGCGCCTTCATGGAAGACGTGCCCACCTACAGGTGCTGCTTTGGAAAGCAGCAGACCAGCCTGATCCACCGGCTGTGGATATCACCTTGTTTGGATGGGACAAGAAGATGGGCCTAACGGAAGGAGAGGAGCTGATTCTGCCCACCCAGGATCAAGTTAATTTGCTCCTCCTGCTTTGTTAGATGTTGTCAGCTGTGGTTGCAAAGCTGGGTTGAAACCTTGCACATCAGCAAAGTGCAGCTGTGCAGCTGGTAGCCAGTGTGTGCCTTCCGTGGTGTGGAGGTGAGGCCCTCTTGGTTAGCCTTGCATCTGGCGGACTGACCCGGGTTGCCCAGACTCAGTTTTAACTCTTGCATCTTTCGGAGTTTTAACTGGGTCCTCGTTGGATCTTGCGACTTGCGGACCAACCTGGACAGCCCTTCTGCCATTCGGGCATGGTCCTAGCGACTTGCAGGGCCTGTCTGTAATAAAATTCTGTAATGTGATGTGGTCGCAAAACATTACTGTCACACTGTCACTACCGGAAATGTGCCGTCACGACCGAAACATGGATGTTTTGTCTAAAATAAAGTATATTGAATTATCAACTAAGTGTTTGGTTAAATGTATATTCAAACTACTGAATCCTCAACTTTGAAATCAGTATGATTAACTTAAAGGGCACCTATTATGCAAAATTCACTTTTACATGGTGTTTGAACATAAATGTGTGTTGGCAGTGTGTGAGCAAAACCACCCTAGAATGATAAAAATCCACCCAGTGGTTTTTTTACAATCTCAATAAATCATAAGCACTGTCTCAGAATGAGCTGTTCTAAGATTCTATGCAATGTGACGTAGAATTGCACAGGCCCCTCCCACGACTGTTGAGTGACACTTCAGTTTGAGCATAGACCCACCCTGAGTGAGCTGGACACAGAGTCCGCCATTGTTCGACGCTTGAGCAGCTGTAGACAAGAATGTCTCCTAAGCGATTGAGGTGTGTTGTTGTTGGATGTAAGAATGAACATAGCAGTCTTCATTTACTCTCGTTGTTACTCGAGGATGGATCTGTACTGTTTGTGATCCAGCTTACGGTCCCAGAGCGACAGGACTAACGTTACTGATCACGCAAAAATGAAAGTGAGAGCGCGCTCTTTATGACAGCTCATCGAGTCATTTTACGGATATAAGGTTTACCAGTTTATTTAGCACCCACTGAAAAGGTGTGTATATATTTGTTTACTGTTAGTTCTAACAAGTGTTTTGTGTATTTCGCTGTGTATGTTGTTGATAATGAAAGGGAGAGAGAGAGATTTTATGGATAAGACTTTAATGCTCACTTCTTATACTGTGTTTATTCAGGTCTTACAGTGATTTTCTGGAGTAAAACTAATGCTCATCTTTTGTGTGATGTACAATAAACTTCACTGAACTCGTCAGTATATTTTGGTCATCATTCGGACGGGTTTTGCTACAGCAGGCTTGTATTAGTGGATAAAAGCAGATGACAAATAAGTTATAACCATAAGTAAACTAAATTAGACCTGTTCTATCTCCATACAGCATATATTCTCTGGCTCTGTGGGCATTATTGTCCAACTCCGAGTCGAAATGAACACCGCAACTGAGAGTTTCTGTTCTGATATTGCCCTGACTCTGAGCGCGAGCTCGTGAGGCTCCACCCCCTGGGCCGGCAGCAGCAGTTCATTTGCATTTAAAGGGATACACACTAAAACAGCACGTTTTTCTGAGCCCCAAAAAATGACAATTTAAACATGCTGTAAAAAATTATCTGTTGGGTATTTTGAGCTAAAACTTCACATACACACTCTGGGGACATCAGAGACTTATTTTACATCTTGTGAAAAGAGTCATAATAGGTGCCCTTTAATGCCTTTTACAAAGAAAGATAAATTACACTTGAAATATTGATAAAATTATAATTGTTATTGATTTACCTGTGTGTAGTATTTTCCCTTGTTTGAGTGTGTGAGAAGGAAGGAGACCGGGGTCGGCTGGCTGAGGCTCGTGGGTAATTTATTAAATAAACTCAGATCACAATCGTGCCACATGCGCATCAAACATAAATCTCAGGCCCTGTTTACACGAGAACGCTCGCGGGTGAAAACGTAAAAATATTTTATCAGATCTGCCTTTCGTTTAGACGGCGACGGCGTTTTTGGGGCTTAAAAACGCAAAAAAGTGAAACCACCCTCCAGAGTGGAAATCTTAAAAACGCTCCACCGTCGCGTTTCCGTCTAAACGGTAAAAACGCAAAAGTCTGCTAGACAGTGAAGGCACCGATCACATCGCCACCTAGCCGCCTGAGTGCATACTACATTGAATTTCAAACACTTTTGTGTCACCATATGCACACAGATTTCCCCTCATAACGCTCGTCTAAACGCAGAATAAAAAGTGATCACTTTTGCGTTTTCTCTTCAGATCGTTTCCGTGTAAACGTAGCCTCATTCCACAGTTCAAAATACTCAACAGCGTTTGTCTTCCTCATTCAGAGTCCTCTTTTACCGATCCCACGAGTCCTAAGCCCTCTCTCTTCGATCGCTGGTTCCAGTCTGGCTTTTATACGGTCTCCCCACGCCAATTACTGCAACGAGACACAGGTGTAAGTCATTTTGCACTTGACCTACTTACCACCGCTCGTCTCTCCACTCTCTCTCTCGTCGCAGACCTCGCTGAACCACGCCTCCCCCGCCACATACCCCCACCGCCCGACTCAGGCCGGGGAGCCATCCGGCCTGCAGCCCCCCCCTCCCCATTCCTGGAGAGTAAGTCAGCCACAGCCAACTGCGCCCCCGGCCTGTGGATCACCTTGAACTTAAAATTCTGTAAACCTAGATACCAACAGGTGATCCGCGCGTTGGTGTCCTTCATGCGGTGGAGCCACTGCAGGGGTGCGTGGTCCGAACAGAGGGTGAACTCCTGCCCCAGGAGGTAATAGCGAAGGGTGAGAACCGCCCATCTGATGGCCAAACACTACTTCTCTATGGTGCCGTACTTAGTCTCTCTCTTTGAGAGCTTACGACTAATGTACAGCACCGGGCGGTCCTCCCCCTCCACCTCCTGGGACAGGACAGCGCCCAGCCCCCTGTCCGACGCGTCAGTCTGCAACAAAAAAGGGAGAGAGAAATTAGGAGAGTGCAGGAGCGGTCCGCCACACAGAGCAGCCTTAACCTGGGTAAAAGCCTGTTGGCACTGCTCCGTCCACTGGACCGTATCTGGTACCTCCTTTTTAGTGAGGTCAATCAGCGGGCTGGTGAGGTCCGAATAGCCAGGAATAAACCTTCTGTAATATCCCGCCAGCCCCAGGAACTGCCTCACCTCCTTTTTGGTCTTAGGTCTGGGACAGGTTGCAATTGCTGCTGTCTTGTCAATTTGGGGACGCACCTGCCCATGACCCAAGTGGAAGCCCAGATACCTTACCTCCACCCGCCCAACTGCACACTTCTTCGGGTTGGCCGTTAGCCCCGCCTGTCTCAGCGCCCCGAGGACGGCCCTCAAATGCTCCATATGCCGCTGCCAGTCATTACTGTAGATGATGATATCATCCAAGTACGCAGCGGCATATGCAGGATGGGGCTGCAGAACTCTGTCCATGAAACGCTGAAACGTGGCCGGGGCCCCGAACAACCCGAAAGGAAGTGTCACAAATTGGTGTAATCAAAACGGCGTGGAAAAGGCTGTTTTTTCTTTGGACATGGGAGATAAGGGGATCTGCCAATATCCTTTCGTTAAGTCCAGTGTCGGATAAAAATGAGCCGTACCTAACCGATCATGCAGCTCGTCAATCCGCGGCATTGGATATGCGTCGAATTTCAACACTGCATTCACCCTGCGATAGTCCACACAAAACCGTACCGAGAAGTCCGTTTTAGGAACTAAAACTATCGGGCTCGCCCAGTCACTGTGGGACTCCTCAATTACTCCCATCTCCAGCATTGCCTCTAATTCCGTCTGAACCACTTTTTTTTGTGTTCAGGCAATTTGTATGGCCGGCTGCGAACTACCATGCCCGGCTCTGTCTCATTATGGTGTTGAATCAGATTAGTTTGCTCTCAGGTCCATGACATACTGAATTTCATTTTTGCTATCTGAGCGTCCGTCCTCCCAAGTTTCTTTTAGGACGTCTAAAACCCCACGGGGCTGACGTCCATAAAGAAGCTCGAAGGGGGATAACCCCGTGGAGGCTTGTGGGACCTCTCACACGGCGAATAAGAGGGGTTCTAGCCATCTGTCCCAATTTTTCACGTCTTCTTGTACGAATTTACGAATCATTGTCTTCAATGTGCGATTAAACCGTTCGACCAGCCCGTCCGTTTGTGGGTGATAGACGCTGGTATGCACCGATTTAATGCCCAATAATTCGTATAATTCGCATAACGTGCGTGACATAAACGCGGTGCCCTGATCCGTGAGAATCTCTTTCGGGATTCCCACGTGGGAGATTAAACGAAACAGGGCGTCTGCCACACTCTTAGCTGATATAGTGCGGAGCGCCACTGCTTCGGGATATCGCGTTGCGTAGTCTACTATAACTAACGCAAAGCGATGTCCCCGTGCTGACCGTTCTAATGGCCCGATGAGGTCCATACCAATTCTTTCGAAGGGGACCTGCACAAGAGGTAGAGGGCGCAATGGCGCTTTTGGGGTGGCCGGTGGGTTTACCAACTGACATTCCCGACACGACGCGCACCATCTGCGCACGTTCTCGTGAATGCCCGGCCAAAAGGATCGGGTCATTAGACGATTTAACGTAGCTGTCATCCCTAGATGCCCCGCCATCGGATTACAATACGCTGTCTGGAAAAGCATTTCCCGACGGCTCTGTGGTATTAACAATTGGGTTCTATCTTCCTTTGTCTGAGTGTCTTGGGTCACTCGATACAACCTGTCTTTAATAATGGCAAAATAAGGATAGGAGAGCGCGGTCAGGTTGGAGGATCTGCCCATCGATGGAACGGACCTGTTCAAACACATGTTTGAGCGTCTCGTCTTGGGACTGTTCCAGGGGAAAGTCATCGCGACTGGAGAGGTTTAGCCTCGCCAAGCCGCTCGGTTCCTCTGAAACAGTTCCGCTGGGTCCAGGAACAGCCTCTCCGACCTGAGCGCTCGCCCCCCTTCCCCACCTTTTCTTTTTCCCAGAGGCATCCGCTGTCAAACATCCCAATAATTGTTCAAAAGCTGGCCAATTCCTTCCCAAAATTAACGGATGCCGGAGGCACGGGCTAACTGCCACCTCCACACAATGGTTTTGTCCCCTAAATTTAATAGTGATGGCTTTTAAGGGGTATTCCACTATATCCCCGTGCACACACCTCACCTTAACCATGTGGCCCGTATCCAATGCCCCGGATTGTATCAGGCATTGATGGATGGAGGTCTGGTTACAACCTGAATCTACCAAGGCCTGATAGGTACCCCCCCTTAATACTCACAGGTATCTGGTATAACCCGGCTTGATCGGGGGCGGCCTGCGGGACGTCCGGGATCCGGACCAATGTCCCAACCTCCATGACCGGGCAGCGGTCCACGAAAATGGCCCGGATCCCCGCAACGCCAACAGGCCGGCCCAGGCTTCCCCGCCGCCCTAGTGGCAGGAAGTGGGTCAAGGAATTGGCGTGGGGAGAGCACAGGAACCGTGTCAAGCCCTTCAGCATGCACCGGCCCCGCTCCCCTGACGGATCCTCACGACCCGGCTAGAAACTCGGCTCCAGCCTTCCAGCGGGGAGGTGCCCTCGGTGGTCCATTAAACCGGGTCCTGAGAAAAGGAACGGGTTTAGGGGAATGGGAAGAGAGAGAGACAGGGGGAGAAAGAGAGAGAGATATGGATGGAAGGGGTTCGCCGACCCCGGAGCACGCCGCCAGTTGATCCTCCGCCAGTTGGATGCGACGCCGGCCGGTGACACTGGACCCACTGGGCAGTCCTCTTCGTAGTCGAGACACGAACTGTTCCAGTACCACCTTGTCGATGATGGCCTCGGCGTCGCTTCCTCCGGCCAACAGCCATTTGCGGCACGAGTCCCGGAGCTGCTGCGCCAAGACAAAGGGTCGGCATGCTTCCGCCAATTCCAGTGAACGGAAGCATTGACAATGTTGTTCTGGGTTGAGGCCGACCCTCTGGAGAATGGCTCGTTTCAAATCGGCGTACACCAGGAGGTTCTGGACGGGCAGTTGTTGAGCAGCCTTCTGGGCTTCCCCCGACAGCAGCGGAATTAGCCGTACCGGCCAGCTGGTCGATGGCCCAAGAAGGCCTCGGGATCGTCAGAGACACCCATCTTCGTAAGAGACATGTGAGCGGCTGGGATGGAGCTGGGGGAAGCCGACTCCGTCCGAACCTCCCGGTCCAGCAAGCTCCGGAACAGCTTGCGGTCCTCCTGCTGGACTTGCATCATGGCTTGAAACCAACATTCCTGATCCGCCTGCAAGTCCAGCAGGGCTTCATGGTTTTCCTGATGTAGACCCGCGAGCGATGTGATGATGTCCGCAAATGGAGTTTGCATCTTGGCGGCGGCGTTCTCCTTCCTCCCGGGTTTCGGCACCAGTGTAGTATTTTCCCTTGTTTGTGTGTGTGAGAAGGAAGGAGACCGGGGTCGGCTGGCTGAGGCTCGTGGGTAATTTATTAAATAAACTCAGATCACAATCGCGCCACATGCGCATCAAACATAAATCTCATTCCACAGTTCAAAATACTCGACAGCGTTTGTCTTCCTCATTCAGAGTCCTCTTTTACCGATCCCACGAGTCCTCAGCCCTCTCTCTTCGATCGCTGGTTCCAGTCTGGCTTTTATACGGTCTCCCCACGCCAATTACTGCAACGAGACACAGGTGTAAGTCATTTTGCACTTGACCTACTTACCACCGCTCGTCTCTCCACTCTCTCTCTCGTCGCAGACCTCGCTGAACCACGCCTCCCCCGCCACACTGTGAAAACCTTTTTTTTTAAATAGCAAAAAATATATTTATAAGGTAGATGTAAACAAAATACTAATAGGACAATATAAGCCTTATTATTAAATTATTTATTTTTGTGTTTCATTAGTGACAAATTTTGGAAGAGGAAAAATATTCCAAAACATTCTGAAAATACAATATGATAATTAACTGCACAATTACTAGAAATGTGTACTTTGGATATTAAACAATTTGCACACTTACAAAATTTGTGGAAAAAGACAAAAACAATTCAAGACGTTTCCAACTCTGACCTTGAACCAGTTCTGTAGAATGGCCCATATGGGTATTTTAAAATGATCTCATGTATGTGTATTAACATATGTCAGTTCAGTGCCATGTCTCACATGCTTTCATCTGTTATGCTCCAGTGTATGTCATGATCGAGCTCCATTTCACCGCATGCCTCTCACATTCGTGCTGTCAGCGATCTGGCATGGAGTTTACCCCGGATACTACTTTACATTCATCACCGCTATACCCATCACCTTAGCAGCTCGCACTGTGAGTCTCTCTCTCTCACACACACACACACACACACTTTGTCAGCAAGGGATTTTTTTTTAGCTTTGTCAGTTAAAGTTTAGTCAGTGTAATTTTCCATTTCTCCACACATTTATATAAATCCCTTTATTGCTCATCATTCTCAGCCACACCTGCCACTCACTCACTATTGCCTTATGTTTGGGTTTGATGTAACCAGGTGCGCAGAAACTTCCGGGAGTATTTCTTGTCTTCTCGCCAGCTCAAGGTCTGCTATGATGTTGTGACCTGGGCTGCCACTCAGATGACCATCTGCTACACTGTGATGCCTTTCCTTCTGCTGGCCATCAAACCCACCATGCAGTATTACAGGTAAAGTCTCAGTTATGCAATTTGTGTAGCCAGACATTTGGCATAAAATCTGGTCCACATTGCAGCTTGTTCTGGTCAAGAACTGCCCATGAAGAAGGGAAGGTGTTATCTAGCCAACATTTAAAATGAGTTCTGTCAGGACCACTGTCGTCACAGATGATTGACGATTAGCATACAGTTTGGATTGGCGGTATGGTTCTGTTCTGGGCTTGCATGGATAAGAGCAGGGAGAGCAGCAATAACCCCACTTAGGGTAAACAGAACAGAACAAACATAAAGGTATTGCAGATATAATTACAGTTTTTCTTGATTGCTTAAACACATTTCTTCAAACTATGCCTCGTATTCTCAAAACAGTAAACACAAATCCATAACGTCTCACCCAGTTCCCCAAACATTCTATGTTCAGGTCAAAATGAAGCTCTACACTCAAAACCATTCACTCTTGCTGAAAAACCAAACTTGGCCCTCAGACATCACACACAAGCCCTCACAAACACACACACTACAACAAAGTCTTACACACTGGTGCAATAAATTCAAAACAACATTTCCAAAACTGGTAAGTTATGTTGCTTGTGGTTCCCCCCCTCACAAACCTTTTCACATGATGAACACAAAAGACACAACCAATGGATACATTGGCACATTTTTTTGTTCCTTAATGTAGGGTTAGGGTTAGGGTTAGGACCGAACAATATACAGAACAATACACCAAACAAACAAACAAACAAATAAATACTCTGCCCCAGCATCCCATCTTTGGTCTGGGTTAGGCCAGAGGATCTCATCCACATCACAGGCTATATTGGCCCTAGCCAGCGGGGGGGAATCCTCTTGCATGCCTGATCCACCACTGGCACGCATCAACTGAAACATCTAGGCAGGCTTCTTCCATTTCATCGTCTCTGTGTCCTAGAAAAAGAGAAGTACTGATTACTGTAACTGTAACACATCCTTGTTATTGCATTTGATGCATTTCTTTTTATTACAGTAGTATAGTGCAACAGCTACAGTACGTGTATGTGTTGCAACAGCACAGTAACTGCACTCAACAGTTACAGTAGAGAGCAGTCTGAAGCCAGTGTTGGGAAAGTTCACTTTCTACATGAACTAGTTCAAAGTTCAGTTCACAAATTTTAAAATTAACTAGTTCAGTTCATAGTTCATACTCAAAATTCTGAACTAAGTTCACAGTTCCGAAAATTAACTAGTTCATAGTTCTTTTTTTCCATGTTGCTGCGAGATATTATTTTTCAAAATGATTGCCACAGCCCGATATAGAACCACAGACAATTATTTTATCAGTTTTAACACTGAAGCTATGCATCAGATTTTTCCCATCCTCGCCGACCTTGTCATAAAACTTGTTTAAATGATCATTCGACGCCTCCTTGCTGCTTTTTGTTTTGATTTGTAACGTCGTTCATGAACGATCCATTCATTGCGTCTGTCATGTGACAAATGAACGAAAGACTCGGAAGGTAAAGTAATTATTTATGTTCCCTGTAAACGATTTTTGACTGCATTATAATGATTTCTTAATTCAGAATATGATCAAGATTGCGTAGGTGGATGTGTTCTGGGAATTTGTCAGTTAGTATAACATTTAAAGCCCCTTAAATGAACGAAATGACTTGAAAAAAGATTTGTTCATTTTGATGAACGAGATCGAACAAGAGAGTCAGTGGACACTGGTGGCTGGTGTTGTCAGATTGGGTGTTTTTTCCGCTACATATTAAGGCCGGTTTACGGTGTTTTAGCTGGGTTTTCGACTGGAAGGCTCTATATAAATATGGCACTCTATTGAACGAAGTTAAACTGAGAGAGCGTGGCGTTCACAGACACCAGAATGTTCACAGTAACGTTCATCAGACAGTAATACAGTACGTTTAGTTCACGTTCACCCAAAATATGAACAAGTTCATGAACTATCGTTCAATGAACGCGTTCAGGCACAACACTGTCTGAAGCACATCTACTGTACCTGTTCTTCTCCTGGAAGGTTCTTATGATCGAGGCGAGGGTGAAGCGACTCAAGTTTGGCTGTACTCATTGCCCAGACTCCCTCAGTTAAACCATGGACAAAGACATGGGCAACTAGAGTGGCACTGCTTGTCTCTTTGGCCTTGCCCTTCCCCCTCCTCCTCTTCCCCCTCCTCCTCTTCCCCCTCCTCCTCTTCCCCCTCCTCCTCTTCCTCCTCTTCCCCCTCCTCCTCCTCTTCCTCCTCTTCCTCCTCCTCCTCTTCCTCTTCCTCCTCCTCCTCCTCCTCCTCCTCCTCCTCCTCCTCCTCCTCCTCCTCCTCCTCCTCCTCCTCTTCTTCCTCCTCCTCCTCTTCCTCTTCCTCCTCCTCTTCTTCCTCCTCCTCCTCCTCCACTCCAGTGTCCACAACCTCTTCCTTCATGTCTTTCTGGATCCATTGTTCCAAAACCCACTGAACTGACTCTGACCCTTTTATCTATCTATTGAAGGCTCTGATTGGTGTGTGATCAGTTTTGACTCTTAGTGTTTCCACTTGGGTAATTGTGTGCTAACTGAGCTGAAGCTGTGCTGGCTTGAGTGAACAATATTGAATGCTAGTGCTTTATACATGACAACATGGTGTAGGCAATGAGAAATGAAGGGATTTGTGTGTAGAGTTTTGCAGTGACAGTTCAACAAATCTGACTCATGTGTCAAAAATGTTTAAAGTTTAGGGAAATGGATGTGCTTTTTGATAAATGGTGTTATGGTTTTGAAAATTTTGTTCAAAAACCTGGTTATAGTATTTAAGCAATCGAGAAAAACTGTAATGTTCAATATTTAACATACAACATAATTCAAGAAAAATTTCGAAGAGGAATATCAGAAGGTCAAGTCTATTGGGATGGGTTAGGCTTATATTCCTATAGGTAGACGTGGATCAGCCGAGAGTCAGCTGATGTAAACTTGACTGATGTGACCTGCCAGAACTTATGCTATGCTTGATTTTTTTAATGCAAGTTTTAGGGGTAGGTTAATCTGAAATCGTACCACAATAAAAGTGTGGCATGCAATAATGTTTTTTGAATAATTGTGCAGTAGTCCCAATAAACGATTCTATAGATAACACGAGTAACTGTTTGTAGACTTTGTGTTCCACATTTCCATCGATGCAGAAGTAATAAGTACGGTTGCTTGGTTTCTGTTTTTGGATTGTCACCCTGGGAAGCTTCGCCTGCCACTCAACAGCAGTACTTTAATTGATTTAAACATCAGATATCTCCTCTGTTGCAATTAGCTCAAAAGAAAATATGTTTATTATTAATTATAAATATGTATGTATAGGCCCAGATTAAGAACACATGGGGCTATAGCAAACCCACGGGCCCCCTTCATCTTAGTGCCACAACATTTTCTACCACAGGAGTAAATCTTTTTATTTATTTATTTTATTTTATTTTTTAAATGATAAATGAAAATGCTTTGTTTAAATGAGCGGGTATTTTAGCGTGTTTTACATCCCTGTTTTCTGTAGAACTGCTTTATAGCTGAATTGAACTAATTTCAAATATGATCTTTACACAGTTATTGAACCTAACTGAATAAACTCTTAACTGACTTCAGCTTAACAATGAGCTGAACAAAGAGCTGCTTTACAGCAAAATTGCTCAAAGGGAGCTCTCTGCAGTTCCAGAAGGACTACAGAGAGATCCCAGGAGGGGATGAGGTGTGGCCTGGGAGGGTTTAGCCTCCTGGCACCTCTCAGAAACCTGATGACCAGGTCGTACTTTCCGAGGGACCTGCTATCCACTGTAACTTGGTTATAACTTGCTGAAAGGAAAGCACAGAGCTGAGAGCTCCAAAGGCTTTCCTTGTGTCCGGATGCGGGTGCCATATGGTGCCCGTCCCTCTAAAAAAAGGTTTCTCTTCAGGGGAATTGCGAGGAGCATCAGCTGTGTGCCAGCGTATCCGTGCAGAGGGGAGCCTTTGGGAGTAAAAGAGCTGTCAGTAGGAGGATGCCTGGGAAGCAAACAGGTCTTCCTGGGCTTCCCCAAATTGACTGACTCCAAATTGACTGACTCTAGACCACCTGGGGATGAAGTCTCCACCGACCTGAGGCGCTGCTGAATCCAGGGGAGGAGATGGCGGGCAAGTTGTGACATGCGACGGGAGCTCACGCTGCCTTGGTTGTTGATGTATGCAACCATCACAGAGTTATGCGTCTTGACCAACACAAGCTTGCCCTGGAGCAGCGGCCGAAACCGGTGCACGGCGAGCAGCACTGCAATAAACTATGTGTGTGCAGAGATTGGTTATGACGGAGCGGAGAAACGTGATTGGTGGACCTGCTGATGCGCCACAGTAAAAAGGCGTCGCTGTCCGAAGATGGCGAGCTCATTCTGGCGTTGGCCTTGTGTCGTGGAGAGATCTGGATTCCTCCTCCTGTGGACAGATCCCAAACTGATTCTTTGATCATGCTTGTGTAACAGCGTTATGCTTTTGTTTGTAATTAATTAATCAGACACTTACTTATGTTATAGGAGCGTAGGGGTGTCCAGCCATGTATTTTGACTTCTTTTGTGCTTTGTTTATTTATAGGGAGACAGGGAAGTTTCCTGGTCATTTTTGTTTTCCCTGATTAGGTTATTTATTCATGTTTTATTTATAAGTCTGTTTTGTTTATTATTTTGGCCTTGGGGCACCCTGAAGCCATGGCTCCTTAATATTTTTATTTTCCACCTTAATAAATTACTTTTTGAGGATCTTGTGTTTTGGTGTCTTTGGTGATCTGTCTGCTTGGGCTGGATTCCAGTTTGACACTGTGCATGCTCGTTCATAAGATGTGCCATCATAAGATGTGCCAGATGGCTGAGGTGCCTGACCACCAGGTTTCTGTGTTCAAACAACAAATCTCGATACTGAGCTAGAATGAGCCAGTCGTCGAGATAGTTGAGAATATTGATGCCTACTTCCCTTAACGGGGCAGCCTCCACAACTTTGGTAAAGACGCTGGGAGACAGGGACAGCCCAAAGAGGAGAACCTTGTCCTGGTATACCTGACCCTCGAAAGCAAACCAAAGAAACGGTCTCATCTCCGGAAGCATAGCATACTAAAGTAGAGGCAGTGTGTGGTGTGACACTTGCTTGGGTTGAATTCGACTTGTTTGCTGTATTGTCGAGTTCTAATCCTAAACGGAGAACTTGTTCGTATATGCATCCATTACTATTTCTCTCAAAAATGATGATCGTGTTGGTAAGTACTCCGTGTATCTTTAAATTATTTTAAAGATCGTTTACACTCATCTTCTTCTTCTACTTCTTCCAGCCTGTGTGCAGTTGGGTTCTGGTGACAGCAATGCTCTGATTTGTTGTTGGTCTATCCAATTGAGTGCTGAGGCATTTTCTTTCCTGGTTCGGTTGAAACCCATTCTGACTAGAATCTGAGTATGACGACGTCAGGCTACCCGTTTGGCACTTTATTTCTTTATTACTTTTCAAATATTTTAGTTAAAATAAACTTCTCTTCGAGCTGAAATGTCATGGGAAAAGAGGGAATGAGTTTAGAAAAAGGTATATTCAAACTCACATTAAAACTAACGGCACCTATCTTACTCTCCACACCACTGATCCTGCTAACAGGTTTTCTTGTGGTTCTGTCTGCCTCGATCAGCCAGTGGTGGACGGAGTTAGCGTACATAGCCTCTGCCAACAAGGCGGGCGATTTGCACTGGTATAAATTAAGTTTATCAGCGCATTTGGAGGGATTTGCTTTTCTATTTTTCAATGTTGAAAAATGTGTTTCTCAACATTTCTCCAGAGAGACATATCCTTCAAAGTGCAAAAGTATCTAAATTCATGTTTATTTTAGGGCATAATGTGACCATCTTGTATTCTCTTTTTTTGTTGTTGGATGATATCACTTTCTGGATGTTGTTTGTGCTGGTAATGTTTATCTCATGTTTTTTCTCTGTCCTTCAGATCGATGTACTTTCATGTGCATGTCATCAGTATTCTGGCTGTGATCCTCTTACCCAGCAAACCCAGGGGCTTCAAGCCTGAAAGACTTGACCGGCATTCGAACAATAATGTGAAGGAGTACTGAACCCTTCTGGTGTGTGTGTGTGTGTGTGTGTGTGTGTGTGTGTGTGTGTGTGTGTGTGTGTGTGTGTGTGTGTGTGTGTGTGTGTGTGTGTGTGTGTGTGTGTGTGTGTGTGTGTGGACTGAGAGAGCAGAGGCACTGACAGACAAAGGCTACTTTGTGTGAACAAAATTAAAAAAGAGCTGGTCTGGGTATTCATTTGCTCACAGGCCAGCGCTGAGCCGTACACACACACACATACACACACACACACACACACACACACACACACACCACACCAGAGCCAGCTGGAGAACGAGTAAGGGAACACACAGTTTGAGTAGTGCTTTACTCACTATGAGGCAAATATGTGACACCTTTACTAAGTAAATAAATGCTACCCATTTTAATGGTCTTTTAAAATAGTTTAACACAATTTTTCCTAATTTATTTTGGATATAACTGCATGATCACTTTATACTGATGCCGAGAGAGAACTGTTTGATTTGTTTTTCTTTTTTTATAAAAATGAAGTGAATTGATATTTTATACTAATGTATAAATAATAATGTATTTTATAATATCTTAGTGATGTGGGGTTAAGTTGTCCATTTTCAGTAAAATTACTGTGTAGTAAATATATAAAGGCTATGAATAATAAATAATAAATACTCCTGCAAATATTAACTGAAGAATAGTATAATTAGAATGACATGTTGTGGAAGGTGAGGCCTAAATAAAGAGGTTTGTGAATGAAGTAATGAGCATTGAATGTGTACACTGCCTAGATTTACTAACTAGAATTTCTGGCAACTAGAATATATTCAGCCTCTAAGCAAGGTCCCGGTTATGCAGGTTTTCACTGCACAACACCAGGAGGATCAGGCCTGTGCAGAACAGCCTCTCGTCCAGGACCTGGCCATTTCTAGGCTGGACTTCCATCATGTGTACTCAGATGATCTGGTCTTCAATGAGCCCGAGAGTGTTCGAGAAACAGCTGAAGCTCATCTCTTCTGTGAGCACTGAGTCCTGCAATCCTATAAGATCATTACAGATCATACCGTATGACATGGATCTCATAAACTTGAGTTCGTATAGTTAGTATAGAAGAATAAAACATCATTAGCATCTGCTAGTGGTGAACAAATAGAGCAAGATGAACGCACTTTGGCAATTGTGGTGTTTATGTGTGCTGAGAAAAAGAGGAAGAAGCGAAAGAGGAGAATATGGACGATTATGGACCAACTTGGCATGCATTTTGCAAATGGAGCTTGAGGTGAGTCTTTGAGTTTTAGTGCCATGACGCGTTGATCAATACACAATTTCATGTTGCATTTTTATTGGCTGGTCAGTAGACTGAGGTCATAGCAGCAAACACACTGAGATGATCATGCTAAACTTCTGTCACTGTCAGATAATTATCACAGGCTATCTTTGGTCGCAAGACCGTGACAACGGCTGTCATTGAACCTCACTCACTGATGCAGGACCATCGTTTAGGAGCCAGGACCACAGAAATCACCAGGATTGCTCATCTTTCCACATCACGCAGTGGAAGCAAACGGGAACAGAGCAAGAGAGAAAACGAGACTAAAGCAGAACATACATGTTACAGTCTGGACTTTTTATTGGTCATTCCAAAACATTTTTTAGGGAAATGTGCTTGTATATTTCGAATCTTTGTCTTGCTGAATGACCCAGCTGTGCTTCAGCTCCACGGCCTGATCGCAGACACACCAGCACACCCTGCTTACCAAGACACATGATTTCAAACACTCGGTAGTTAGCATTCAGCTCATATGTTTGCCCAAAGTGAATCCAATTTTCGCAGTGATGCCATAGAAGAACCATGTTGAGGATTAGGCCTTGGTTCAAGCAGGACATTTAAGTAGCTTTTATAAACAGGCCTTATAAAAGATGACAGGTGTGCGTCTTGATACAGAATAATGACACTGGCATGTTGTAAGATATGCTTTCAGGTAAAACAGCTCAAACATGCGTTTAGTCTGGGACTAGACTTAAGCCTTGTGTGTGGAATATTTCTCAACATTGTCTCTTAAATCACTGCTAATTAACATGTTGAGATCACATCAGGCTCTTTGACAACTGCCTATTTGAGAATCATTTACTTTTGCTTAGAACTGGCCATTATCTTAATACATTAATTACTTGTGAACGTTTGTGAGTTTGGCTGAGCATCAGACTTATCAAACTTTTCCTTTTCAATAACCCTTTTTGAGAATCGCTTACTCTCGATTAGAGCAAAACTGACCAGTATATAATTCTCTAAATAGAAGAAAACCGATGAATATCTACATCTCCTTATTGTCTTGATCACTCATTCTTGTAGCAGAGTCACTGCAGCACTGATATATATAAAACACTATAAATACAATATATCTATAGATCTAAATCACCCATATCATTGTTATATATCATAATGTCATCCAGCCCTAATACTTGCTCTTTGGCAAAACAGTAAGGCATTATAGACATAACCATAAGTCTTCAACCTTTGGTTGCTAACTCAAGTCTTCAGTGAACTTACATCTGAGGGAACATGTGAGTGCATCAAAACTCACCCTGCCGGTTCAGTGAGGCTTCGTGTGAATGAATAAGAAAACGCCCACATGTCTGGCTATGAACCTGAAAGTTAACACTCCTACTTGTGTACTGTATCTAAGAATACATTTAACTTAGCAACGAGTGGCTTCAGTTTGATTTAGCATGATCAAGCCATGGATGCACGTCACTGCATGTCAAGCTGTCACACGAGTCCCACAGCATGTCCACAGAAGACAAAGCTGATCTGATCCACTGCCGGTTTTCCCTCATTCCAGCTCCACTTCAGCATCCGGAGGAAACACAAAACGCTTCTCACATACATCTGCATTCCTCATTTAAAAGGAATGTATTCTTTCAGAGAATCTAATAATGAAACCGGTGTCAAAAAATGTGTTTGATTACATCTGCTGTTTAAATTGCTGTTTTATTCTTTATGTAAAATTTATGGGGTTTTTTTTATGTTAAATTAATATATTTTGTTTGTTTTTTTGTTTTTGTTGGTGAGAAACTAAAGATAAAACTGTTGAAACTAAAGATATACAGTAACAGTTAATTATGGTCAATAAATCTGATTTGGACCATCTTTGATCACTGGACCACAACCATCCAATCAGTTCCCTGTGACAGAATCAAGCCCCGCCCACATGAGTTCTTGTTCCAGAAGCGTTTCACTCAGATATACGACACTATAGAGGAGAAAAGACGTGAACAACTTCACTCTCATGACAAGCTTAATAATGTATAAAGTGATGGGATCCTGACAAGCTATTCTGACGTAAGACGATGAATATTAGTTCCTTTATACCATGATTTAAAATTTTAACCAACAAAATATCATTATCAGCTGTCAGCACTGCGTCATATTGAGGTTGGTGATAGACACTGTGCTGATAATGACTCTTGGTCTCCTGTGTTCAGCCATTCAGCGTCTCATGGCAGTGGTGGACTTCTTGGGTGTGGAATGGCCATACAGAAAGACAAGTACTTTTTTGCTATTTTTTATTTTGTGGACATTCATATTCATTTTAGTGACATTTTTGACACAATCCCTTGTTTTTTGATAACAAAAGAAATCAAATTAAAAATAATTTATGTGTGGAAGCAGGAAGTTTTACACCCAATCGCATTATATGTTAACAAATAAATACATTTTCGTGAAGTTCTGGTATTGTGTTCTTGAATGATCTAGAGATAAAATCCAGAGTCATCTTTGTCTGAGTCCGAGATAAGACTGAGAACAAATGTGTTCTGGAGTGCTAGTGTGTGTGTGTGTGTGTGTGTGTGTGTGGACTCCGGAGCACATGGCCGTCGCATGGTGTGTGTGTGTGCTCAGCTGTCACATGTTACCCTGTCCCTCTTGTTACTTCATTATCTCATTATTCCTTCCTCTTCTTTATCCTGGCTCTCGTCTGAGGACGGCATTAACCCTGATATAAGCCATGTCCCAATGCAAAGGCTGCATCCTCCAAAGGCC
Source organism: Vimba vimba (assembly GCA_022828995.1). NCBI lineage: Eukaryota > Metazoa > Chordata > Actinopteri > Cypriniformes > Leuciscidae > Vimba > Vimba vimba. The sequence goes on along the minus strand of CM040830.1, from coordinate 132,881 downwards.
GTATTCGCAGGCCGGTTGTGTCATCGCGGCGCGACAAAGGCTTCCCTGATTCAAAAGCGACGCCAAATGCACCCTTCGTTTCTCTGTGAAAGAAAGGATGCATAAATGGATCCTTAAATGGAAGCGAGTTAAAAGCCACAAGTTTTTCTTTCTTATAAACTTTATCATAACTCCTTCATCACCATTGCATGGCTTAATTTATCAGGTGGTTTGAGGCAAAACTTGTGCTAATATTAGTTTAATAGGTGTTTCAGGGAGCAAGGAGCAGACCGCTCAGTTTATTAAATTGCGGTCTGAAAATGACCATTTCTTTACGGGGGAGAAAAACTCCACCAGTGTGGCTTGGAGGAAAGACAACAACCTATTTGTAATATTTACACTAGTCTGTCTCACTTGTGTATTATAAGAAATATTACTTATATATATATTAATCACTTATATATATATAAACTCCTCCCTCCATAATTTCATCCTGGCTGTACTTTGGGTCACCTGGCTCCTCCCTCCATCATCACCACCCTGGCTCCTCCCTCCATCATCACCACCCTGGCTCCTGCCTCCATCATCGCCACCCTGGCTCCTCCCTCCATCATCACCACCCTGGCTCCTCCCTCCATCATCACCACCCTGGCTCCTGCCTCCATCATCGCCACCCTGGCTCCTCCCTCCATCATCACCACCCTGGCTCCTGCCTCCATCATCGCCACCCTGGCTCCTCCCTCCATCATCGCCACCCTGGCTCCTCCCTTCATCATCGCCACCCTGGCTCCTCCCTCCATCATCATCACCCTGGCTCCTCCCTCCATCATCATCACCCTGGCTCCTCCCTCCATCATTGCCACCCTGGCTCCTGCCTCCATCATCACAACCCTGGCTCCTCCCTCCATCATCGTCACCCTGGCTCCTGCCTCCATCATCTTCACCCTGGGTCCTCCCTCCATCATCGCCACCCTGGCTCCTCCCTCCATCATCACAACCCTGGCTCCTGCCTCCATCATCATCACCCTGGCTCCTCCCTCCATCATCACCACCCTGGCTCCTCCCTCCATCATCGCCACCCTGGCTCCTCCCTTCATCATCACCACCCTGGCTCCTGCCTCCATCATCATCACCCTGGGTCCTCCCTCCATCATCGCCACCCTGGCTCCTCCCTCCATCATCACAACCCTGGCTCCTCCGTCCATCATCACCACCCTGGCTCCTGCCTCCATCATCATCACCCTGGCTTCTCCCTCCATCATCACCACCCTGGCTCCTCCCTCCATCATCACCACCCTGACTCCTGCCTCCATCATCACCACCCTGGCTCCTCCCTCCATCATCGCCACCCTGGCTCCTCCCTTCATCATCACCACCCTGGCTCCTCCCTCCATCATCATCACCCTGGCTCCTCCCTCCATCATCACCACCCTGGCTCCTCCCACCATCATCACCACCCTGGCTCCTCCCTCCATCATCGCCTCCCTGGCTCCTCCCTCCATCATCACCACCCTGGCTCCTCCCTTCAAGTCAAGTCAAGTCAAGTCATCTTCATTTATATAGCGCTTTTAACAATGTAGATTGTCTCAAAGCAGCTTTACAGAGATAAATGTATCATTTAACGTAAGAATGTTTTGGCTTTATAGCGGTTCTTTAATAAAGTTATTTTCCAGCTAAAGTTAGTTTTGATTGATTCGCTTCCGTCGCAACGATCATTTGTTTTTAAATTAGGGCCGCCAAGACGACACCATTCTCTCTACACAGACTTTAAACGCGAACCTGTGAGAAACGCTGATGGCGTTCAGATGCGCATTAAGAACGGGTTCTATAGTTATGTGCGTTGATGTGTGCAGGTTTGGAATTCCCTAAAAACCAAGCCTAAACAAATTACTGGTGTTTCCTTACAGTTTTGATTTAGAATTTTATTTTATTTTATTAATTCGGGGTAGATACGCAAATTGAGTTTTCCCGACGACACTTTATCTGTAGAGTGGGAAAGGGATCCTCCATAGGGAGAGACTAGTTGGCACTTCAGCACTGCATTGACATCGGGTCCAGGCGAAGGTCCTTCATCAGATCTGGAAACGGCCTGGATCCGGCAGGCTGCGGGAAAACCTTGGGATAAACAAAGACACTCAAATTAGCGTAGATGCCATTCTTCTCATGATGTAACAAGTACATCAGGATTTATGGGAAGTGTTCCCGGTTCCAGCTGACCTAATCTATGCAGCCTAATATTGAATTATAGAAGTCTATAATGTATTATGTGAACGCTATGTCAAAGAGATGTGTCTTTAATCTAGATTTAAACTGACAGAGTGTGTCTGCTTCCCGGACAATGGTAGGAAGGCTGTTCCAAAGTTTTGGTGCTAAATAGGAAAAGGATCTACCGCCAGCAGTCGATTTTGATATTCTAGGTATTATCAACTGGCCGGAATTTTGAGATCGCAATAGACGTGAAGGAGTATAATGCGTTAAGAGCTCGTTCAAGTACTGCGGAGCTAAACCATTTACTGCTTTGTAAGTAATCAGCAATATTTTAAAATTTATGCGATGTTTAATAGGGAGCCAGTGCAGTTTTGACAGAACCGGGCTAATATGGTCATACTTCCTTGTTCTGGTAAGAACTCGAGCTGCTGCGTTTTGAACTAGCTGTAGTTTGTTTATTAAACATGCAGGGCAACCACCCAGTAGAGCATTACAATAATCTAGCCTTGAGGTCATGAACACATGAACTAATTGTTCCGCATTTGTCAATGAGAGCATATGGCGTAATTTAGATATATTTTTAAGATGGAAAAATGCGGTTTTACAGATACTAGACACGTGATTTTCAAATGAAAGATTGGTATCAAAGAGCACACCCAGGTTCCTAACCGACGACGAAGACTTAACAGAGCAGCCATCAAGTGTTAGACAGTATTCTAGGTTATTACGTGAGGACGTTTTTTGTCCAATAATTAGAATCTCTGTTTTTTCAGAATTTAGAAGTAGGAAATTACGAGTCATCCAATTTTTTATATCAGCTATGCATTCTGTTAATTTAGTGAATTGGTAAGTTTCGTTAGGTTTTGAAGAAATATAGAGCTGAGTATCGTCGGCATAACAGTGGAAGCTAATTCCATGTTTCCTAATGATATCTCCTAATGGTAGCATGTACAGAGTGAACAGCAGCGGTCCTAGTACTGGGCCTTGTGGTACGCCATACTGAACTTGTGATCGATGAGACATCTCTTCATTTACTGCTACAAACTGATAACGGTCAGATAAGTATGATTTAAACCATGCTAGTGCAATTCCACTAATGCCAACATAGTTTTCTAGTCTATTTAAAAGAATGTTGTGGTCAATGGTGTCAAACGCAGCACTAAGATCGAGTAACACTAATAGAGAGACACAACCCCGATCGGATAATAAGAGCAAATCATTTGTTACTCTAATGAGAGCAGTCTCGGTAATCTAAATCCGGACTGGAAATCCTCGCAGATATCATTTCTTTCTAGAAAGGAACATAGTTGTGAAGATACTGCCTTTTCTAGTATTTTTGACAGAAAAGGTAGATTCGAGATCGGCCTGTAATTGACTAATTCTGAAGGAATTATCAAGTTGCATTTTTTTAACAAGCGGTTTAATCATAGCCAGCTTAAAGTTTTTTGGTACGTATCCTAGAGACAAAGACGAATTAATGATATTAAGAAGAGGATCTATGACCTCTGGAAGCATCTCTTTCAGTAGCTTAGTCGGTATAGGGTCTAACACACATGTTGTAGATTTAGATGATTTAACGAGTTTAGTAAATTCTTCCTCTCCTATAGCAACGAATGAATCAAATCTTTCCTCAGGGAGGCTACAATGCACTGCCTGATGCGATACTGTAGTAGACGGTTGCATAGTTATAATTTTATCCCTGATATTATCAATCTTATAAGTGAAGAAGTTCATAAAGTCATTACTGCTGTGCTGCTTGGAAACTTCTGGGCTTGAAGCTTTCTTTTTCATTAGTTTAGCCACTGTTTCAAATAAATACCTAGGATTATGTTTATTTTCTTCTAATAGGTTTGAAAAATAAGCAGATCTAGCAGCTTTTAAAGCCTCTCTGTAAGCAATCGAGCTCTCTTTCCATGAAATGCGAAATACCTCTAGTTTTGTTTTCTTCCAGTTGCGCTCCATTTTTCTGGCTGCTCTCTTAAGGGCCTGAGTGTGCTCGTTGTACCACGGCGTTGGATTATTTTCTTTAATCTTCTTTAAGCGCAAAGGAGCAACTGTGTCTAAAGTGCTGGAAAAGAGAGAGTTAAAAGTTTCTGTTGTAATATCTAGTTCTTCTAAGCTATCCGGGATGCTAAAATGATGAAAATGATCAGGAAGATTATTAATAAAGCAATCTTTAGTGGCAGAAGTGATAGGTCTCACATATTTGTAACACGGAGTCTGCTTTGCAGCCTTGGCTAAATGTAATTTACACGAGACTAGATAATGATCTGAGATGTCATCGCTCTGCTGCAGAATTTCAACGGCATCAACATCTATTCCGTGTGATAATATTAGATCTAGAGTATGATTACGACGATGAGTAGGTCCTGACACGTGTTGTCTAACTCCAATTGAGTTTACAATGTCTTTAAATGCCAAACCCAATGCATCTTTTTCATTATCGATGTGTATATTAAAATCACCAACAATTAGTACTTTATCTGCAGCCAATACTAACTCTGATAGAAAGTCCGCAAATTCTTTGATAAAGTCTGTATGGTGCCCTGGTGGCCTGTATACAGTAGCCAGCACAAATCTCAAACGTGATTTATCATTTATACTATATATTTTTACATTAAGCACTAACACTTCAAAAGAATTATATTCGAAACTTGATTTCTTAGTGGTTTTGAAAATATTACTATAAATTACAGCAACACCACCCCCTTTGCGTTTCAGACGAGGTTCATGTTTATAACAGTAATCTTGCGGGGTGGACTCATTTAAAGTAATGTAATCGTTTGGTTTTAGCCAGGTTTCTGTCAAACACAGCACATCTAGGTTATTATCTGAAATCATATCATTAACAATGAGTGCTTTTGAAGTAAGCGATCGAATATTCAGCAACCCAAGCTTTAGCATTTGCTCATCTGTATTATAGCTGTTTTTTATTTGTTGAACATCAATTAAATTTTTAACCTTAGATAGGTTTAAACATTTTTTGGATTTCCAAATTCGGGGAACAGACACAGTCTCTATATGATGATAGCTAGGTGAAAGAGGCTCTATGTGATGGGATTTATCTGACCTTGGTGACGTGAGGCCGCTAGCAGACGGTCGGTTTAGCCAGTCTGTCTGCTTCCTGACCTGGTGCCCAATTTGTCATGTTTGAGCTCTAAGACTATGAGCAATATTACTAGAGAGAAGAGCAGCACCATCCCAGGAGGGATGAATACCATCTCTTTTCAACAGGTCAGGTTTGCCCCAAAAACTTTTCCAATTGTCTATGAATTCTATATTATTACACGGACACCACTCAGACAGCCAGCGATTCAGTGAACACAATCTACTAACTATCTCATCACTCCTGCGAACAGGAAGGGGGCCAGAGCAAATTACAGTGCCTGACATCGTGCTTGCAAGTTCACACACCTCTTTAATATTAATTTTGGTGATCTCCGACTGGCGGAGTCGAACATCATTAGTGCCGACATGAATAATGATCTTAGAGAATTTACGATTAGCATTAGCCAGCACTTTTAAATTTGCTTTGATGTCAGGCGCTCTGGCTCCCGGCAAACATGTGACTATGTTCGCTGGTGTCTCTATTTTCACGTTCCGTGTGATCGAATCACCAATTACTAGGGCACAATCAATAGAATTCTCAGTGGGTGTTTCACTGAGCGGGGCAAATCGATTTGTTGTGGTAATCGTAACGGAAGAGTGGTTTTTTGATCCGCGACTAGAGCGATCCCTCACTGTCACCCATTTGCCCGGCTGCGCAGGCACTAATTCAGCTGGAACCGCATCATGTAAAGAGTTCACTATGCTAGGCACATCCAAAATAGTATCTAAAGCTCTAGCACTCTTACTATCCTCAATTAAGGTTTGGATGCGTGTTTCTAGTTCTGAAATCTTCTCTGTCAGCCTAACTGACTCCTTGCATTTATCACATATAAATCCTACATTGCCAACAGAGAAGCCTATGCTAAACATGTGGCATGAAGTGCAGGTGACAATAACAGGACAAGACATTACTCACCGTGTTTGTTGACTGATTACTACTTACCTGAGCTTTTATTAACTCAAAGGCGCGAGAGAAAAATAAATAAATAAAACAGCTGAGCGCACGGGTGGCGCGTTAACAGGCTAGCAGTAGCGAAATAGCGTGTTGTGCTAGTAGTAACGGAAGCTAGCGATGTCAATCTGAGATGTTGGGTAAGCCGTATTTAGTATAAACAACTACAAATTGTAGTAAATGATGGTTCAAAAAAAAGAAATATGAGGCTAAGACCGCACTTACAGCACCGAAGCAAACAAACTCACAGCAGGCAGAGAGGCTTCATCATCTCCTCCCTCCATCATTGCCTCCCTGGCTCCTCCCTCCATCATCACCACCCTGGCTCCTCCCTCCATTATCTCCTCCCTCCATCATCACCTCCCTGGCTCCTCCATCCATCATCGCCATCCTGGCTCCTCCTCCATCATCACCTCCCTGGCTCCTCCCTCCATCATCGCCACCCTGGCTCCCTGGGTCCTCCCTCCATTATCGCCTCCCTGGCTCCTCCCTCCATCATTGCCACCCTGGCTCCTCCCTCCATCATCTCCACCCTGGCTCCTCCCTCCATCATCTCCTCCCTCCATCATCGCCTCCCTGGCTCCTCCCTCCATCATCACCACCCTGGCTCCTCCCTCCATCATCTCCACCCTGGCTCCTCCCTCCATCACCTCCTCCCTCCATCATCGCCACCCTGGCTCCTCCCTCCATCATCTCCACCCTGGCTCCTCCCTCCATCATCGCCTCCCTGGCTCCTCCATCCATCATCGCCATCCTGGCTCCTCCCTCCATCATCACCTCCCTGGCTCCTCCCTCCATCATAGCCACCCTGGCTCCCTGGGTCCTCCCTCCATCATCGCCTCCCTGGCTCCTCCCTCCATCATTGCCACCCTGGCTCCTCCCTCCATCAGCGCCTCTCTGGCTCCTCCTCCATCATCGTCATCCTGGCTCCTCCCTCCATCATCACCTCCCTGGCTCCTCCCTCCATCATCGCCACCCTGGCTCCTCCCTCCATCATCACCACCCTGGCTCCTCCCTCCATCATCGCCTCCCTGGCTCCTCCCTCCATCATCACCACCCTGGCTCCTCCCTCCATCATCTCCACCCTGGCTCCTCCCTCCATCATCTCCTCCCTCCATCATCGCCTCCCTGGCTCCTCCCTCCATCATCACCACCCTGGCTCCTCCCTCCATTATCTCCTCCCTTCATCATCACCTCCCTGGCTCCTCCCTCCATCACCAACACCCTGGCTCCTCCCTCCATCATCTCCTCCCTCCATCACCACCACCCTGTCTCCTCCCTCCATCATCGCCTCCCTGGGTCCTCCATCCATCATCTCCACCCTGGCTCCTCCCTCCATCATCTCCTCCCTCCATCATCACCACCCTGGCTCCTCCCTCCATCATCTCCTCCCTCCATCATCGCCTCCCTGGCTCCTCCATCCATCATCGCCATCCTGGCTCCTCCCTCCATCATCAACTCCCTGGCTCCTCCCTCCATCATAGCCACCCTGGCTCCCTGGGTCCTCCCTCCATCATCGCCTCCCTGGGTCCTCCCTTCATCATTGCCACCCTGGCTCCTCCCTCCATCATCGCCTCCCTGGCTCCTCCCGCCATCATCGTCATCCTGGCTCCTCCCTCCATCATCGCCTCCCTGGCTCCTCCCTCCATCATCGCCACCCTGGCTCCTCCCTCCATCATCATCACCCTGGCTCCTCCCTCCATCATCACCACCCTGGCTCCTCCCTCCATCATCACCACCCTGGCTCCTCCCTCCATCATCGCCTCCCTGGCTCCTCCCTCCATCATCTCCTCCCTCCATCATCGCCTCCCTGGCTCCTCCCTCCATCATCACCACCCTGGCTCCTCCCTCCATTATCTCCTCCCTCCATCATCACCTCCCTGGCTCCTCCCTCCATCACCACCACCCTGGCTCCTCCCTCCATCATCTCCTCCCTCCATCATCGCCTCCCTGGGTCCTCCCTCCATCATCGCCTCCCTGGCTCCTCCCTCCATCATTGCCACCCTGGCTCCTCCCTCCATCATCTCCACCCTGGCTCCTCCCTCCATCATCTCCTCCCTGGCTCCTCCCTCCATCATCACCACCCTGGCTCCTCCCTCCATCATCTCCACCCTGGCTCCTCCCTCCATCATCTCCTCCCTCCATCATCGCCACCCTGGCCCCTCCCTCCATCATCTCCACCCTGGCTCCTCCCTCCATCATCTCCTCCCTCCATCATCGCCTCCCTGGCTCCTCCCTCCATCATCGCCTCCCTGGCTCCTCCATCCATCATCGCCATCCTGGCTCCTCCCTCCATCATCACCTCCCTGGCTCCTCCCTCCATCATCATCACCCTGGCTCCTCCCTCCATCATCACCACCCTGGCTCCTCCCTCCATCATCGCCTCCCTGGCTCCTCCCTCCATCATCTCCTCCCTCCATCATCGCCTCCCTGGCTCCTCCCTCCATTATCTCCTCCCTCCATCATCACCTCCCTGGCTCCTCCCTCCATCACCACCACCCTGGCTCCTCCCTCCATCATCTCCTCCCTCCATCATCGCCTCCCTGGGTCCTCCCTCCATCATCGCCTCCCTGGCTCCTCCCTCCATCATTGCCACCCTGGCTCCTCCCTCCATCATCTCCACCCTGGCTCCTCCCTCCATCATCTCCTCCCTCCATCATCGCCTCCCTGGCTCCTCCCTCCATCATCACCACCCTGGCTCCTCCCTCCATCATCTCCACCCTGGCTCCTCCCTCCATCATCTCCTCCCTCCATCATCGCCACCCTGGCCCCTCCCTCCATCATCTCCACCCTGGCTCCTCCCTCCATCATCTCCTCCCTCCATCATTGCCACCCTGGCTCCTCCCACCATCATCGCCTCCCTGGCTCCTCCCTCCATCATCGTCATCCTGGCTCCTCCCTCCATCATCACCACCCTGGCTCCTTCCTCCATCATCACCACCCTGGCTCCTCCCTCCATCATCGCCACCCTTGCTCCTCCCTCCATCATCGCCTCCCTGGCTCCTCCCTCCATCATCGCCTCCCTGGCTCCTCCCTCCATCATCACCACCCTGGCTCCTCCCTCCATCATCACCACCCTGGCTCCTCCCTCCATCATCGCCACCCTGGCTCCTCCCTCCATCATTGTCACCCTGGCTCCTCCATCATCATCACCATGGCTCCTCCCTCCATCATCTCCGGCATGGGGCTTCATCCTGGCTGTGCTTTGGTATATAAAAAGAACAGTATATATTTTGAAATATTGCACCGTATGCTAGTCTGATTACTTTCATGTGTGAGATTTTTTCATTCTCATGTTGAGAATGAAAAGAGGAGTATTTTTTTGTTTATTTATTAGAACAAAACTGTGCGGTCCAAACTAGGCATTGCAAAGATTTTTGAAATCGTGCTTGATATTTTCTAAACAAGTATTCTTTTCCAGTTGAATTTTTTGGTTTCCCATGGGCCCCCCCTCACAGGTTCTTGGTCCCCCCTGTGCCCCCCCCCCCCCATCTATAAACTCCTGGAATCGCCCCTGATGAGTGGAGTAATGTAGGGAATAGTGAATGAGGGTTAGGGGATTTAATGTGTCCTTCAGACCGGACCGCATGAAGGATGTAGACTCGATCCGCTTGATGACGTGACAGATGTACAGCATCACCAGGACACAGCCTTCCGACTGAGACGATTAGGGTTATAGCCATCAGCTCCCACTCAACGCTGAGGTATGCCAGAATTTATATCCGTCGTTTTATATATTTTATTTGTTGTTGTCCACATTTAATGTTAACTGCTAGTTTAGAGTTGTAATGTTGATATTTAAAAGCATTTAATACTTTCCTGCTTCATAAGTTCGTAACTTATCACCCTGTTTGGTGTTACAATATATTTAGTTCCTGAAATATTGAGTTCCACTGGGTGGCGCTTGTATGAATATTTATATATGTTTATATTTATATATATTTATATAATATTTCCTATTTCCTTGAGACAAGGTGCAAAAACTAATGAAAGCGAAAATATTAATTCACGCTCTTCAAATCGCAACTTGTTTAATGGATTATTTCGAAAAGGTGATAAAGTTTCAATGTTAAGCATAAACTGCAACAGTTCACATGTTCAGATGCATAGTTTGTGTAATATGATAAATCGTCTCAGCTGTTTTGCCTGATTAATTAAAGGAAGTAAACTACAATTTTGAAGATCAGAAGTGTTATTATTGAAGTCTTGTAAAATGATAAAAACATTTTGATTAAGTTTTTCATGTTAAACATGATTATCATGTTCGATACTTTACAACACCAACACTAATCACATGACATGAAAGTAGGTTTTTCAAAATGATTTTCTCCTACACTGCAACATAGTCAAAGAACAGACTAAATGAAGAATACATTGTATTATTTATTTTCTATGTACACATGTATTATTACACCCCAGGCTAGCCTATACACTTTAGGCCACAGATACACAGAGGTTTATTTCATTGGTCAAAAGACTGTAGTCCTGTATGATTATGACAACTAGGCTACTAAACTATTTAAATACATTTTTAAAACTCTAAAAAAAAAAAACTAAAAAAAAAATCTAAACACCAAAGAATAGTTGTAGTTGTAGTTATAGTTATGGACATGTTTCAACTTGTTCTCCTAAAACATTTCTCTGTGACAGAGAATACTCTTGTGTGTCTTTTCTCTTCAGTTTGGCTCATAATAACACCTTCATATTTTGCACTTCAGAATTAGATGAAAATATAACAAAGGGACATGAACAACTGAATATTGCAAGAGGAAAGAACTTGCCTTCAAAATAATAATAATAGCAAAGGAAAATATTTATCTGCTCTATTTTTCTGTCCTCTATTTTCAGTGGTAAGATTTCTTTATAAAGTGCCTATTGTTCGAGGTATAGTTAAAAAGCCTGTCATCTATTAACGCTAATGTTGTTTCACACCGTGAGAGAGAGAGAGAGAGAGAGAGAGAGAGAGAGAGAGCTGCCAACTCTCACGCATTCACCGTGAGACTCACGCAACTGACACTTTTCACACGCTCTCACGCCACATCCATTTTCTCACGCACAGAAAAATCGCGAAGCAAAGAGGACACGGAGACCGACAGACTAGACAGAGCAGTTACTTATGATATAAAAAAAATCTCAGCTATCAGATTCTATCACTTTTATTACGCAATTCAAACAATAAATACCGTTTTGGCGCTTGTAAATGTGACGCGACAGATCCCTAGCGCACGTGACCCGATCATCTCTAGCTAATAGTAAATAAACACGAATGAACAATGTTAAAAGATACTGTACAATTTACCGAAATGTATATTCCTCATACATAATATCGACCAATCAATCAATCAATCAATCAATCAATCAATCAATCAATCAATCAATCAATCAATCAATCAATCAATCAATCAATCAATCAAAAGGGGTAAATAAAACAGCTGGAGACCAATTATGTCACATAACATTTACCTCAGGAAAGCCATTTAATGACCATATAGCACGTTAGAAAAAAGAGCTAGAGAGTATTTTGCTAAATATGTGTAGGCCTACTATATTACATATTTATTATATTTTTACTTATATCATTAAATAAAGTTGTTATTATAATAAAAAAAAACGCATTATATTTAATTTGAGCTATTTTTAACCTTAAATAATACTGCCAGCTGATAGGGCTCTCTCTATGTTTACAGCATTAGGTGAGTTGTTTTTTTTCTTGAGAAAAATGAATGCCTATCTTGTGTAGCCTACCTAATATTTATCCAAATGAGTCAATATTAAATCAAATCACAATAATTGAATTGAATTGAAATAATAAAAAAGCGTAGCTTACCAGAAATTGAATCATGTAAACATTGTAACATGTTGTCACTAAAACTAATAAAATTCAGTTTACTAAAATGTTTTGCCAATCACAAAACACTTATTGTGATGCAATATTTTTTTTTACATCCCCCCTAATACAGGTTAGAAACAACATGAGGGCGAGTATATGATGACAGAATTTTCATTTTAAAGTGGAGTATCCCTTTAAGTGTTTAAGATAGTTTATCTATTTATGGGATTTTAAAGGCAATAGAAAATGTGTTTAAAAAATCAACATAATTTCAGCGTAAGAAAAGTTTGCTATAAAGACCTATAGAACGGTGTATAAAACAATTCATAAGGAAGTAAAGAGGGAAGGGTGTAAAACATCGAACTGGAAACAGTGAAGGTGACTTTAGTGGAAGAAGCGAGGCTTCGAATCATTTGAACCATTACTTTTCAAAATGATTCACTGTGCGCTGAGGACATCTGCTGGCCGGTGACGTCATTAGCATCTGCTGGTCAAAGCGTGTAAATGCAGCATTAAACCAGAGGGTTGTTCCATAAAACAAGATTAGAATACAAGCCAGACTTATTTTGGTTAGTCAGACTTATTGTCGGTGGATTCTGTTTCATAAAGCAAACTTAAAATAGTTCAAACTCAGTTACCCTGGCAACTTATGCTGGGAAACTAGCCTGGTCCAGGGCAGGCTAACTGCCAGGCTAAGCCTAAGCTGTTACACAGATCCTCTAACACTGACCGACAAGAACACAACGATATTACCACTGACACTCTCTCATACCATTATTGGACTTTATTAACCACTATTAGTCCAAAAATAAATATACAGAAAATCAACTTATATAAGGCTACAATGATAAATTAGACAATATAGACATATCTATACTATAGAACACACCCTCATGGGTGTATTCACTTATGCATTGCACTGTATATATATATATATATATATATATATATATATATATATATATACAGTGCAATGCATAAGTGAATACACCCATGCTAAAGTTGACTAAAAAGAGGAATAAAAAATCATATTTTGGAAATTGAACGTAATGCCTTAATTAAAAAAATTAGGAAAAATCCAACCTTTAAGGACACCAATTTTCTTTGTGAATGAATAATGTATCGTAAATAAATAAATGTTCTTCCTTAAAATACATGGTGCATAAGTTAGTACACCCCTATGTTAAATTCCCATAGAGGCAGGCAGATTTTTATTTTAAAGCATTTAAAAAAAAAAATTTTTAGGATACTATGCATCCTGATAAAGTTCCCTTGGCCTTTGGAATTAAAATAGCCCCACATCATCACATAGCCTTCACCATACCTAGAGACTGGCATGGGGTACTTTCCATAAGATCATCTCTCAATGCAAATCAAACTAGCTATTAGGCTAACTGAAATAAAACCATGCCAATCTCTAGGTATGGTGAAGGTTATGTGATGATGTGGGGCTATTTTAATTCCAAAGGCCAAGGGAACTTTATCAGGATGCATAGTATCCTAAAAAAAATAAAAAAAAATACTTAAAAATACTAACTTATGCACCATGTATTTTAAGGAAGAACATTTATATATTTACGATACATTATTCATTCACAAAGAAAATTGGTGTCCTTAAAGGTTGGATTTTTCCTAATTTTTTCAATTAAGGCATTACGTTCAATTTCCAAAATATGATTTTTTATTCCTCTTTTTAGTCAACTTTAGCATGGGTGTATTCACTTATGCATAGCACTGTATATATATATATATTGTATATATATATATATATATATATATATATATATATATATATATATATATATATATATATATATTGTATATATATATATAGATAAATACAATGTATATCCTACAGGTTTTCTTTTTTTACTGGCTGAATGTTTTGTACCCAAGATTTAATTAGATTGTTTTAAAGATTTATGAATACATTTCTCTCTGGTTTTGTTTGGCAGCTGTATTACATGTTTATGATTATTAGAAGAACATTAGAACACAATCTAAAAAAAAAAAAAAAAAAAAACGCTTTTTAAAGCAAAATTAAAAATAAATAATTACAAAAGAACAGTAAATTTAACTGGTAAGATGAATCTGAGCTTAGTAATTGACAGTATATTAGCCTACATTTGATTTACCCCATTACAATAGTCCCTTTACAGTTATTGTTATCATAAAAATACACTTTTAGGTTTAAAATTATAAATAAGGCACATCTAATGTCAAAATAACAAATATTTTAGCATATATATATATAAATATATAATGTACTTTATTATGTCTTTAAATTCAAACACATTTAACACAATTATACAAATGGACAGTTCCTTTAAAGACATCATATTTTCCCCCAATAAATATTCCTTTTTTTCCTTCTACTTTTTTTCTTTTGTGATAATACCCACCAACACATAGCCTAAAAAACACATAATTAGAACAATAACCAAAAAGTACATAGTTAGACACTTTTACATATGATTTAAGAAAAAAATAAATAAAATAAAATAAATATTCATAGAAATTTAACATTCACATATTTATATCAAACTCTTATAATGACACATAATTCCTAATAGTTATTCAAGTAATATTATTTAAATATCAAATATTCAATATTAAATAAGTAAATAAATAAAATAACAAATAACTAGAAATAAAAGGGAGGGAGGGTTATATAAAAATTTATTTAATGTAGGCTAATATATATATTCCTTTATTTTATGGAATATTCTTTGATTTTAGAGTTGCACATATCTTTTCAAACTGTATACATTTGCTCTTAATTTCATGTTATCCTCTCCATAATGTACTTTAGAAACTAAATCTAACCACTCATTTAAAACTGGGGATTCTTGCTTTCTCCAAAAAAAATTATTGCATTAAAAGCTGTAATTCTCAGCATTCTAAATAAGTATACATCATCTTTATTAAGTAGCATAGGTCCTATACCCAAAACTATATTTTGTATCTTTATATATTTAGTTTCTTAAAAAAATCTTCCCTGAATTAGGTTACTTCTGTTCAATTTTTTTTTTTTTTTTTTTTTTTTTAGTGTAACGAGCTAGAAGTTCACTGCAACTTATCCAACATCCTAAAGATAAATTATTAGAATTAGAAGATATTTCTGGTGTTATAAAATATCGCATATTAATTTTCCAAGCAAAATTTATATTTTAGGCAGAATTATTGCGCTCGTTCAATATGAAGATTAGCAGCAAAATGGAAACATTTGCACGACTTTCTGACATTTACAGATGGAGAATATAACTGTAAAATGTAAGTTTTGCACTGAGGGAAAAAAAAAAACATGCAAAACAACCGCAAAAAACAGCATAAAATATAGCCTACGCTGTTTGTTGGTGGATCGATTTGATCCACGATCGACCTCTAGGGCTGCTTCAGAAACGCGTGCACACGCAATTATCTAGACTAGATAAACCTGGATCAAATTAGTGAGATTGCGTGAACTTCAATTACCTTTTATGGAACCACTTTAGCCCCAACTTATTTGTTAGGCTCATTCAAGTCGGGTTTTGGAGTTTAATCCCCGCTTTTCTAAGCGTCTTTTATGGAACAACCCTCAGGCTTTAGTTTAGGGTGACCACCATCAAACAAACCAAATGTGGGACGATTATAAGTTTGTGTGGGACATGTTACTAACACTAAAACCTAACCTGTAATCGATACAACACAAAGCTGGACGGGTGGTCACTGGTCACACTATTGCAAGTGTTTTCATTAAAGTGTAATGTCACCTTTAATCTCAGTAAATTCCATTAAAGATACATTATCTGTATAATGTGCAGTCTTTTATTAATTTGTAGCACTTATTTTGTGTAACATCAAGTTTCAACATTGTTTAAAAACTTTAAAGAAAATTATACTCAACTTTTCTTAAGTTAAATTATAAAACTGGCTCAGTGTCAGTTACACTGAAAAACATTTCGCCTACATTTAAAACATATAGATATTGCATATAAAATTGCCATTCAGGATTACTTATTATAAACTAATAAAACTTAATGTGGTGCATATTAGTCAGTAACAGTTAAAAACAGGAACGATTTCTGGAAATGTATTGATAAACTAAATGTTTTAAATTCAGAATAACCAGTGTTGAATACTAGAACTATTACTACTTTTAGCGGTTCTTAGTTCACCACAGGTTCAATCCACCCGAAGCACTGATTCTAAACTAAAGATTCGGATCTTTTGGGCTGTTTCTCAGGCGCATGCGCAGTGCCCCAGCGACTCAGCGCAACATGGCGGCCGCCTATCTGACCCACCAGCAGAAGGTCCTGCGACTCTACAAGAAATCCCTGAGACACCTCGAGTCCTGGTGCATCTTCAGGTGAGGGTTAGCTTTATAAATGATAGGTGCAGGTGTATATATTTGAATCCGTGTTTATCGGCCGATCTCAGAACATAAACACTGCGGTCGATCTCATGCTAACTCCTGTGTTTGGTTAGACATGAACTACATGACCTTTCCTGCACATTTGCATCGATTTAAAGTGACATTGAAATATACTGAGATGCATTTATGTGATGGCGATCGCTTTGATTAAACTGTATATAATCCAGTTCAGTTTCTCGTGTTCAGAACAGGCGTTGGCTTGCGTCTTTGTCGTTCTAACTTCGAGTTGTGTTGATATTGAGTCCTCGCTGTTCGGAATCTCAGACGGAGTTTCTCACTGGGCTGACCCCTGGCTGACCCCTGGCTGACCTCTTCTAAAGCCAACCCGGGCAGAGGACATGAGTGTTATTTAGTGGTGGAAATTTTGATTCTTTCCAGAGACTCGTTCATTTTCAGTTCGTTCACCAAAATGATTCGTTCAGATTCGTTCACTGATTCGTTCAATGACAATTTCTTCATATTACATAAATACTGCAGCAGGTGGCGAAAAAGAGTGTATTTTATGCTATGTTTTAACGAACGTACTTGTTACAAAACTGATTTGGCTTTGTTAAAATGTGTGCCTTATTTACTAAATTAATAAAATAAGTCTAAATAAGTGGTTCACATGACCAAAGCAAGGTTTTCTTGCATAATTAACATTTTAAATTGTTTGGTCAGACATACACATTCATAAATCTGGGATTAGGCCTATATTAAAAATCGAATTCTGTTCTGTATGTTAAATATGAATATATAAACAATTGTATGTGCACACCTATAACTGCGCTTTGAATGACATTGAATCACATGGTAAATGACCGATCTACCCAGTACTCTCATTCACGAACGAAATAGCCTACCAGTTTGTTCAATTCGTTCACGAACAAGATCTCTCTCTCGTTCAGACTCAAAACAGAGCGATCTCGGTCAGTGATGGGCGTATTCGTTCAGTAGATTCAACCAACTACATGCCCCTTCACAGCCAGAACTGAAATGCTATTTGCTGACATTACGCAAATGAGGCCTAACCGTCATATTTTTTGGTTTGTTTTAGTTTTTAGAGAAATGCATGATATGAATAAAACGTAATGAATTTTTGATAATACAAAATGAACACAGAACACCAGTGCTTACAGTACTGTAGTAGTCAAGTAAATGTTCAAAGTGCAAAATACCACAAAACTAAGTCTAAAACACACAAATAAAATAAAGAAAAGCAGGTAAAGAGAAGTGTAAATTTAAATCAAGTACACAGTCAAGTGCACCCCGCCCACGTAGCTCAAACCAAGTAAAAAATGACGTTAATTTGTCTTTGTTACATTTAACCATCAGCTTACGTTATTAAACTGTTTTCATTGCAATGGTAAAGTGTACATTTCTTTCTTTGATGCAAATATGCTAACTACACAAACCTAGCTCTATCTGTTCGCCATCATTATCGTTCAAACAACTGGTTCTTTTCGTTCACGAACGACATGTACCAGTTCGTTCAACTCGTTCATGAACGAGAAGATCTCTCTCTCTTGTTCTGACTCAAAAGCAACTCAGTCACAGTCAGTGAAGGGCGTATTCGTTCACTACATCCAACAAATCACATGCTCTGTCACATCTCATACTCGAAGGCTATTGGCTCGAGGTTTACTCATTCTTTGACAGGTTGAAAACAGAGCTACCCGGTTCACTGAGCTGCGCATGCGCTGCTAATAGCGCCGCGCTGCTGTGGAGGGAGGGATTTCAGTGAACAAGAAATATGAGTCAATTACGTGAACGAGAACGATTCGTTCACCTACAAGATTCGTTCAAAAAGAACGATTCGTTCACGAACGTAACATCACTAGTGTTATTAGGGAGGTTATAGTTTTGCTGAATATGATCGGGCAACACGATCTCATGAAAGTGCGTATCTCACGAATTTTATAAAATAGTTTTTGCGTGCAAATGATATGCACTAAACCCGTTGGGTGTATTCGCATGCACGAATAAAACAAAACTATTTTTGGCGTGTAAATGGTACGATAAATATAATTCGTGCTATAGATAGGCACTTTGACTTTCATGAGATCAGACGAAAACACATTTTAAACGGGTAACACTTAGGCCCGTTCACACCAAGCACGATAACTATAAAGATAACGATAAAGATAACTATATATGCGTCCACACCAACGACCGATAACGGTCTTTTTATTCTAAGCACGAGCGCCCGCGCTGCGGTTTCAAAGTAGCGAAAATGGATGACCTGCTAGAATGGATTCTGATTGGCTGTCAGTGTTTTATCGTTTGACAGCTGGAAAAAAATCGTTCTGAAAGTGATCCCAACGATATCGTTCCTCATATCTTTATCGTTATAGTTGTGGTGTGAACTCTGTTATTCTTTAATATGGAGAACGATTTTTAGAATTATATCTTTATCGTTATCTTTATAGTTATCGTCCTTGATGTGAACAGGCCTTATTCTCACACACACACACACACACACACACACACACACACACACACACACACACACACACACACACACACACACACACACACACACACACACACACACACACTCGCTCTCTCACTAATGCATTGCTTTCACATGTAATCTCACAGTGCTGTCTGTATTAGATTTCGAAGGAGCAGAAATCTGTGAGAAATGTAGATGAACGACCTGTTGAAATAATAACTGATGAAAATGTAATTATTGTCTTCTTTCCAAACAAAATGTGCACTGCAAAAAGCAGCAATGATATTTAACTTTTAATGCTGATAACCATGTAATAAGCTTAGGAAACGTTTGCACTATCCAGTAAACCACATTGAAACTGTTTTCCTAGTATTGTTTATATTTTTCATTTAATATGCCTATTATGATCACAACTTTTGCAAGATTTCAAAGCATACTTATAAATACTTTATTCGCGATTTCCTCAGATATAACGTTTGATCTGTACATTATGATCTCGTTCACGGTAGAGAAATCTGCTTACATGTGCAAAACTAACTTTGACTTAAATGTAAACCCAGCTTTTGTGTCTTTATCAGCTTTTCCATATGGCTGTCACTTTTGTGAACAAATCCTGTTCGATTTTTGAGACATGAGTGTTCATTGAATCGATTGTAAAATTGATTTTCCATGTCTAAAGATTTTTCCATTTTAAACGCCAAATATAGGCAAATCCACGGACAGCAAATATTCCTGATGATTTACTGGCGTGAAGTTTCATGCACAAACAGGAGCGCAGCATTCTCCAAACACAGTAAGCAGAGTGAACTGCCATAACATCAGTGAACAACATCACTGCAGTCTTCAACACGGCTGAGTTTACGGTTAGAAATGTCAAACTAACTTCGCCTGCGTAGGCGATTGTAGACCGTAGCCCGACCCTGTGTCTGTTAGGGCTGGTCCGAATACCATTTTTTGAGCTTCGAAGCTTCGGTAGTAATGAACATCGAATATTCGAAGCTTCGGAGAGAGGGGGCTGAACATATTCTTCTCTCTAACAAAGGAAGGAATCTCTTTGTGTCTGTCTGTCCGTTTGCATTTTGATTATTTCGAGAACCGTTCCTCCAATCGACTTCACAGATGGACACGCGAGACGCAACACGTTCAGAATTAATAAACTTTTAGTAAACTACAGAACAGCGCGAGCGGGAAGCGGCGCACCTCACGCGGGCAGAGCTTATGCTCCGAGAACGGATACTGCACTTGTGATATACACACACACACACACACACACAGGTCTGTTAACTTAAGGCGAGACACTACAGGTGAATAGGGTAACATTTTTAACTAGCAGATATCACCATGAAACTTTCACAGTTGATTACCTACATTAAGATGAGAAAAAAATGTATTACAAGTTTTCTGTAATTTAATGTTAAAATATGCAAATTAGGCAATATCTAATCAAATATGCACTAATTTGCATATATTTTAAAAAACGAAATCTGAGTATTGGATAAAGCCAGGTTAAAAATAATTTTTTCAATGTGTTCACATATTAGATGGGAAAAAAAATTACAGAGGGATTTATGGATATCTACTTTTGTTATCCTGTAAATCAGAAAATACTGTCAATAGCCTTAAAAAAATGATTTTCGCCATGTTTTTTGGAATAAAATGTTATATAAATCAGGCTAGGAATAATATATTTACAAATCCCTCTGTAATGTCTTCATAATTTAACTAGGTACAAGACTGGAAAGTTTGGTGTATATCGGTGCTACTGAAGTGGAGATTTCGGACTTGGAGAATGAGAGAACAGTCATTTTGAGAAAACAGGCTTTAAAGATTTTTCATCAGCCAATGAGATTGCGCATTCAGCCCTTTTACTCTCACGATTGGTTGCTTATAAAAAGGAAATGACCATATTTGGATCCGACAGGATTGTACACAAGAGAGAGAGCTTTCCAGCGGTGTGTGTGATGACAGGCTGCCGGCAGAGATCGCGGAGCAGCATGTTGATTAAGAACGCAAACTTTTGTTGAATTTATGAGAAATCTACAGATGCAAACAGACAAAGTGTAATAAAATAAAGACCTAAATGTGTATCTCGGACTTTTTTTCAACACAAGTCTGAAAGAAGACATGTTATTGAAGACAAATATCCAAAAATCTCAAAATTGACCAGTAAAAAAAAAAGATGTTTTTGCCTGCCGTGTCTCGCCTTAAAGCCACACCGTGTAACTTTTCAACCTTCATAATATATTTCCAAGACCCTTGTGATGGTACATCGACTTACAATAGGTTGAATGACATGTCTGCCATAGCCTGACGGGGTCTGTATCGCTTTTACTGGCATTATGTAATTTCGGGGTTCGGGTAGTAACCCGAGCACAAAAAGAACTACAAAATTCGACTGCTTTACGGCATACGTCACTTCCCCCACCACTTCCTCAAATTCGGACGTGAGCGTTTATATACTGTTTATGGACGTGAGAGGCCAACCAGCGTTTGTTTTCGGCTTTCGTGCGTATGTTTTTGTCATGGGGGCTGTTTACACCTGGCCACTTCATGCGTTTTCTCAGATGGGATAGCTATCCGATTGTGAAAAGACCAGGTGTAAATGCCCTCCGAAACGCATTCAAGACGGATTTGAATCCGATCGCTAGGGCTGTCAACTTTAGTCGTTTAGTCGACTAATCGGTCGATGCCGTCTTGGTCGACTGACATTCTCATTGGTCGACCAGTTGCATTTTTTTTTTTTTTCACCAATAAAGAAATTTTCATTGATTTACTCCTTGATATTTATTCCTTTATAAGCAGTTATATATTACTGTATTCTAAATATAATTAGCCTATGTTTTATCCCAAACTTTAAATGCAACTTTAAATTTTGTAACAGCCACAGTTTAGTGCACCATGTAGAACACTCGTGAACCGCACCTGTGGCTGGCTGCACTGCTGCTTCGCGCTCAGTAAGGAATATAGGTAGTTTTGCTGTATTCATTCAGTTAGAACGCTACTTGTTTTGGCTTTAGTCGACAAAATGTCCAATAAATCTAAATCTTTTGTCTGGCTGCATTTTACAAAAAAAGACGACAAGACTATGGAGTGCAAGCTATGAGGATAGCTAAATAATGAGGAGAGATATCCACGACTTGCTCGGGCAGCCAAACGCGTGCTCTGCAACCTCCACTCCTGCAGAGCGCATATTTTCCAAAGCAGGATTTATTGTTAAGTCGAGGAGCTGTCTTTTACCCAAGAATGTGGACATGTTAGTGTTTTTGGCCCATAACATAAAAAAGGTGGACTATGCCTGCAGATCTGCAGATCTACCGCGCCGCGCTCTACGCCTCATTCGCGCCGCAGGATTTTTTTACGCGCGTCTTTGCATTGACTTAACATTGAAATCACTCGCGCCTGATGCGCTATTCGCGTCCGGTGTGAACGCACCATAAGTAGCCTTACCGGCTTTATTATGCTGACTCAATAGATCGTGTTTTCTTATGCTTTTGTTTTTATTTGTACACTTGATGCGTTTGAAAATAGCCTAAATAATGTAACAAAACGAAAATAAACCTATAGGCCTTCCTACTATACAGCCTATTATTATTAGGATTGTTTTTAAGGCTATTTGGGTTTTTTGTGTGTTTGTTTTAAAACGCCTAGATCGGCTGGACAAAAGTTAACCCATAGCTTTTGAAAGTAAAGAAGAATATACAGCCTGTATAAACGAGAGCTTTTGTTAGGATTTTTCACTATTTGGCAGTTTTAGCAGTTATATTTTTGTAGCGTGTGGTGTGGTCAGGTGCGCGATTGTGACTGTCACTATAGACCTAGGACAGAGCTCCTCACTTTACAGTTAAAAAAAAAAATCACTTAATTTTCAAAGAATTGTATTATTATTATAGTTTTATGTATTATTGATGTTTTTTCGTTGTTGTTTTATAAATGCTCTATGACAATTGTTTAATAAATGTTCAATCAAAATGCAAAACATCGCGTTTTTTGGGGGTTTTGTTTTTAGTCGACTAATCGTTGCGCAGGACAGGACTTTGGTCGACTAAGCATTTCTTTGGTTGACTACAGCCCTACTGATCGCTCAAACCACTTCAGGAGGAGGTCTGTGCCGCATTCCAGACGAAACTGAACAAGTATAAATGCATCTGGTTGTTGAAACCACATATGTAAATTGTACTCCTCCCAAAAATGTTAAAAAATAAATAATAGAGAGAGCGTGTTATAGGCTATGTTATTGCCAGATATAACGACGCGCTGGAACACGCATCACCGCAGATGAGAAGCTGAGCATCAATTCATCAAGCCAACGTGCAAACTATCGCAAATCAAAGTGAAAGTAAGTCGCAGATGCTTAACACACAATCATCATCATTAAAAGTAAAGAAACTAAATGATCTTACCAGGGCTGTTGCTGCTGCTCTCTCTTATTGCGGTCTTTGATTTTGAAATTTTATGACAGTGCAAGTATTCCACAGCGACTCTAGGGGTCGCTGTTTGACAAAAACACAATTTCTCCACAGTGTCCCTTTAACCCCCTGGGGTCGACAATCGCGCCGGCGCGATAGGCTCGCTTTTTTTCAGTTCAGTTCAAAAGAAATTAATTTTGCTCTGTGGACTTTGATATTACAAGCAAGTTTCATACATCAATCGATTCTGTTAAATGTGTATTATTTTTGTGTATACTCGCAATAAAAACAAAGTGTTGTGCTTTTTGCCAAATAAAGAAAAATAAACGTGATGCGAGTTCTGCCTTCTCTCTGTCAGTGAAGACCATTCTGAAACGCGTCCGAAAATGAACTGTAACTCAGGGAATACTCAGTCAAACAGGCATACAGACACACAGGCATGAAGCTTGAATTATCTTCTTTTAAATAAGATAATTTATATAAAAAACAAATATTCTCATCTTGTGAAATCTGTATTAAAAGAGAGCGATTCCAGTCGAGCTAATTAGAGCTCATTCAAATGTAATGTGACTCCGCCCACGGAGAGCGCGTGCTATTCAAACGCAAATGACTGAGGCAATCCAAGCAAACCTGTGAACGCCCCCATATCAGCTCGAGAAAACACACGTTTAATCATATCATTGTAGCCTACGTGTTTACACCATCTGGCAGCGCTGTGAGGAATAATAATAATGGAAAATCTACCTCAGAGTGCGGGTATTGCAGGAGAGAGGATCCGAATATGTAGTAAGTTTTTTTTCCTTCTCAAGTTAATCGCGTTTCTGTGAATGAATGAACGGCAGCCGCAGAGATGTGCGCTGTTTACCACAGCTCGCAAAAAGACAGTTTAAATTTAAATTGCGTCTCTGTGTGAATGAATGATGATGTTTTAGCAAACTGTATTGCTATACTGAGATGAGTAAAAATCGACAGAAATATGTTGAAATAAAATGTAGGCTATTTGTATAAGCAACGTATTAAACTGAAAATGAACATTTATATGCCCTAATATTTCATAAAAATAACGTTACAGTCAGGCGTTTCTGTTTGTGAATGAATGTTTCGGTTTTAGCAATCTGTATTGCTATACTGAGTAAAAATCGACTGAAATATGTTGAAATAAAATGTATTTGTATAAGCAATGTATTAAACTGCAAATTAACATTTATATTTCTTATAATAAAAATGAAAGACCTATGTTACAGACATATGAAAGACAACATTTTGTTGATTAATTTTGGATAGATTATACATTTTTACTGTAAAATATCTGCCACCTCAAATAAGCTTTTGTTTGCCAATATTTGCTCATGTTAAATATAGTATGTTTTGCCAAAAATAAAGTTATCAAATAATCAATCAAATCCTTAACTTTGAAATATGTATGATAAAATGTATACTTTAGTTTTTACAAAGAAAGATTACACTTGAATTGTTGTTGTAATTGTAACCTTTTTAATAAAAAAATATATTTACAAGGTAGATGTAAACAAACTATTAAAAGGTAAATATAAGCCTTTTCTTTAAATAATTTTTATTGTGTTTTATTAGTGACAAATTTGGGGAGAGGATAAATATTCCAAAACTGAAAATACAGTATGAGAATTAACTGCACAATTACTGGACATGTTTTCCTTGGATATTATAGGCCAAATTGCAAGCACAATATGTGGAAAAATAAAAAAGAATTGAGATGCTTCCAACTGTTGCTCTTGCATTCTTGTGGCTCAGTGACTCACCTGAATGAATGGCTAATTAAGTATGCAGGCCCCATTGTCTCCTCAGGTGTGAGCCACTAAATATGCATGATCGTTGACGCCCACTCCGCATATTGCCTTTCCAAACAGAAAGTGCTTTGCAAAATTCAAATCAATGTATTGTGTTATGTGAATGATAAGGCAGGGTGATTTTCACATCATTTTGAAGAAAAAACACTAGGTGATGACATCCATTAGACAAAAGTCTTATTGGCACATATTTAGTATGTGTTTTATGGCCTTATTTCAGAAACTTTAGTTTTTAGTTTTTTCAATAACCATGCATAAACATTATTATCTCAAAAATGCAGACATGTACATTCTTGTTGCTCACATATTATGGTAGCCCTGTTTGTGCTAAATAGTGTGTAATTTTTTTTTGCCATTAATATGTTTATAAGCAACTGAAAAAAGCACAAATGTCAGGGCATGTCAGAACATCTCAAGGACCCCAAAAACAGCCCAGACCCCAGAGGGTTAAGCAATACTTTTAAGGTAGTCTAATATTTTTCTGACTAACAAATTACTGACACAGTAAAGGGTAGATTTAAATAAAGAAAAACTAAATTTAAATAAAGAAAAACTAAATTTAAATAAAGAAAAAAACTAAATTTAAATAAAGAAAAACGAAATTAAGTTAAATTAAAAACGAGATTAATTTAGATTGATAATAACGGATAAAAAGGCTAATACATTTTGTTTCTATTATTCTATTTTCCACAATGTCAAAGCAACGCAGCTTAACCCAAAACACAAGCTCAGACATGCACTTCGGTCCACACACACTCCGCTGTTCTCATGCACTTCGGTCCACACACACTCCGCTGTTCTCATGCACTTCGGTCCACACACACTCCGCTGTTCTATTTCTAGCATGCACGCGTTTTCCGCGAGGCTCGAGCCTGAGACGCGTGTCTCACGCAGGAAGTGTGCAAACTACAACCTGTTAACATGGGAGCTGAAATGAAAACAGACACACCACAGCTGAGACACTCACGCCACGCAGCCAGTGTGTCGCCGGCCTTATTCAAGGCAAGGCAAGGCAAGGCAAGGCAAGGCAAGGCAAGTTTATTTATATAGCACATTTCATACACAATGGTAATTCAAAGTGCTTTACATACTATTAAAAATAATCAGAAGAAATAAGAATATACAAAACAGTTTAAAATAAAGAAACGAGAAAGAACTAAAAATAATTAAAACAGTTTAGAATAAAGAACAGTTTAAAACAAAGAAACGAGAAAGAACTAAAAATAATTAAAACAGTTTAGAAAGACTAAAATAAGATACAGTATAAACAGTCGGACAAACAGTGACACAGTGCTCATTCATTAAATGCAAAGTTAAACAGATGTGTTTTGAGTCTGGATTTGAATGTGACTAATGTAGGAGCACGTCTGATCTCCTCTGGAAGCTGGTTCCAGCTGCGGCTGGCATAATAGCTAAAAGCAGACTCTCCTTGCTTAGAGTGAACTCTTGGTACTTCTAGCTGATGTGATCCTAATGATCTGAGTGATCTGTTGGGTTTATATTCAGTGAGCATATCTGCAATGTATTGAGGTCCTAGGCCATTAAATGATTTATATACTAGTAATAATACTTTAAAATCAATCCTATAAGTAACTGGCAGCCAGTGTAATGACCTGAGTACTGGTGTGATATGATCATATTTTCTGGTTCTGCTAAGAATCCTGGCTGCAGCGTTCTGTATGAGCTGCAAATGTCTTATAGTCTTTTTGGGAAGGCCAGTGAGGAGTCCATTACAATAATCCACCCTGCTGGTGATGAAAGCATGCACTAGTTTTTCAAAGTCTTGACTGGAAACAAAGCATCTAATTCTTGCAATATTTTTCAGATGATAGTATGCTGATTTAGTTATTGCTTTGACATGACTATTGAAACTAAGGTCTGACTCTAAAGACACACCAAGATTCTTGACCTGATTTTTAGTTGTTTGACCTTTAGAGTGAAGGTATGCGTTCACCTTGAGAACTTCATCTTTGTTTCCAAACACAATGATTTCAGTTTTGTCTTTGTTTAACTGTAGAAAGTTTTGGCACATCCAGCTGTTGACTTCATCAATGCATTGAAGCATAGAGTCAATGGGGCTGTAATCATTAGGCGATAGGGCTAAGTAGATCTGTGTGTCGTCTGCATAGCTGTGGTAATAGATTTGGTTCTTTCTCATTATTTGGCTCATTGGGAGCATGTACAGGTTGAACAGGAGTGGCGCAAGAATTGAGCCTTGAGGGACTCCGCATGTCATGGGCGTCCACTCAGACTTATGGTCACCTATACTCACATAATAACCTCTCCCATCTAAGTATGACCTGAACCATTTTAGAACTGTCCCAGAAAACCCCACCCAGTTTTCCAGCCTGTCTAGAAGTATTTTGTGATCGACAGTGTCAAATGCAGCACTGAGGTCGAGTAGAACCAGCACTGATAATTTGCCTGAATCCGTATTTAAGCGAATATCGTTTATTATCTTAATGAGCGCTGTCTCTGTGCTGTGGTGCGGTCGGAAACCAGATTGAAAATTATCAAAGTATCCATTTGAGTTTAAGAATTTGTTCAGCTGGTTGAAGACAACTTTTTCAATGATTTTGCCTGTGAAAGGAAGATTTGAGATCGGTCTATAGTTGCTTAATATAGTCTTATCCAGATTGCTCTTTTTCAGGAGGGGTTTGACAACAGCAGTTTTAAGGGAGTTTGGAAAACTTCCATAGAAAAGTGAGGCATTTACCACTTCTAGGAGATCTGCTTCTAAACAGTCTAACACACTTTTAAAAAAAGATGTGGGAAGTGTGTCAAGGGCGCAGGTTGATGTTTTAAGGTGCTGAGCGGTTTCTTTCAGAATTTTGCCATCAATTTCTTCAAAATCAGACATAGTAACTACTTTCTCAGGTTGTAGTCTGATCTGACTGACCCCAGCGCAACTCAAGGATGTGCTGATCACCTTTCTAATATTATTGATTTTCTCAGAGAAAAAGGTAGCAAACTCACTACACTTGCTGTCGGAGAGCATTTCACTGGGAATCTGGCTTGGGGGATTTGTTAGTCTGTCGACAGTAGCGAAGAGATTTCGAGTATTATTTAGGTTTCTGTTTATGATATTGGAGAAGAAAGTCTGTCTAGCTTTGCCTAGTTCCATATTGAAAGCACGAATGGTGTCTCTATAGATGTTATAGTGGATTACAAGTTTTGTCTTTCGCCACATGCGCTCTGATTTTCTGCATTGTCTTTTCATAATTTGCACTGCTGTTGAGTTTCTCCAAGGTGCTTTTTGTTTACCATTCTTCCTGACTTTCACAGGAGCAATATCATCAATTACATTTTTACATCACAGGAGCAATATCATCAATTACATTTTTAACCTTCGAGTTAAAAGAATCAAGGAGAGAATCAACCGAGTCAGCAGATATGCTCGGTCTTAGGGATATAGCCTTCATAAATAGTACACTAGTGTTCTCATTTAGGCATCTCTTCTTGACAGACACAGATCTAACTTCAATGGCAGGAGAGATCAATAAATCAAAGAAAATACAGTAATGATCAGAGAGTGCGACATCCTTAATATCATTCAATGAAATGTTTAGACCCTTACTGATAAGTAAATCTAGAGTGTGTCCACGATTGTGTGTGGGCCCATGTACATGTTGAATCAGATCAAAAGTTTTTAAAACAGTATTGATTTCTTTTGCCATATTATTTTCTGCATTATCTATGTGAATGTTAAAATCTCCAGCAATAGTGAAACTGTCAAACTCTGAGGAAATTATTGATAACAGTTCTGTAAAGTCTTCAGCAAAGGCTGAAGAGTATTTTGGAGGCCTGTAAATAGTGATAAGTAAAATCCGTGGAGCACCTTTTAACACAATACCCAGATATTCGAAAGACGGGTAATTACCAAATGATATTTGCTTACATTGATAGACATCTTTAAAAAGAGCAGCTACACCCCCACCTCTCCTTCCAGCTCTGGAGACACTCATAAAGGTAAAGTTTGGGGGAGATGTTTCATTGAGGATTGTTGCACTGCAGCTGTCTTCTAGCCAAGTTTCATTTAGAAATATAAAGTCCAGGTTGTATGTGCTTATAAAGTCATTGACTAGAAGTGATTTATTTTTAAGTGAGCGGATGTTTAAAAGTGCTAACTTAACAGTCTTGCTTTTTGTGTCCACAATCTTAGTTTGTCGTGTGATAGGCACCAGATTAGATGGGTTTGCTGTACGGCTTTTAAAGGCCTTAGACTTTCTAACATGTGAATGAACAGATGATACAGGAACACTGGGTTCCCGCTTGTTCTGTAAACATTTGAGAAAGTTACTGTTATCACAGCGGGGACCCGGCACAAATCACTTGGAGCTGGTATCGGTTGATTTTGTAACACCTCGAGCAGAAGGTGGAAGTTGTGGGCCCTGGCGTTGTGGAAGGGGCCTTAATGCTCGAGGAGGAGGAAGAGGGGGAGGGGGGAGAGGGCGAGCTGCGCCCATAGACTTTGGTGGTAGTGATGTTTTTCTGGTTGATATCTGGGGGCTTCCAGCGAATTGGGTTCCAGCATACACTAGTTTTTCCATTTTCTCTGAGAAACACATCAATGGGGATGTAGGAGATAGTGATAGCGGTGAGAGTGGCTGTGGTGTTAACGGAGGCTGTAATATGCTGTCTTGGCTTTCCTGGTCGTGTTTGGGTGCTGAATCTGTTGTTACTGGTGGCTGTAATGTACTGTCCTGGCTTCCCTGGTCATTCTTGGGTGCTGAATCTGTTGTTATTGGAGGCTGTAATATGCTGTCCTGGCTTCCCTGGTCATTCTTGGGTGCTGAATCTGTTGTTACTGGTGGCTGTAATGTACTGTCCTGGCTTCCCTGGTCATTCTTGGGTGCTGAATCTGTTGTTATTCGAGGCTGTAATATGCTGTCCTTGGGAGCTGAATCTTGTGACATTTCTAATATGTCACAGTCTGACTCTGGTGAGCTCAGTGGGCAGGGCTCAGCTGAAGTTGTGTCCGTGAGCAGAAGTTGTTTTGGCTGCATGGTGTTATCATTGTCTTTGTGAGATGTGTCAGCCACATGTCCATTCAAGTCCTGAAGTGAAGTCCTGTGGTCATTCAAACTGTGTCCAGGTGAGTGTGTGCCATTCTGGTTGATTGGATTGGCAGAAGGATGATGAAGGGAGAAAAGGATATTGTCCTTTAGCACTCTTGAACCCAGTTTGTTTGGAAGATGGCCATTTTGTTGAAACAGTGGCCTCTGATTCCAGAAAAGATTGAAGTTGTCTATGAAGTTCACTCCTTTTATATTACAGGTTTTTTGCAGCCATGAATTAAGCCCAAGCAACCGTGAGAACCTGTTACTTCCTCTAGCTGGAAGTGGTCCACTGATGAATGTTTGTACTTTCAGTCTTTTGAGTGTTTCAAAAAGTTCATTGAAATCCTTCTTAAGCTGTTCTGACTGCTCTTTATGGATATCATTCTTCCCCACATGAATGATGAGTCGATTTGCAGTCTTATGTTTCATCAAAATGTTTTGAATTTCTCTGTTTACGTCAGAGGTTGTTGCTTGTGGAAGGCAGCATGTAGTTGTATCTTTCGAGCTGATATCTCTGATCGTAGAGTCCCCAACTATCAATGTTTTGACCTCGGCTGCGCTCTGAGCTGAGTGCCGCTGTCTGCTTGACCTTGAGCGCCTGTTAGTATCAGAGTGAGCCCCTGGCTGTCTGTGTTCATCCACATTTAACAAATTTGAGCATTCCTCATTCAATAATACTTCAAATCTGTTCTTAAGATGAATAGGTTGTGGAAGACGACCAGTGTTTGTAATCCTTGTAGCTGTGTATGGTGTAGATGAAACTATTTTTGCCCGAGAGAGTCTAATGTCTCTATTTTTGGGTTTTGCCCCCTCTTTGTACCAACGGTTTGTAGGTTGATCGGCTTGTTTCTCTGCACTAGGTATGTTCTGTTGAGGAGCATTAAATTCATGACACTCACCGGCTGTGCGCTGTATTTGTCCATGATGAAACTCTGTTGTGGGTTCCGTCTGGTTTGATCCTACCATTAGCTTTGTTTCAAGAACTGTAATCCTTTGTAAAAGTTTTTGGCAGTTAGTACAGCAAGTAGAATCAAAAGGACGCATTTTTCTTATCCTTGTGAATGTTTTCTCTTCCGTCGGAATGTAAGCAGTTCAGTTTTCTCTTCCTCGGAATGTAAGCTTCAGTGAATTCTGAAGGAATGAAAATAATTCTGCTTTTTTTTTTTTTTTTATAGTAATCCAAGCGTTCTGAGCACTGTGCTGATTCACTGAAGTTAAAATTAGGTGATAAAATGTAATAATAAAGAAAGCGATAGAGCAAAGTGCGGAGCAGTAGGCAAAAGCGTCCGAACAGTAGCAAAGCAGGAAGTCACCTTCCTGCTTTGCAAGCGCGAATGAGCGCGAATGAGAACAGTTTCGCGGGGGATCCCAGGTGTGCAAAAAAACAAACAAAAAAACCCCGAATATTCGAATGTCAAATTTTCAAATCGAATACCAACCCACCGAACGAATATTCGAATATTCGGGTCCAGCCCTAGTGTCTGTGTGCATGAGCCTGTCTGAATACCGGCAGAATTCACAGTTTTGTAGTAAAGGGACACACATTATGCAGAGGTATAATCTGCTGTTATGTGTGTGTGTGTGTGTGTGTGTGTGTGTGTGTCAGAGCCTGCAGTCGCTGTGTGACGCGCGCTCGCTGCGGGCTTATCGAGACGAGCTGGACGCGCTCTGAGAGAAGGCCGCTAAAATCCATTCCCTATTTTCATTTTCGAAACTTGTGTTGGTTGGTCCGATCGATTGTGCAGTCGGTTTTAAAACGTAAAGTGACAGCCCTAATATATATTTATATATCTGTGTTTCCCCTACAACGTATTCATGTATACCGCTGGATTTTCATCGCCACTACGAAATCTTCTCATGATCAGTAATATCACGACATTCACTTCATTCTCTTAAACACCTAAAACACTGATGGCGGCCGGCGGCGCTGCTAATGCAGCGGCTCTGAATCCGCGTGTTGACTAGAGGAGGAAAGAGCCTCATATGGAAATATTTTCGATTAGGCTAATGTCACGCTGCCATAAGCGGCCGTTCACGTAGCGTGTTTTTTGCGCGTACAAATTCGTTATTTCAAATGTAGGCGCTGTTCATGGTTGCATAGCATCGACAGACGCCACGGGAGAGCTAGCGCTTGTGGAAAGGAGAAAGCGGTACAAACTGTGAAATTGGTACCGAGAACCGTGGATTTGCACTGGTATTGGTACCGAATGCTGAAATTTCGGTACCTTGCCCACACTATTAGGTAGTTATAAATAGGCTAATCACAAACAGACCTTTTCTACGTTTAAGGCGGTAAACATACTGTAGGCTACATTCTCTTTCACTCAGTAGACAGACGAGTTCTGATAACTTCCACAGTCTCTGATGAACGGCTCAGGCGCACTTCAATAAAGTAGGGTCAGCTAATATTGAGGAAGGTCTAGTTGAATAAGGTTAGGATAGCTACGTTAATATTCTTTATCGGGTTAGTTGCGAGAGAGATGTGTGGGTAACTGAGGGAGTGACCGAAGAATAGTGAGTTTATACGTGGGTCTGTTGTTTTGGGACACCTAACTGCAAAAACATGCCTTTCTTACTTCTGTCTGGTTTCCAGTCCAAACATCTGAAAATTCTTAAATCAAGATGCATTTACTAGATAAGTAAAATTAGATAAGATATTATGTCTTGTTTTCCAGGGGAATTAATCAAAATTAAGTGAGTTTTTGCTTGAAACAAGCATAATGATCTGCCCATGGGGTGAGAAAAATAATCCTAATTCAAACAGAAACAAGATTACTTTTCTAACCCCATGGACAGATAATTATTTATATAATTATATAAATTTATATAATTTAACTTTTATGGCACTTTGTATATGAACACACAAATGAATTGAGGGCATGATTTGAAAAGTGCTGGTAAAGAAGTCCCACTCATGGTCTTCACGGTCAGAGATGGCCAGCATAGGAGATGAACGGGAAAATACAAAGAATGTTTTGTGTGTTTAGTCTAAACATCATCAGTTTCTGTTCTCTTCCAGGGATAAATACCGGTTCTACGCGTGTCTGCTGCGAGCGCGCTTCGACGAGAACAAGCATGAGAAGGACCTGGTGAAGGCCACGCTGATGCTGAAGGCCGGAGAAGAGGAGTTCTGGAGCAGCCAGCACCCGCAGCCCTACCTGTTCCCCGACTCGCCCGGAGGCACGTCCTACGAGCGCTACGAGTGCTACAAGGTGGGGGACCGCGCTAACACTTCGCTACCAGCACTGCAGGGTTTGCTGTGCCTGAGGAATGTGTGTTGGTCTAATTACAGTGCGAGACTAATGTCCTGAAAGTAGAGTACTCGATTTTTAGAAATCCTCGATTGCAGTTTACTTGTGTCGAGTAACCGGCAAAATACGGGAAGTGGCGCGCTCCATCGACGAGAGTCCATGAACCGCGTTATTAGACTGTACAGTGTATTAAAACCATTTCATATATGTCCTGCATGTGTAATATACATGCGCTGTTATCATGTACGTGTGTGTCTCAGAGCGGCTGCGTTCACAGTGACGCTGATGTACATGCACTGATATCATGCGTGGAGCGACTCTAACCACATCTCTGCGTATGGGTTTGGGTTGCGTACCATTTCATCAGATCTTTAAGGTAAATCAACACAGGAGGATACATCAGCATGACTCTATGCTAACTGTGCAGCACGATTTCAGAATTAAAATATAACCCCTAACCCTCGCTCTGGGTTTCCATGTTTAGATGTGCACATGTTCTTGTTCGAAACACTGCAATAGCTGTGGCATTTTAAATCGTAAAAGAAGTGGCCAACTATTAAAGATTAAGTGGACATTTGAATTAAATGTCTTTTGTCCAATATTAAACAATGATTTGATCTGCTGTAGTGTAATAACACGGGGCCGCTATAAAAATTTTTTTTTTTTTTTTACATAAGTTAAGATTATGTATTTTAACAGTGTTGTTCTGTATGACCTTATGATTACTTGCTTTTGATCCTTTATTTGAACTAATTATTATTGCCTCGTTGTTATATATGTATTTTAAAGCTGCAGTTGGCAAGTCTGGCAGATTGGATCGACTTAGCCAAAATTTTGAATGTTTACAACTCTCATGCCCCTCCCCACTACCAGCGAGCACCCTCCCATCGAGGTCGTGCTCGTCAGTGCGTGTGTACCTGATTTTCTGTGAACGCGTCCGTCTCTTCAGCATCGATCAACACTTTGGACTCGGAGGGAGGCTGCCCTGCCTAATCTTTCCATAGATAGCAATAACCGAGGAATTGGAAGCTTGTTAGTAGATTTTCTCTCCGCCATCACGCTTCGTGCAATCTTCAGGCGAACTTCAGGCGTGTCGTGTGCATGTGATATTGTAACGTGCGCGAGGGAGGGGGGATCTGTGGCGTGTGCACGACCTGTGATTGACAGTCAGATCTCACACCCCCCTGCGCGGATTGGACACGATGATCCGGGGGCGGTGGATTTTTGCAAAACAAATAACACGCTCCAGGTGGAGTTAGAAGCTAGGGTTTTTTTCTAAAACCACCTTATTTATGTTGTTCTGTCGGATTATAGTGTCGATTTCAATGAATATGATAAAAAAAAATTTTGCCGACGGCAGCTTTAACCCTCTGGGGTCTGAGGTGTTTTCTGGCCCTGGAGGTGTTCTGACATGCTCTGACATTTGTGCTTATTTCTGTTACTTGTGGCATTTTCATGGCTGAAGTCTAATTACACTGTATTCAGCACAAACTCTGCTACAATAATATATCAGCAGCATGTATGTAAAAGTTTGTAGTTTTGAGATAATGACATTTATGCGTGGTTTGTGAAAATGCAAAAAAAAATTCTCACTGAAATAAGGCCATGAAACCCATACTGATTATTTCTTCACAAGACTTTTGAAAATTGTATGACGTAGCCTAGAATATTTGCTCCAAAACTATGTGAAAATCACCCTGACTGCTCATTCAGATAAGACAATATATTGATTTAAAATTTGTACGACGTGTTTTGTGTAAGAAAGCTTTATGCGAGTAGGCATAAACACATCATTAATATGTATGGATTTTCACACCTGAGAAAGACAAAGACCCTCCCCTAACGGCCCTATTATGAGCTATAAGGCCCTGTCATTCTGAGCAACCTTGCACAAAGAATGAGGAGATTTAAAAAAGAATGGCTTTTTGATTGTTTGGATTTATTTACAACACAACATAATCCAAAGATACAAAACTAATGACAAAAAAGCACTTATTGAAAACATGATCTAAAGAAAGAGACCTTTGTGACATTCCTAAAAACATTGTACATACCTTTCATTTCCAAGGTGTTTGAAGTGAATGTTGAAGTCAGCAGGACTCAGTGGCATCTGGGCCCTGAAAGAAAAAAAAGTGAACATACTGGTATCAAGAGAAAGGCCTGCACGATTTTGGGAATAAATTTAACATTTTTCTGGTTAAAATTGTTTTTTAAAATTCACAGAATACACACACACACACACACACACATACACAAATGTTTCCAACAATATATAATATAATGAACACCAGGTTTGTTGTGCCTTGTAGGCATAGGCTATGCGCAGTGCTGCATAAAATAATAACAATAACCTATAGCAGCCTATGAATCTTCCAACAGATTTCAGTAACAACTACGCTAGAGAAAAATATATTGAATATCAAATGTTACTTCAAATGTTTCCATTCGTTATGATGATATGAAATGAGATAATAGTAAACACATAAAGCCGTTTGGTGCGTTTTGCTTTTCAAACGCGATCGCGCTCCAAAATATGAAACATTATGGTTACCATATTATACATATCTATGTTTGAGCAGATATCCACAAATACAGTATTTAACAGTACATGGGTCTAAATATTATAATATTCACCATATATCTCAACAGTTCAACTGCAATGTGAAGTTTATGCAACAATAACAAACTAATATGTAAGAATTTCTTACCTTACATCTTTCTTGTCTTCAAATCGCGTTCTTCTCCTTCTGAGGTAAATCCAATGTAAGCTCACGGTGCGTCTTTCAAACTCGACGAAAAGCAGAGACTTGTGAAGTTTTTTCGTGCTTTGTTTTTGAGGTAATGAGCGTGTTCGCGTTCCATGTGGAGATTTGCATGTGAATATCTGGTGGGCGTGGTCAAATTAAATATAATGAGCAAGCATTTGAGATACTGGACATCTTGTTGGTTTTGTACAAATTACTTAAACAGAGAGTATTTGTTTTCAGTTTGAATCCGATCATTTAAAAGTATACACTTAAATGTTTATAAAGGTATATGGCTCATAAATGTGTGACAAGTATTCGCTGAGTTTGGTTTCAGTTTATAGACGTGCTCAAGAAAAAAAAGTTCACCGCAACGGGGAGGCAGAAAGCACACCCTGTTTATTTTCTTTATTTTACAAAAGCACAATGTTTTGATTTGATTGTAAGTAGACACATACAAAAGTAGAAATATCACAGATTCATTTTTTAGATTTCTTTTTTCTGTATGACCATAAATGACGGAGTGATTTAAGTTTATAGTGCTACAATGTGAAGAAAATCCAGCAAAACGCGCCCGCGCATTTGCCGACCCCAGAGGGTTAAGTTATTGTAAAGGTCTATTTTTATTACCACAAAAAAAAGTATCAGGTTACTCGATTAATCGTCAAAATAATCGACTGATTACTTGATTACCAAAATAGTCGTTAGTGACCAGTGTTTGGAATAACGGCGTTTAAAAGAACGGCGTTAGGTAACGACGTTATTTTTTCAGTAACGGGGTAATCTAACTAATTACTTTTCCCGCCGTTACAATGCCGTTAACATTACTGGACGTTAAATGCGGTGCGTTACTATGCATTGATTGAATAAACTGTGTAATCCGAACGCACCCCTGGCTCACACAGCGAGTGAGGAGGTGGTTTAATAACAAGGTAAGCGATTATGATTGGCTAAGGCAGAGTCATGTGTTTCATTGTAGCCAATCAGAGCCAGTGTTTTTACACACATGCCAGCACACGCGCCACACACACACACACACACCTGCTAAACAGAGATTCGATGAAGCAGCAGCAGAGATGGCGAGTCAGGAGCAATCCGATGAAAAGTTGGCATTTTCAAGGTGGAGATATAAGCACTACTTCAAATTCATTGAGGTCAAAGGCAAGAACTAGGGGTGGAACGGTACATGTATTTCGGTATTGAACCGAAAGAGAGAGAGAGAGAGAGAGAGAGAGAGAGAGAGAGAGAGAGAGAGAGAGAGAGGCGCGGGCGCGATCGAAAAGTTGCAAAGTGTTTACATTTGTGTGTGTGTGAGAGAGAGAGAGAAAGAGAGACGCGGGCGCGATCGAAAAGTCGCAAAGTGTTTACATTTGTGTGCGTGCGTGTGTGTGTGTGGCGCGGACGCGATCGAACAGTGGAAACATAAAAACATAATCCGTATTTTTGTTTGTACAGGACATTCAAACTGCAAAGTGTTTAAGTCACTGCTAATTAAAATTAAGGAAAACAAAGGTTTAATAATTTAATAAATAAACTAATTATATAAAACATATATAATGTTATATAATGTGCACAGTCAGTGCACTACAAATAAACTGGTTCAATGCCTTTACTTTATTAATAAAACTTTTAATAAAAAATTGAGAGAGGTTGATTTAATTTGCAGAGTTAAATGCACTTTATATGGTGTAACTGTTTACTTTTCTTACAAAGATCATGCTTGAAGTGCAGGATAAACCTCTTGCTGTCTGTCAACGTGCAATAAATATCGAAAGTTATGTACAAACACCTGTCTGTTCTACTCATTTCAACTGACTTGTGAAAACTGCTAAAAAAAATCCAAATTCTTTGACATATAGCAACTTTTTTTTTTTTTTTTTTTTTTTTTACAGTAACGCAAATAGTTACTTTCCCTGGTAACGAGTTACTTTTATTATAGAGTAATTCAGTTACTAACTCAGTTACTTTTTGGAACAAGTAGTGAGTAACTATAACTAATTACTTTTTTAAAGTAACGTTCCCAACACTGTTAGTGACAGCCCTACTTAAAAGCGTATGCAAATATTAGTTTTTCCGTTGCGGTGTACAAAAGTTCAAGTTGAACTGTGAATTTTCTTCTCAAAAAGTCTTGGCAAGATCATCTAAGTCCACACTATCCATCCTAAACTGTAATGTAGATTAGAATAGTGTGTCCCGAAGCACAGTGTGTTGAAGAGAGTGTGTCGGAAGTCCCCGGATGGTCTACTGTTCCCGGTGGATTTTCGAAGTGTGGATCTATGCTCACTAGGGTTGGGTATCGAGAACCGGTAACAAATTTCCAAAAACCGGGTATTCGATAAGTCGCACGCATTACGATTCCTCTTATCGGTTTCTGACTTTGGGACAGTTGCAAATTCGTTATTTCAAATGTAGGCGCGCGGCAGCACGTTCATGATAGAAGCGCCGTGGGCGCGATGAGCATGTGGTGCGTGGCGCTCGTTTCTGCAGGCTCGCCTATGCCTCGGCGAGATGAAAACATCTCAACTTTCCAGAATGCCGCAAGCGGTGCGCAGGTCATGTGACAAAACACAACCGACCTTTCTGTAACATCGAAAGCTCGCCCGAACAGCTGATCAAAGCTGAACAGGGCGGGTTTTTATTTCTCATCTCCATAAATATATCTAGTAGCCTAGTAAAGCTAATGCAAGGGCGATACTTCCTCGTCGTCATCATGGAGAGCGCAGTTCATGGTTGCATAGCAACGACAGACGCCACGGGAGCGCAAAGCGCTTGTTGAAAGAAGGAGAAAGCGGCGCAGCCGTGCTTTTCCATGCATTTTTAGACGCGATATGTGAACGGTCCCTAATTCAGGAATCTGTGTGGCTTAAAATCATTTTTGTTTTGTTTAAAATAGAGATCACGATTACATACATCAGACAACAACTACTCGGAATAACATGTTTAGTCTAATAGTCTATTTTTTTAAAACTCGTTTGAATCATTAATTCAAACACTAATTAATTCAGTGTCTCATAAATACTTTTTTAATGAATGAATGATTCACCGTTTTTTGAACGAATCTCTCGAGTCTTGAATGAAAAAAACTGTCGATTTTTGTCGAGTCGAGTACTAATGTAATCAACACCTTTATATGAAGAGACCTTTCACTTTAGCCATTTTATTGGTTATTGCTTAAAATTGGCCAGAATAAAAGGTATTTGCCCTTTTTTCTCCCTCCAAAAAATATTGGAATTGGAAACAAGAATCGATAAGAACCGGATTTGACAGGCAGAATCGGAATCGCTAAAAATGAAACGATACCCAACCCTAATGCTCACTATAATGGGGTATAACTATAACTATACTACACTACTATACTACACTACTACACTATAACTATGTTTATGGGGTCTACTAGAATAGATGTGCATGATTTATTGTTCACTGTTTGAGACGTATTAAAGCTCTGTTCCCGGGTTGGCATCTTCCGTGTGTGGGCATGGGACCCGATCTGCTGAACTCCTCAACTCATCCTGCTGTCATTGATTCCCTGTTCTCCTCCAGGTCCCTGAGTGGTGTCTGGATCACTGGCACCCGTCGGAGAAAGCCATGTATCCGGATTACTTTGCTAAGAGGGAGCAGTGGAAGAAGCTTCGGGCTCAGAGCTGGGATCGAGAGGTGCTTCTCCTTACACACATCACACCACATGCTTTACACCCTCGCCACCTCATCACTAACACCTATATGTCCTTAAAGTCAACATATCAAAATTTAAAGCAAGTTTTTTTTGTGAAATATTGCAGTTAGTATAAATGATTTATCCATTCACAACATTATTTTTAAAGCAATCCCTCATAAGCAAAGACAAAACCAACACGACACAGACTTTGTTTACATGCTTGTTCTTAAAGGGACAGTTCACCACAAATGAAACGCCTGTCATCATTTACATCCAGTTGCTCCAACCCTGTTCGAGTTTCTTTCTTCTGCTGAACACAGAAGATGAGATTTTGAAGAATGTTGGTAATCAAGCAGTGGATGAGCCCCATTTACTTCTTTAGGATGTTTTTTCCTACTACTTTTCCCAACATGCACTTGTCCAAGGCTCTTTTAGTGTCTTTGGGACCGATTCGATTGATCATCAAATAGTTTATTAAATAAAGAAACTCAAGTTACTGTGAACACTGTTGTCTCCCTCCACATGTGTGCACATCCTGAAACCCCCACCAGGTGGTGCCCTTTATTAAAAAACAATATCTGATTGAGGAAAAATGCTTAAATATCAAAAGAAAATATATAGGCAAAATTTGTAAGGACCACCCATTGGCCCAACGGTGGGCGAAGGGATAATGCGTGTATGTCTTTTCAGCGCTCCTGTGAAGTTCACTTAATTTATTAGAATTTAGTTTCAATATTACTTTAGCTACACGCTTAATCTGACTCCAATTTCAAATGATAATCAAATTTAGATTGTGTTTTTGATTAGAAAATAATCATAAATATTGATTATGAATTAATTTAGATCTCTGATTATTCTGAGCATGTCATACTTTCAAATATTCGTTCATTAAAGACCTAGTGTCGCTTTGAGACGTCACGTCGCGAATGTGCGCTCACGATCACAAACTAGCCAGTCCTGAAATGGTCAGAGGGTGCAGTGCAACTATTTTACCCTAAGCGGCCGCTCACTGCTGACTCATAACAAAGGTGTCATTTTTTTAATAGTTGCGAGCTTGCAACGTGCTAAGTCAGTGATAGTCAGTGAAATCAGAAGGTCTCCTTAATGATATACCCCATGCTCCATTCATTAGTGCCTTCGGTTTGATCTATCCTGGACGGAGATTTGCGGAAACACCAGACTGCACTTTAATCTACTAGTAATAATGATTTCTGAAGAATGCAGAATAAATCAAGGTTAACATTTATTTGTCAGGTAAAATGTATCATGCCAATTACACAAGTGATTAAAAGCCAATTCAGAAATAATAAATACATGACATCATTACTCAAAGATGACTCTAAAAGTAAGCAATGCATTCCTGACAGAGACACACAGTAGTGTGTGAGTGTGACACTGAAACAGCACTGTATGGGGGATGATCCTGGTAAAGGGTCCCAGAGACTGCTCTGTCCCCTCGCCTTAAATACCCAGACCAGAACAAAAGGGTTATACCAATATTGTTTAGAGTTGTTTGGGTCAATCCATGTACCCCAGGGGGAGCACCTGGTTTCGAGGGATATCTGAATATCATTTGTGAGACCTCGTTTGTGAGAGGACGCTGGCGCGTTTTGGCTGCCGCTTCTCACACCGGACGAAAAAGTTTGTTTGCAACTAAACGGTTTTACCTACTGACTTTGTTTGGTACCGGTGGTATCTGTTCCTGCCTCAAGATCTGGACTGTGTCTTTGCCTGGTCGCCGCATCTGCTGCCTGTCACATTGTGACTCTGCTGTAACCACCAACAAGCTAACGTTAGCTCCCGGGGTTGCCTTCGGCCCATCCGCGCTGTGTTCTGCTCGAGCAGTGGATTACAGCCCGGTTACTGGCCTGCCTGCACTCCGGAGCAGCCTGTCAGCTATGCGACTACTGTTTACGACCTTCTTGC
Source organism: Vimba vimba (assembly GCA_022828995.1). Taxonomy (NCBI): domain Eukaryota; kingdom Metazoa; phylum Chordata; class Actinopteri; order Cypriniformes; family Leuciscidae; genus Vimba; species Vimba vimba. The sequence goes on along the minus strand of CM040830.1, from coordinate 91,085 downwards.
TGGCCTCTCTGTGGCTATTGTCATCTACGGCTCTGACCATGGCGCTTCGATACACGTCTTTGCAGCTTCTCAGATTCAACCACCGCGCACCTCCTTCACTGGACATCACCTCTACTCTGCAACAACACTGTCTTCTCCGTCGTCGCCCTTATATCCACCGAGGCTCCCGTCGCAATCTTCTCTACTACTTCAGTGCCGAAAACAGTATTCCATCTTTCTGGTCCGGCCGTAGTTCACTCCCGCCTGGACACCGGCACAACAACAACATCCGCATACGTCATCCGCGCACTCTTCACGTGACTTCATCTAACCTCCTGCCCGTCTCAACTTCCGCCACTTGGATTTCACAACAAAAGTCTCTTAAAACAGCGCTATTCAATACAAGATCACTTAACAATAAAAGCCTGCTCCTCTGTGAATTCATTATTGACAATAAACTGGATTTTCTCTGTCTTACTGAAACCTGGCACAAACCCATGGACTACATTGCATTAAATCAGACCACCCCACCTGGATACTCCTTCATCGACAACCCCCGTCTGGACCGGCGAGGAGGTGGCATCGCAGTCATTCACCGCAGCGATATCTCCATCCGCCCCATCCCCATCCCGGTTGTATCCTCATTTGAACACTTGGCTTTCAGACTTCCTGGTTCCCAATCACTCACTGCTGCAGTCATCTACCGCCCTCCCAAAACTTGCCCATCATTTCTTTCTGATTTCACTGACTTCGTAACTCAGCTGTCCTCTATTTCTCCGTCCGTTCTCCTCATTGGTGACTTCAACATTCATATTGACTCTCCGGCAGCAAAACTCACATCTGACTTTTTGGACATTTTAAACTGCCTCAACCTCACACAGCACGTCACTTCATCTACACATAATCATGGACATATCCTGGACCTGGTCTGTTCCACACCCTCCCTCACCATACATAACCTTTCATTGACCGACCTCACAATTTCTGATCATTTGGCCATCACCTTGGATATCATTACCCCCTCTCCTACCGTCAAACACAAAAGAAAAATTACATTTCGAAACCTGAAATCCATTAGTCCCATCTCTCTCACCTCTTCCATATCCCATGCCATCTCTACTTCTTCGTTTCCCTCTGATCTGATTGCCTCTGATCTAGTCAACTTCTACAACCACACACTTTCCTCCTGCCTTAACCAAATAGCCCCCCTTAAAACTGCCTCAGTCTCCTTCTCCACCTCTGCACCTTGGTACACCCCAGATCTTCACATTCTCAAAAGACAAAAAAGACAACTTGAAAGGATCCATAAAAAATCCGGTCTCACTGTCCATGCTCAAGCCTACAAAAACGCCATAACCACATACAACTCTGCTCTCAAAACTGCCCGGTCCAACTTTTACTCACAACTCATCCACTCAAATTCTTCTGACTCCCGCACCCTATTCTCCACATTTGCAAAACTGACCAAACCCAAGGACAACATAACCTCCACATTCACTACAGACAAATGCAATAAATTCCTGTCATCCTACCATACCAAAATCCATACCATACACTGTTCACTAGCATCCACTTCCTCCGCTTCTCCTCCTTCTGAATATCAACTCGCTCCGCTCATACACCACAGCTTTTCCTCCTTCTCTCCTCTGTCTCCCACTGACACCTCCAAACTCCTCTCAACCATGAAATTCTCCAATTGCCAGCTTGATCCGATCCCTTCTCCCCTCTTCAAAACCTGTCAACAAATCCTAATCCCTCTCATCACCACCATCATCAACACTTCCCTTACGTCTGGATCTGTTCCATCACCGCTAAAACTTGCGTCCATCACACCCCTTCTGAAAAAACCTGGCCTTAACCCTGACAATCTGGACAACTTCAGACCCATCTCCAATCTCCCGTTACTTTCAAAAATTCTGGAACGCGCCGTCATCACACAACTCCACCAACATCTCTACTCCTCTCAACTCTTCGAAACATTTCAATCCGGATTCCGTCCACACCACAGCACTGAAACAGCACTTCTTAAAGTCACAAATGATCTCCTCCTTGCTGCCGACTCTGGTTCCATATCCATCCTCCTTCTCCTGGACCTCTCCGCTGCATTTGATACAATAGACCATACTGTCCTCCTCCATCGTCTTACATCAATTGGCATCTCTGGCACAGCACTTCTCTGGCTCACCTCCTACCTCTCTGACCGTCACCACTTTGTCTCTGTTAACAACTGCAACTCCCACACCTCACCCGTCACCCATGGTGTCCCCCAAGGTTCCGTGCTCGGCCCCCTCCTCTTTATCATCTACATGCTTCCCCTCGGTCAGATCATCCGCAACCATGGACTTCATTTTCACTGCTACGCTGATGATACCCAACTCTACATGTCCACCAAATCCATCACCCCGGCTATCCTCTCCACCATCACCAATTGCATTTCTGACATTAAAACCTGGATGGACAATAACTTTCTTAAACTAAACAGCAATAAAACAGAACTCCTTATCACCGGTCCTAAATCTCGCCTCTCTTCTATTCAGAACTTTACTCTCCTTATCGACGGACATAATGTCACCCCCTCCCTCTCTGTCCGAAACCTTGGTATCATAATGGACTCCACCCTCTCATACCGAACACACATCAACCATATCACTAAACTATCCTTTTTCCACCTCCGCAACATTGCCCGCCTTCGCCCCTCCCTTACCCTGTCAACAGCTGAAATCCTCATTCACGCATTCATAACTTCAAGACTTGACTACTGCAATAGCCTTCTCTACGGACTTCCTACCAATCAACTACAAAAACTGCAATACATCCAGAACTCAGCCGCCCGCCTTCTCTCCCACACACGGTCCCGAGAACACACCACCCCTGTTCTCCAGCAGCTCCATTGGCTACCTGTTCACTATCGCATTCAATATAAGCTCCTCCTCCTCACCTACAAGTCCCTCCACAACCTGGCCCCGCCCTACCTCACCGAGCTCCTGGAACAGCACCAACCCACCCGCCACCTCCGCTCAGCTGGCACCAACCGCCTTACCCCGATCATCCGCACTAACCGCCGGACCTTGGGGGATCGAGCTTTCGCTATCGCTGCCCCCACCCTCTGGAACTCACTCCCTACATCCATTAGAAACTCTGACTCACTACCAAACTTCAAATCAGTACTCAAAACCCACCTGTTCAAACTAGCTTTTCCTTAAAACCCCCTTTGTTTTGTTTTATCTCCTATGTGAAGCGTCTTTGAGTGTCCAGAAAAGCGCTATACAAGTGTGATGTATTATTATTATTATTATTATTATCTTGAAGAGACATCACCCAGAAAGGAGAAACAGGATTATCCTAAGTTCTCAATCTTTCTCATTAAATCAATGACTGCAATGAAATTTAGACCATTTTACCAATCGCACTGAGACACTTAAAATTAGGGCTGGGTAAAAAAATATTGATTTCTCGATTTTAATCGATTCTCATTTTTATGAACCGATATCGATTCTTAAATCCCAAGAATCGATTAGTCATCCTGTTTTCAGTTGATGAATGAATGGAACACTGTAGCGTGCATCCCATCCAATAAATCACAATAATCTTTGTGCTTTGTTATTATTGATATGAAACAAAGTCTCAGATTTCAAATTATGTCCATTTTTTTTACGAAATTCAAAAACATAATTACCGTTTTGTCGCTGTGGCGTGAGATCGCTCTGGCTCAGCTCTAGAGAAGCACATGATCTTCTCTTCCGGCTTAATAACACCAGTTACAGCATGAATGAGCATCTGAAAGTGTGTTAAAAGGTAGAGTACAACTTATCGAAGTCCGTATCATGTGACATGGAATCGCTCAATCAGTGTTTCAACCGTGGAAAGACGTCAGTAAAACGGCTTGTAAACAATGTCATGTAACGTCACATTTACCTCAGAAAAAACATATCCAGTAAGCTCCATAGAGTTAACCATAAACTCGTTAGTCAGCTAGACAAATTAACTCTAGAGAGGAGCATTTTGCTAAATATATGCACCATATTCATTATAATTTTTAATGTTCTTCAATATTTAATGCATGTTTGAATAAATCTGGCAAGTTTTTATGACAACCACCATTTAAATGTTAAATCTTTATTATTATAAAAATAAATAAAAGTGTAATTTAAGTTTTTATACAAATCAGTTCATTTTTATCTTCAATATTATAGTGGGCTAATGAAGCCTATAGGCTACAACTGACTCTCATAGTTTACAGCATTAGTTAAGAGATTTGTTAAAAGATTTGAAATTTGCCATGTATTATACCTGATATCCAAAATAATCGATATTGAATCAAATCGAATTGGAATTGAAATCGAATCGAATTGTGAAATTTGTGTCAATACCCAGCCCTACTTAAAATGATACCAAACATGAAAAGGAAACACAATAGATTCACAAGATACATCATATGTGATATATAGACATTCTTAATGAACTTTCAGTGACTTGAGGAGGGAGAGGGGGATGATTTGAAGTCAAACAAGGAGACAAGGAGATGAGTTTGGGCAGGGCCATGTCCTGTGCTCTGTCTTTGCTATCTGCTGTCCAGGGTGCGTTTTATGGCTTTATTGCAGGGTGAGTTTTGTCTTAGCAGGAAAATCAGTCCTTACATCTACATGCAAACTTTTGGACCTCAGCAACACAAGTTAACCGGGTTCACAAGACCGTCTGAACTGTCGGCTTAAGAATAGTGGTTGACTGATATCTTTTTTTAATTCTTTTTTTATGGCAATTGTGATATATTTATAATTTAAAAAAATGTTTTAAAACACTGTCTTTACTGATTTTTGGTGGAAAAAAAATAAACAGGAGGAAAAAAACAAGAAAAACAAAACCTACAAACAGCTATACTGTACAGTGCTGGTCAGAATTATTGGCACCCCTGGTAAATATGATCAGAGATGGCTGTAAGAGATGCATTGCATTGTTTATCCTTTTGAACTTTGATTAAAAAAAATAGCAAAAATCGAGCCTTTCATTGAAGTAAAAGAATTGAAAGTGGGGGGGAAATCACATTATGAAATAAATGCTTTTTTCCAAAACACGTTGGCCACAATTATTGGCACCCTGTTATTAAATACTTTTGCAATCTCCTTTTTCCAAGATACCAGCTCTGAGTCTTCTCCTATAAGGGTTAGGGTTAGTTCATTGGAGAACACCTGACCAGAGATCAGAGACCATTCCTCCACACAGAATCTCTCCAGATCCTTCAGATTCAGGAGTTCATATTGCTGGCGCTCCTCCTCAGTTCAGCCCACTCATCTTCTACAGCAGGGATAGGCAACTCTGGTTCTGGAGGGCCACTGTCCTGCAGAGTTTAGCTTCAGCCCTAATTAAACACACCTGAACAAGGCAATCAGTGTTTTCAGGATTACTAGATAGATACAGGCAGGTGAGTTTTTATCAGGGCTGAAGCTAAACTCTGCAAGACAGTGGCCCTCCAGGACCAGAGTTGCCTATCCCTGCTGTAGAAGATGAGTTGGCTGAACTGAGGAGGAGCGCCAGCAATATGAAGCTTCATTTTGTGTTCCCTAACACATTTTTGTGTTGATTTTGATGTTTGTTTTGGACCGTTGTCCTGATGCCCTTATCCAACCACGGCCCATTATAAGATTTCTAGCAGAGGTGGTCAGGTTTGGATTTTTTTATCTGTTGGTATTTGCTAGAATCCGTGATAACTCGAACTGAACAAGATGTCCAGGACCTCCAGCAAATATTAAAGAAAACTCCCACAACATTAAAGATCCAGCAATATATTTAACCGTAGACATGAGGTACTCTTGATCCCTGTTTGCTCCAAACACATCTGGTGGGTTTGCTGCCAAAAAGGTCTTTTGTTTCATCTGACAGTAGAAGCTGGTCCCGTTTGAAGTTCCAGTCATGTCTGACCAACCCAGTGACCCCACTAATGCTGAATCCCCCCCAGTGACCCCACTAATGCTGAATCCCCCCCAGTGACCCCTCTAATGCTGAATCCCCCCAGTGACCCCAGTAATGCTGAATCCCCCCAGTGCCCCCACTAATGCTGAATCCCCCAGTGACCCCAGTAATGCTGAATCCCCCAGTGACCCCAGTAATGCTGAATCCCCCCAGTGACCCCAGTAATGCTGAATCCCCCCAGTGACCCCACTAATGCTGAATCCCCCCAGTGACCCCACTAATGCTGAATCCCCCAGTGACCCCAGTAATGCTGAATCCCCCAGTGACCCCACTAATGCTGAATCCCCCAGTGACCCCAGTAATGCTGAATCCCCCCAGTGACCCCAGTAATGCTGAATCCCCCCCAGTGACCCCAGTAATGCTGATTCCCCCCAGTGACCCCAGTAATGCTGAATCCCCCCAGTGACCCCAGTAATGCTGAATCCCCCCAGTGACCCCAGTAATGCTGAATCCCCCCAGTGACCCCAGTAATGCTGAATCCCCCCAGTGACCCCAGTAATGCTGAATCCCCCAGTGACCTCAGTAATGCTGAATCCCCCAGTGCCCCCACTAATGCTAAATCCCCCCAGTGCCCCCACTAATGCTAAATCCCCCAATAATGCTGAATCCCCCAGTGACCCCACTAATGCTGATTCCCCCCAGTGACCCCAGTAATGCTGAATCCCCCCAGTGACCCCACTAATGCTGAATCCACCCAGTGACCCCACTAATGCTGATTCCCCTCAGTGACCCCAGTAATGCTGAATCCCCCCAGTGACCCCAGTAATGCTGAATCCCTCCAGTGACCCCAGTAATGCTGATTCCCCCCAGTGACCCCAGTAATGCTGAATCCCCCCAGTGACCCCAGTAATGCTGAATCCCCCCAGTGACCCCAGTAATGCTGAATCCCCCCAGTGACCCCACTAATGCTGAATCCCCCCAGTGACCCCACTAATGCTGAATCCCCCCAGTGACCCCAGTAATGCTGAATCCCCTCAGTGCCCCCAGTAATGCTGATTCCCCCCAGTGACCCCACTAATGCTGAATCCCCCCAGTGACCCCACTAATGCTGATTCCCCCAGTGACCCCACTAATGCTGAATCCCCCCAGTGCTCCAGTAATGCTGAATCCCCCCAGTGCCCCCACTAATGCTGAATCCCCCAGTGACCCCAGTAATGCTGAATCCCCTCAGTGACCCCAGTAATGCTGAATCCCCCCAGTGACCCCAGTAATGCTGAATCCCTCCAGTGACCCCAGTAATGCTGATTCCCCCCAGTGACCCCAGTAATGCTGCATCCCCCCAGTGACCCCACTAATGCTGAATCCCCCAGTGACCCCAGTAATGCTGAATCCCCTCAGTGACCCCAGTAATGCTGAATCCCCTCAGTGACCCCAGTAATGCTGAATCCCCCCAGTGACCCCAGTAATGCTGAATCCCCCCAGTGACCCCACTAATACTGAATCCCCACAGTGACCCCACTAATGCTGAATCCCCCAGTGACCCCAGTAATGCTGAATCCCCTCAGTGACCCCACTAATGCTGAATCCTCCCAGTGACCCCAGTAATGCTGAATCCCCCCAGTGACCCCACTAATGCTGAATCCTCCAGTGACCCCACTAATGCTGAATCCCCCCCAGTGACCCCAGTAATGCTGAATCCTCCCAGTGACCCCACTAATGCTGAATCCCCCCAGTGACCCCAGTAATGCTGAATCCTCCCAGTGACCCCAGTAATGCTGAATCCCCTCAGTGACCCCACTAATGCTGAATCCTCCCAGTGACCCCAGTAATGCTGAATCCCCCCAGTGACCCCACTAATGCTGAATCCCCCAGTGACCCCACTAATGCTGAATCCCCCCCAGTGACCCCAGTAATGCTGAATCCTCCCAGTGACCCCAGTAATGCTGAATCCCCCCAGTGACCCCAGTAATGCTGAATCCTCCCAGTGACCCCAGTAATGCTGAATCCCCTCAGTGACCCCACTAATGCTGAATCCTCCCAGTGACCCCAGTAATGCTGAATCCCCCCAGTGACCCCAGTAATGCTGAATCCCCCCAGTGACCCCACTAATGCTGAATCCCCCCAGTGACCCCAGTAATGCTGAATTCACTTGTTCTGCAGGTCCAGCAGCTCCAGGCTGAAACCCCTGCCGAGGGCCCCAAGTCTGAGGCTCTTCCTCCGGCCCGCAGGGAAGGGGATCTTCCTCCACTGTGGTGGCAGTTCGTCACCCGACCCCGAGAGCGGCCCATGTGAGGAGGACCTGTGGAAAACACCTCTATCTACTCAATCCTTATCAGTCTAATAAAGTATTATGTGAATCAGCTCCCTTGCAGTCACTTGATTTCAGCTGTTTTCATCTAGAGGTTCTTTACACATCATCACCTCATGGCACAAGCTGATTGGCTTCTGCTGATCCTGCAGCCATTCAGATCGCTTCAGTGTTTACCGTTGGCTAGTCCTGCAGCACTTCAGTCTTTTATTAATCCAAATCACTAAACAATCTTCTATTGACTGCATTTATCAATTCATAAATTCAAATATTTTAGGGCTGTCAACATTAAAACATTAATGTTGTGATTACGTTTTTCTCGACTGCTAACACACTATAACTAATTCAGTTGGCACTATTTCCCAAACCATTCATTCAGTTCTCAAAACATTTAATTCACTTCCCCAGCTTTCAGACACATGCCAACTTTACACAAAATACCCTCATTTTACACCAGTTTAACCATGATCTCGTTCAGAAAACACAAACACTTAAGGCGAGACACGGCAGGCAAAAACATCGATTTTCATGCAGTGGTCAATTTTGAGATTTTGGGCTAGTTTACTCCTTCAATATGTGTTCTTTCAAGCTGCTATAAAGAAAACGTTGAAAATATACATTAAGATGTTTATTTTATTACATTTTGTTTACTTGCGGCTGTAAGTTTCTCCCGAATTTACCAGGAAGTTAGCATTACAATACGACGCGCCGAGCTCCGTCTGTTTACTGAAGTCTGTCATGACTGGCATCACCGTGAAGCTCTGAGTCTCCTGCACAACGCTATGTAACCCAAATATGGGCATTTCCTTTCTATCAGTAACCAATCGTGAATGTCCAAAGGGGGATTTAAAGCTACGACGATTTCTCATTTAGAGCTATTTAAATCTTTAACTGCCGTTTTCTCAAAATGACTTTTTGTCATTCTCCAGTAGAAACATCTCAGCCTATGTAGCACCTATGTACACCAAACTTTCCAGTTATACACTTAGCAGTATTCTGAAGATATTTTCAGAGGGATTTGTTAATAAATCATTCCTGGCCTGATTTATGTGACATTTTAATCAAAAAAATATGGTGAAAATCTATGTTTTATGGCTATGGACAGTATATTTTGATTTTATAGGTAATGAAAGTATATATCCTGAAATCCCTCTGAGTTTTTATTTTCATCTTGTGTGTAAACAAAATGAAAAAATAATTTTTCACCTGGCTTTATCATATGTTCAGATCTATCTACCGAAAATATATGCAAAATCGTGCATATTTAATGAGATAATGCCTAATTTGCATAATTAAACATACAAATTTGTAAAACTTGTAATACATTTTTTTTATATACTTGTGAAAGTAATCAACTGAGGAAGTTTCATGGTGATATCTATTATTTTAAAATTTTACCCTATTCACCTGTAGTGTCTCGCCTTAATATAATTACCTCTGTGAACTCAACTAGCTCACATCTATCCATGAGGAAACATTAAGTAGCAAAACTGATGACATGCCAATCAGAGTCTCAGCTTTATTTATACAGCGCTTTTTACTATACAGAGTGTTTCAAAGCAGCTTTACAGAGATAACAGGAAAATAATGCAACAAAGTTTGTTTCTAGAAGAAAATAGCATCACAGTCCATGACGTTTCATTTATATATATACACATATAATACCCCAGTATTACACATTTTGTACATCTCACTTATATGACACACTTGGTTTGAACTCATCAGCTCATTAGTAGAGACTGTGTTAGATAAGGGAGACACAGTGCTGGGGTGCTCCAGGACAGGTTTGAAAACCACTGCATTAAAGGTGCTCTAGGTCAGTGATTCCCAACCCCCGGTCCCCGGACCGGTGCCGGTCCGTGGACCCTTTAGTACCGGGCCTTGAAATATTCCCAGAATAATGTTTCTTTTTTTCTTTTTTTATAATAATAATAATAGTCTTTTTTAAATGCTTTTTTAAGTGCTATGACGTCATGTTATTTAATCCAAAACCTAAACAATAAATAGATTAAAATGTGTTTCTTTGAGTGCCTTGCGATTGCTTAGCAACGCGTCATATCTGAACGGACTGCAAAAAAGCGCGCTGCACCTGAAGTGACAGGGAAGTGGAGAGATGAGCGGGCCGCAATATTTTTTTTCAATGGCTAATTTCATTGCGGACAGTTCTGGTAAAAGGAAAGGCGATGACCAACTCGAAAATAGAGAGAGAGAGAGAGAGAAAGAGAGAGAGAGAGAAAAGTCAAGCTTCATAAATACGATACCTCATGTACATTAGGTATGGTTATACGACAACAGGCGATTCCGTGGCGCCAAATCCGTTGTGTTATTTGTGGTGAAAAACTGTAAGCTGGTTTTCGTTCATATTTGTGAAGCAGACCTTTTTAAATTTCGTTTTATTGTATCCTGGAATTTGTGTGCATTGTTTTGGATGCATATGTTTTTTATGGATGCTCAGGAAGAACAGCTTGTCTTGTGCACAGCTACAAATATAGTAATATCAATAAGCAGTTCATGCTCACATTAAAATAGTTTTGTTCTCATTGGTCTGATCTGGTATTTTTTGTTAAAGGTTAAAGCTTAATCTCTAATTTTATACTTTTAAAAATGATTGGCTGAAATCACTGTTATGTGTTTGCTATTGTATTCTGAAACTGTCTGACTGTTGAAACTGGCTCTTATTTTCATACAATTAGCCTTTGTTGTCACCTGTTGGTGAGTGAAAACACTAAGTTGCTGTTGAAGGGATTGTCTTTAGTGGTTCTGGAGAGATTTGACAGGTGAAATGGACTGGTATTTTCATACAATTTGCCATTACTGCCACCTGCTAGTGAGTGAGTGCTGTGTGAGTTGCTTTTGAAGTAGACCTAATTGTATGGCAGAAAAGGGAAACATTTTGTGAACCGGTCTGAAAGTTTAAAAAGATTGGTATATTCATACAAGTAGCCTTTGTTGCCACCTAGTTCATTATATGCAAATAAATGATAGGCTGTACTGTTTTACACAGTGATATGTACCAAACGATGCATCTTAAAATTGACAACTGGTCCCTGGAATTTTTTTTATGAATATGCTGGTCCCTGGCACAAAAAAGGTTGGGAACCCCTGCTCTAGGTAACTTTTTAACCTTAACTGAACAGCTTTGGAGTCAGTGGAATGGTTATATTACTTATTTCGAGTTGAATGGTGGTGGTTTCGCACCCCCCTGGTGCCCGAGAGCGGAAAAAACTCACTTGCAACTTTGGGCCGGCGGGTCGGCGTCAGGAAGTATCGCGAGATATCAGGTCTCGCGATGTAACGAATTGTTTGACGGCACTGCACACGTACACGCCCCCATTCAAGCACCGGCTAGCTATAAGCAAAGGGCAACAATAGATTGAGTTATGGCTGAGGCTGTAAAAAAGATGCAGAAAGCTAGGAAATCTTTGTCGGAGGACCAATGAAAGAGGAAACGGGATACTGACCGAGCAAGTCAGACTCGAGTAAATACCGGACCGGCTTTTTCAGAATGGGGAGAACTGAGAGAAACAGAAGCCTGCAAAACGGATGCTGATCCTGCTGTTGCACTTGTAAGTATCTTTGGAATAAACTGTTTAATATTTAAATTTCAGTAATTGTGACCTCAGGATGTTTGCTATTGTCTGTAAAGGTTTTTATTTTGATCGCTGTCTGTTACGGGCTTACTAGTACGCTAGATACTATAACTTTGATGTTAGCATTGTCATTAGCAAACACGTTTGATTTCTGTAGATGTTTGGCCGTCCCTCTGTCGGTTTTATTTGTGTAACTTACACTTTTATTTTATGTCACTAAGTCAACGCATCTGATAATAGGCAATAAACATGTTGCACATATCATGATCGAGCTAGAAAAAACGTTCTGATGTTTTCTTAGACAAGCAAAGGTAAATCGTCATTCTACCAGATTAACTTATAGACCTTACTAATATAACTTTAGACAAATATTAGCCTCCGAGATATATATATATATATATATATATATATATATATATATATATATATATATATATATATATTTATGCTCATGCCCATTCTCCCAAAAACAAACAAACACCAAAGCAGTAGTTCGCCTCGTTCATATCGTTCGTTCCCGGTAAAAATAATAGTATGCATGACAACACAATAAAAATTTTTTTTTTTTAAATCGCCATCAGTTGGAAAGAAAATATTGCTTTACTTGCCTCGGTAGACATAACTGGTTTTGAAATAGCCGGTTCCTCTGCTCAGCTGGGTTGACAGCTGATCAGCTGGGTTGCTCGTGGCGAGGGGGGGAGGAACAACAGTTCGTTTTTACGAGAGTGTTTGAAAGCATTTACTACCAGACACTAGGGGGAGCTACGTAGAGAAAAAACATTCAGACTTGCCTGGTGTCCCTTTAAAGGGATAGTTCACCCAAGAGGGAAAAATAGCCCATGATTTACTCACCCTCAAGTCATCCTAGGTGTACATGACACTCTTCTTTCAGATGAACACAGTTACATTAAAAAATGTCCTGGCTCTTCCAAGCTTGATAATGGCAGTGACACACACCGTAATGACGGTAAGTGACGCCTCTCGCGATTCAAACAAACAAACCTATAAGACAGGCGTAGTCGCAGACGTCACGCTATAAGACAGGAGCAGTCGCAGACGTCACGCTATAAGACAGGAGCATTCGCAGACGTCACGCTATAAGACAGGTCGCAGTCGTAGACGCAGGCGCAGTCGCAGATGTCACGCTATAAGACAGGCGCAGTCGCAGATGTCACGCTATAATACAGGTGCAGTCGCAGACGTCACGCTATAAGACAGGCGCAGACGTCACGCTATAAGACAGGTGCAGGCACAGGCGCAGACAGGCGCAGTCGCAGACGTCACGCTATAAGACAGGAGCAGTCGCAGACGTCACGCTATAAGACAGGCGCAGTCGCAGACAGGCGCAGTCGCAGACGTCACGCTATAAGACAGGCGCAGTCGCAGACTTCACGCAATAAGACAGGCGCAGTCGCAAACGTCACGCTATAAGACAGGCGCAGTCGCAGACGTCACGCTATAAGACAGGCGCAGTCGCAGACAGGCGCAGTCGCAGACGTCACGCTATAAGACAGGCGCAGTCGCAGATGTCATGCTATAAGATAGGCGCAGTCGCAGACAGGCGCAGTCGCAAACGTCACGCTATAAGACAGGCGCAGTCGCAGACGTCACGCTATAAGACAGGCGCAGGCGCAGACAGGCGCAGGCGCAGACGTCACGCTATAAGACAGGCGCAGTCGCAGACGTCATGCTATAAGATAGGCGCAGTCGCAGACAGGCGCAGTCGCAGACTTCACGCTATAAGACAGACGCAGACGTCACGCTATAAGACAGGCGCAGACGTCACGCTATAAGACAGGCGCAGTCGCAGACGTCACGCTATAAGACAGACGCAGACGTCACGCTATAAGACAAGCGCAGTCGCAGACGTCACGCTTTAAGATAGGAGCAGTCGCAGACAGGCGCAGTCGCAGACTTCACGCTATAAGACAGGCGCAGTCGCAGACGTCACGCAATAAGACAGACGCAGTCGCAGACATCACGCTATAAGACAGGCGCAGTCGCAGATGTCACGCTATAAGACAGGCGCAGTCACAGACAGGCGCAGTCGCAGACGTCACGCTATAAGACAGGCGCAGTCGCAGATGTCACGCTATAAGACAGACGCAGACGTCACGCTATAAGACAGTCGCAGACGTCACGCTATAAGACAGGCGCAGTCGCAGACGTCACGCTATAAGACAGGCGCAGACGTTATGCTATAAGACAGGCGCAGACGCAGGCACAGACAGGCGCAGTCGCAGACGTCACTGTATGACAGGCGCAGACGCTGGCGCAGTCGCAGACAGGCGCAGTCGCAGTCGCAGACGTCACTCTATATAACAGGCGCAGTCGCAGACGTCACGCTATAAGACAGGCACAGACGCTGGCGCAGTCGCAGACAGGCGCAGTCGCAGACGTCACTCTATATAACAGGCGCAGTCGCAGACGTCACGCTTTAAGACAGGCGCAGACGCAGGCGCAGTCGCAGACAGACGCAGTCACAGACGTCGCGCTATAAGACGGGCGCAGACGCAGGCGCAGTCACAGACAAGCGCAGTCGCAGATGTCACGCTATAAGAGGCGCAGTCGCAGACGTCACGCTATAAGACAGACGCAGACGTCACGCTATAAGACAGGCGCGGTCGCAGACATCACGCTATAAGACAGACGCAGACGTCACGCTATAAGACAGGCGCAGTCGCAGATGTCACTCTATATGACAGGCGCAGTCGCAGATGTCACGCTATAAGTCAGATGCAGACGTCACGCTATAAGACAGGCGCAGTCGCAGACATCACGCTATAAGACAGACGCAGACGTCACGCTATAAGACAGGCGCAGTCGCAGACGTCACGCTACAAGACAGACGCAGACGTCACGCTATAAGACAGACGCGGTCGCAGACATCACGCTATAAGACAGACGCAGACGTCACGCTATAAGACAGGCGCAGTCGCAGACGTCACTCTATATGACAGGCGCAGTCGCAGATGTCACGCTATAAGTCAGATGCAGACGTCACGCTATAAGACAGGCGCAGTCGCAGACGTCATGCTATAAGACAGACGCAGACGTCACGCTATAAGACAGACGCAGTCGTAGATGTCACGCTATAATACAGGCGCAGTTGCAGACGTCACACTATAAGACAGGCGCAGACGTCACGCTATAAGACAGGCGCAGTCGCAGACGTCACGCTATAAGACAGGCGCAGTCGCAGACGTCACGCTATAAGACAGGCGCAGTCGCAGATGTCACGCTATAAGACAGGCGCAGTCGCAGACGTCACGCTATAAGACAGGCGCAGTCGCAGACGTCATGCTATAAGACAGACGCAGACGTCACGCTATAAGACAGACGCAGTCGCAGACGTCATGCTATAAGACAGACGCAGACGTCACGCTATAAGACAGACGCAGTCGCAGACGTCACGCTATAAGACAGGCGCAGTCGCAGACGTCACGCTATAAGACAGGCGCAGTCGCAGACGTCACGCTATAAGACAGGCGCAGTCGCAGACGTCATGCTATAAGACAGACGCAGTCGCAGATGTCACGCTATAAGACAGGCGCAGTCGCAGACGTCACGCTATAAGACAGGCGCAGTCGCAGACGTCATGCTATAAGACAGACGTGAGACGTCACGCTATAAGACAGGCGCAGTCGCAGACGTCATGCTATAAGACAGACGCAGACGTCACGCTATAAGACAGACGCAGTCGCAGACGTCACGCTATAAGACAGGCGCAGTCGCAGACGTCATGCTATAAGACAGACGCAGACGTCACGCTATAAGGCAGTCGCAGACGTCACGCTATAAGACAGGCGCAGTCGCAGACGTCATGCTATAAGACAGACGCAGACGTCACGCTATAAGACAGGCGCAGTCGCAGACGTCACGCTATAAGACAGGCGCAGTCGCAGACGTCACGCTACAAGACAGACGCAGACGTCACGCTATAAGACAGACGCGGTCGCAGACATCACGCTATAAGACAGACGCAGACGTCACGCTATAAGACAGGCGCAGTCGCAGACGTCACTCTATATGACAGGCGCAGTCGCAGATGTCACGCTATAAGTCAGATGCAGACGTCACGCTATAAGACAGGCGCAGTCGCAGACGTCATGCTATAAGACAGACGCAGACGTCACGCTATAAGACAGACGCAGTCGTAGATGTCACGCTATAATACAGGCGCAGTTGCAGACGTCACACTATAAGACAGGCGCAGACGTCACGCTATAAGACAGGCGCAGTCGCAGACGTCACGCTATAAGACAGGCGCAGTCACAGACGTCACGCTATAAGACAGGCGCAGTCGCAGATGTCACGCTATAAGACAGGCGCAGTCGCAGACGTCACGCTATAAGACAGGCGCAGTCGCAGACGTCATGCTATAAGACAGACGCAGACGTCACGCTATAAGACAGACGCAGTCGTAGATGTCACGCTATAATACAGGCGCAGTTGCAGACGTCACACTATAAGACAGGCGCAGACGTCACGCTATAAGACAGGCGCAGTCGCAGATGTCACGCTATAAGACAGGCGCAGTCACAGACGTCACGCTATAAGACAGGCGCAGTCGCAGATGTCACGCTATAAGACAGGCGCAGTCGCAGACGTCACGCTATAAGACAGGCGCAGTCGCAGACGTCACGCTATAAGACAGGCGCAGTCGCAGACGTCACGCTATAAGACAGGCGCAGTCGCAGACGTCACGCTATAAGACAGGCGCAGTCGCAGACGTCACGCTATAGGACAGGCGCAGTCGCAGACAGGCGCAGTCGCAGACGTCACGCTATAAGACAGGAGCAGTCGCAGACGTCACGCTATAAGACAGACGCAGATGTCATGCTATAACAGGTTCACTTCCTGCTCAGCTACTGTTCGGACGCTCTTGCTTACTGCTCCGCGCTTTGCTCTATCGCTTTTACATTTTATCTCCTATTTTTTTATATTTTATTTCCTTTATTTTTCTTTCCTTTTTATCACCTAATTTTAACTTCAGCAAATCAGCACAGTGCTCATACGACAAAGTTTGGATTATTACAAAAACTGAGAATTCTTTTACCTGACCAGCTTACATTCCGGGAAAGGAAAACACAACTGCCTCAAGGATAAGAGAAAATGCCTCTTCTGGAATCTACTTGCTGCACCAACTGCCACAGACTTTTACAAAGGATTGCAGTTCTTGAAACAAAGTTACTTACGGGACCACCAAACCAGACGGAGCACACAACAGAGCTTCGTCATGAACACCCTCAGCATACCGGTGAGTCCCATGAAACTAGTGCTCCTCGACAGGTAGAGAAACAAGCCGATCGACTTACTAATCGATGGCACAAACAGGGAGCGAGACCCAAAGGCACTCGAGACATCAGATTGTCACGTGCCTCACATATTGCCGCAGCAGCATCCTCTACCCCAGATACAGCTCTGACAAGGATTGCAAACACTGGTCTCCTACCACCGCCTATACATCTTGAGAACAGATTTGAAGTACTAAGGAATGTAAATGAGGAATCCCCAAACGTGATGAATGTGATCGAAAACAGACTGAATGGGCCAGTAGCTAACACTGATGCTAACTGGCGCTCAAGGTCGAGCAGACAGCGGCACTCAGCTCAGAGCGCAGCCGAGCCCAGGACTCTGATAGTGGGAGACTCCATAATCAGAAACATTAGCGGCAGGGATACAACTACGTGCTGCCTTCCACAAGCAAACAACTTCTGATGTAAACAGGGAACTTCAGAACATTCTGATGAAACATAAGACTGCAAATCGACTCATCATTCATGTGGGGAAGAATGATATTCATAAAGAGCAGTCAGAACTCCTTAAGAAGGATTTCCATGAACTTTTTGAAACACTTAAAAGACTGAAAGTTCAAACATTCATCAGTGGACCACTCCCAGCAAGAGGAACAAACAGGTTTTCACGGTTACTTGGGCTTAATACGTGGCTGCAAAAAAACCTGCAATATAAAAGCAGTGAACTTCATTGACAATTTCAATCTTTTCTGGAGTCAGAGACAACTGTTTCATCGGGATGGCCATCACCCAAACAAACTTGGTTCAAGAGTGTTAAAGGACAATATCTACTTCTCCCTCAATCATCCTTCTGCAGTTTGTGCCAATCCACTCAATCTGAACGGCACACACACAACTGGACACAGTATGAATGACCACGGGACTTCACTTCAGCAGCAAAATGGACATAACACCACTCCGCCACAACAACCTCTGCTCACGGACACAATCTCAGCTGAGCCCTGCCCACAGAGCACACCACAGACGGACATATCAGAACTGCTTGGAGATTCAGCACCCAAGGACGACTTCCTGGAAAACAGCCAGGGAAGCCAGGACAGCATATCACAACCTCCGATAACACCAGAGCAACAGCCCCTTTCACCAGACACTTTCTCCCTCTCCCCAGCATCAGCATCGCCACTTCTGTGCTTCTCACAGAAAATGGAAGAACTGGTGTATGCTGGAACCAGACTATCCCACTCTTTTGCTGCAAGTCCCCAGATACCAACCAAAAAAAGACAGGCACCATTACCACCAAAGCCTGCGGGCCCTAACTTTATTTTTATGAGTGTCTGCAGAGCTGTTAAGAGAGGTGGGGGTCTAGCTGCTCTTTTTAAAGATATCTATCAATGTAAGCAAATATCATTTGGGAATTACCCTTCTTTCGAATATCTGGGTATTGTGTTAAAAGGTGCTCCACGCATTTTACTTATCATTATTTACAGGCCTCCAAAATACTCTCCAGCCTTTGCTGAGGACTTTACAGAACTGTTATCAACAATTACCTCAGAGTTTGACTGTTTTGCTATTGCTGGAGATTTTAACATCCACATAGATAGTGCAGAGAACAATATGGCAAAAGAAATCAAGTGTTTTAAAAACTTTTGATCTGACTCAGCATATACATGGACCCACACACAATCATGGACACACTCTAGATTTACTTATCAGTAAGGGTCTAAACATTTCATCGATTGTTATTAAGGACATAGCACTGTCTGATCATTTCTGTATTTTCTTTTATATATTGATCTCTCCTGCCACTGAAGCTAGATCTGTGTCTGTTAAGATGCTTAAATGAGAACACTAGTGTACTATTTATGAAGGCTATATCCTTAACACCAAGCATATCTGCAGACTCTGTTGATTTTCTCCTTGATTCTTTTAACTCAAAAGTTAAAAGTGTATTTGATGATATTGCTCCTGTTAAAGTCAGGAAGAAGAGTGGCAGACAAAAAGCACCTTGGAGAAACTCAACAGCAGTGCAAAATATGAAAAGACAATGCAGAAAAGTAGAGCGCATGTGGCGGTAGACAAAACTTGTAGTCCATTATAACATCTACAAAGACAGCCTTCATGCTTTCAATATGGAACTAGGCAAAGCTAGACAGACTTTCTTCTCAAATATTATAAACAGTAATTTAAACAACACACGCACTCTTTTTGCTACTGTAGAGAGACTGACAAACCCCCCAAGCCAGATTCCCAGTGAAATGCTCTCAGACAACAAGTGCAGTGAGTTTGCTTCTTTCTTCTCTGAGAAAATCAATAATATCAGAAAGGTGATCAGCACATCCTTGAGTTGCCCTGGGGTCAGACAGCTCAAACCACCTGAGAAAGTAGTTACTATGTCTGACTTCATAGAAATTGATGGCAAAATTTTGGAAGAAACCGTACAGCACCTTAAAACATCAACCTGCGCTCTTGACACACTTCCCACATCATTTTTCAAAAGTGTGTTAAACAGTTTAGAAGCAGATCTTCTAGAAGTGGTAAATGCTTCACTTCTCTCTGGGAGTTTTCCAAACTCCCTGAAAACTGCAGTTGTCAAGCCCCTCCTGAAAAAGAACAATCTGGATAAGACCATATTAAGCAACTATAGGCCAATCTCAAATCTTCCTTTCATAGGCAAGATCATTGAAAAAGTTGTCTTCAATCAGCTGAACAAATTCTTATGCTCGAATGGATACTTTGACAATTTTCAATCTGGTTTCCGACCGCACCACAGCACAGAGACAGCACTCATAAAGATAATAAACGATATTTGCTTAAATACTGATTCAGGCAAATTATCAGTGCTGGTACTACTCGACCTCAGTGCTGCATTTGACACTGTCGATCATAACATACTTCTTGACAGGCTGGAAAACTGGGTGGGGCTTTCTGGGATAGTCCTAAAATGGTTCAGGTCATACTTAGATGGGAGAGGTTATTATGTGAGTATAGGAGACCATAAGTCTGAGTGGACATCCATGACATGCGGAGTCCCTCAAGGCTCAATTCTTGCGCCACTCCTGTTCAGCCTGTATGGTAACTTGCTCCCAATGAGCCAAATAATGAGAAAGAACCAAATTGCTTACCACAGCTATGCAGACGACACACAGATCTACTTAGCCCTATCGCCTAACGATTACAGCCCCATTGACTCCCTGTGCCAATGCATCGATGAAGTCAACAGTTGGATGTGTCAAAACTTTCTTCAGTTAAACAAAGACAAAACTGAAGTCATTGCGTTCGGAAACAAAGATGAAGTTCTCAAGGTGAACGCATACCTTCACTCTAGGGGTCAAACAACTAAACATCAAGTCAGGAATCTTGGTGTGACACTAGAGTCAGACCTTAGTTTCAGTAGTCATGTCAAAGCAATAATTAAATCAGCATACTATCATCTGAAAAATATTGCAAGAATTAGATGCTTTGTTTCCAGACAAGACTTAGAGAAACTTGTTCATGCTTTCATCACCAGCAGGGTGGATTATTGTAATGGACTCCTCACTGGCCTTCCCAAAAAGGCCATAAGACAGTTGCAGCTCATACAAAATGCTGCCGCCAGGATTCTGAGCAGAACCAGAAAATATGAACATATCACACCAGTCCTCAGGTCTTTACACTGGCTCCCAGTTAAATTTAGGATTGATTTTAAAGTATTATTACTGGTATATAAATCATTCAATGGCCTAGGACCTCAATACATTGCAGATATGCTCACTGAATATAAACCCAACAGATCACTCAGATCATTAGGATCATATCAGCTAGAAATACCAAGGGTTCACTCTAAGCATGGTGAGTCCGCTTTTAGCTATTATGCCAGCCGCAGCTGGAACCAGCTTCCAGAGGAGATCAGACGTGCTCCTACAGTAGTCACTTTCAAATCCAGACTCAAAACACATCTGTTTAGCTATGCATTTAATGAATGAGCACTGTGCCGCTGTTCGTCCGACTGTTTGTACTGTACTGTATTTTATTTTTTATTTTTCTAAACTGTTTTAATTATTCTTATTTCTTTTTATTATTTTAATTTCTTCTATGTAAAGCACTTTGAATTGCCATTGTGTATGAAATGTGCTATATAAATAAACTTGCCTTGCCTTGCCTTGCCTATAAGACAGGTGCAGTCGCAGACGTCACGCTATAAGACAGACGCAGACGTCACGCTATAAGACAGGCACAGTCGCAGACGTCACGCTATAAGGCGCAGTCGCAGACGTCACGCTATAAGACAGACGCAGACGTCACGCTATAAGACAGGCGCAGTCGCAGACGTCACGCTATAAGACAGGCGCAGTCGCAGACGTCACGCTATAAGACAGGCGCAGTCGCAGACGTCACGCTATAAGACAGGCGCAGTCGCAGACGTCACGCTATAAGACAGACGCAAATGTCACGCTATAAGACAGGCGCAATCGCAGACGTCACGCTATAAGACAGGCGCAGTCGCAGACGTCATGCTATAAGGTATATATATAGGTAGAGTACACACAGAGAGGGCGCTGGCTGTTCGCCGCTTCTCTGCAAATTCGCGCAAATCCGCCTTACCGTACTATTCTTACTGTAGTTACTGAAATCGCTACAGCAATTGACGGATATTTTTGCACTCAGTAGCCAACTGATTGCTATGTGAAGTGTTACCTGGCACATACCTGTTACTAAGCTGAATCCGGCAAAGTCAGAGTGTATTTCTCCACTCTTTGGTTTCAAATCCCTGAGCCCTGGAACCAACTTCGGGTTCTGCATCGCCTCTGCCTTCAAGCGGATGTCTGCACGTGGAATACCATCCCTGTGGAAGCTGTGGATTACCTTGGCTTGTGTCGCTGTCTTTCACCGGTACTCGCCTGGATATCGGCTAGCCGCTAACACATCACGCATCATGTTGTGGTCCGACACCTCGATGCA
This sequence comes from Vimba vimba, assembly GCA_022828995.1. NCBI lineage: Eukaryota > Metazoa > Chordata > Actinopteri > Cypriniformes > Leuciscidae > Vimba > Vimba vimba. Next base: position 69,105 of record CM040830.1, on the reverse strand, counting down.
ACATCTCCGAGCTCTCGGTAGCAACAACCGAGCTCCCCTGCAGCAACTGGATCTTCCGTACCGACCTCGATATATTCATAGGGGATCAAGGCGCCGGTTTGTTGTGTCTAAATCCGGTGACCACAGCTCCATCTCATCCCTCTGGTCGGCATCGCGTCCCGTTGCGCAACTGATACGTCACCGTTTGCGTCATCAGAGTACCGCCACTTCTGGCATAGATAGTGCTGGGTGTAAACGGTGCACTGTAAAACCTGGAGTGGATCGCAGGGTTCTCCGCCCTGTCAATGAACTGGATTTTAGAGCTCAAATGACATTTGAACTGCTGAATGTGCAGTCCCTGTCAAACAAACCTGGACTTATATACGACCACATCCTGGATAAGGGGATAGACATTCTCTGTCTTACAGAGACATGGCAGCAGCCTGGAATATACTCATACCTAAATGAGGCCTGCCCACCCGGGTATAACTACCTCGATAAGGCTCGTACAACTGGCCGTGGTGGGGGCCTAGCTGTTTTACATCGCAGCAACATTGAACTATCCCCCGTGTCTGTGCCCAGTACTGGCTCATTTAAAAGTCTGGTTTTCAGTTGCAAAAAAGCTTTTTCAGCAACAATATCCCTCGTCTATCGCCCCCCCAAACCACAACCAACTTTCATCTCTGACATTCATGATTTTCTAATCTCCCTCTGCACAGCTCACTCAAACATTCTGGTTATTGGTGATTTCAACATACATGTGGACTCCCATAACTGTAAACTGGCCTCAAATTTCAAACAAACCCTGGATTGTCTTAACCTCCAACAGCTTGTGGATGCCCCCACACACAATAGGGGGCATACACTGGACCTTGTCATTACAGACTCCCTCTCAGTTTCAGGCCTTCAGGTGTATGACGTGGGTGTCTCCGATCACCTGGCGGTTACATTTGAAGTCCCAATATTAGTTCCTCCCACCAAACCAAAACGCCATATTACCTTCAGAAACATCAAGAACTTGGACACCACCTCCCTCAGTCAACATCTCCAGCATCTCTCCCCCTCTCCTCACTCATCAGTTGACGACTTAATGGACTACTACAACACCAGCCTCACCTCTATTCTGGACTGTCTTGCTCCAATAAAAACCCGGACAGTCACGTTTACCCGCTCTGCCCCCTGGTTTACAAACGAGCTGAGAGGGATGAAGAGGTCTGGCCGTGTCAAAACATCTGACCTGACGGTGCATAAGTTGGCCTACCGGGAACATCGTAGGGCTTATGCCAAAGCACTCTCCAAGGCTAGGTCAGAACACTACTCAACACTTATAAACAACAACCCAGGTAACTCCAAAAAACTGTTCTCCACAATAAATCACATCATCAAACCACAGATCTCCTCATTCTACAGTCCAACCGATATAAATTGAAACCGGTTTCTTGATTTTTTTTCATCAAAAATTAACATTATTCGCTCCTCAATTCCACTTCTAAATAGCACCTCACTAGACCTGCCCGCAACACCCATCGCTCAAACCCTATCACAACTGTCTCCCACAACGCAGCAGGAGGTCGAGAACATCATCCGTAAATCCAAAACATCCACTTGCCGCCTTGATCCCTTCCCATCTCCTCTGCTTAAAACTCACACTAACTCTATCAGTTCCCTCATAACCAAAATAATAAACATGTCTGTAGAGACAGGCTATGTTCCCACCTCCCTTAAAACTGCTCTCATCAAACCCCTCCTCAAAAAACCCACCCTGGACCCTACACCACTGTCGAATTACAGACCAATTTCTAATCTCCCATTCATCTCCAAACTCCTGGAAAAAGTTGTTTCCACCCAGCTCCATAATCATCTCAAATCCAACAGGCTATATGAGAAATTTCAATCTGGTTTTCGTCCCTCCCACAGCACAGAAACAGCTCTTATCAGAGTCACCAGCGACTTGCTGATGGCTTCTGATTCCGGTTCCACATCTCTCCTCATTTTTCTCGACCTCTCTGCTGCGTTTGACACTGTAGACCATCACATTCTCCTGCACCGACTTCAGCACTACACAGGTCTCTCTGGTATTGCTCTGAAATGGTTTCACTCCTACCTCACTGATAGAACCGAGTATGTAGCTCTGGGGGATGTAAAATCCAGACCCCACACTGTCACCTGTGGGGTCCCCCAGGGCTCCGTACTCGGTCCAACCCTCTTCACCATTTACATGCTCCCTTTGGGTCGTGTCGTCAGCAAGCATGGAGTTAATTTCCATTGCTATGCTGACGACACACAACTCTACCTTCAAGTCACTCCCTCTAGCTCCCCCTCTGCCACGGCTGCCCGCCTTAGCTCCTGCCTGGAGGAGATAAAGGCGTGGATGAGTCAAAACTTCCTGCAGCTGAATGGCTCCAAAACAGAGGCCATTCAAACTGGAACCGTTCATCAACTACGCTCCTCTCCAATCACCACTGTTTCACTCTTTGGACATACCACTCCCCTCTCTCCCTCTGTTACTAACCTAGGGGTAAAATTTGACCCCCACCTTTCTTTCGACAGTCATGTCACCTCCATCTGCAAAACTGCATTCTTTCACCTCCGCAATATTTCCAAACTGCGCCCCTCCCTCTCCCTTTCTGCTGCAGAGAAGCTCGTCCATGCTTTTGTCTCCTCCAGGCTGGACTACTGTAATGCACTCCTCATCGGGATTCCTGGCAGGAGCCTTCAAAAGCTCCAGTATGTTCAGAACAGCGCTGCCAGGGTCCTGATGAGGGTGCGAAAACACGAGCATATCACCCCCATCCTCCGTTCACTGCACTGGCTCCCCATTCAGTCCCGCATAGAATATAAGGTCCTCCTTCACACCCATCACTGTATGCACAGTGCGGCCCCCACTTACCTCACTGAGCTGCTCACACCAAATTCATCAACCAGAACCCGGTCAGGCCAACAGCACCGTCTGGTCATGCCCAGGACACGGCTCAAAACAATGGGCGACAGGGCCTTTCAAGTCGCTGCTCCCTGCCTGTGGAACGCCCTCCCAGACCACCTCAGGGCCCCGCAGACAGTGGACACATTCAAAAAAGGACTAAAAACCCACCTTTTTACACAGGCTTATTTTAACAGCTAATGCTTGTTTTTAGTCCCGTCTTTTAACATGTTGTGTTTTTATTGTATACTGTATTGTTTTTAATTATGTTGTACTGTAGCACTTTGAGATTTGGTGTCAAATGTAAAGTGCATTACAAATAAAATTTATTATTATTATTATTATTATAAGACAGGCGCAGTTGCAGACGTCACGCTATAAGACAGACGCAGATGTCACGCTATAAGACAGGCGCAGTCGCAGACGTCACACTGTAAGACTGGCGCAGTCGCAGACGTCACGCTATAAGACAGGCGCAGTCACAGACGTCACACTGTAAGACTGGCGCAGTCGCAGACGTCACACTGTAAGACTGGCGCAGTCGCAGACGTCACACTGTAAGACTGGCGCAGTCGCAGACGTCACGCTATAAGACAGGCGCAGTCACAGACGTCACGCTATAAGACAGGCGCAGACACAGGCGCAGTCGCAGACAGGCGCAGTCGCAGACGTCACGCTATAAGACAGGCGCAGTCGCAGACGTCACGGTATAAGACAGGCGCAGACGCAGACGTCACGCTATAAGACAGGCGCAGTCGCAGACGTCACGCTATAAGACAGGCGCAAGCACAGTCGCAGACGCAGGCACAGGTGCAGACAGGCGCAGTCGCAGACGTCACGCCTGTCCAGTAGAAGAATTCAGAGGTAATAATACAGATTTTTCCCAATTGATTTTATATCCTGAAACCTGACCAAAGTCCTTAAAAATATTTAATAGGTGAGGAAGACTATGAGGAACATTATGAAGGAAAAGAAGGATATCGTCTGCATACAAATATATAAAATGTTTGGTATTATGTATAACAATTGAGCGTCAGCGTCAGTTCTGGCAGGCCAGGTAGTCAAGACGCTGCTAATGCTATTGCTTCAACACTGTCCCACCAGCTGATCTGCTCCAGCTGAGCTGCATTAACTGGGTAACTCCCCTTGCTGCTCAATGGCCAAAGCTCAAACAAGGCGCCCTATTTAAAGCACATTCAGTTTGCTCATACATGCTTGCTGCTCTCACTGCTGCCCGCCACCTCCCCAGCTCCTCCTTATGCATAACGTGGCTTTTGCTTTATGCCATGTTGCCTGCTCTGTTCACAGGGGGGATATTTTAGCTCTCACAGTCCTAAACTGTGTGAGCGTTCCCTAATGCTGCTTCTGCTGCTGTCCTCTGACTCTCTGCTATTTCATGGTGCTCATGAAAGGTCAGAGGACTCCCTGAACAGAGCCATACCGCCAAATTTCAATTCAGGAACATCAACCTGTTTGCAATCTATTCAATAAAAATTATTAAATTATTTTTATTGTCTGTGTGTTCTTGACTTAATGGACCTGACAGAAATAGGATTATGACTAACTGACTGCCGAACTGCCTGAGCAAGAGGCTCAAGAGATAAAACAAACAACAGAGGCGAGAGAGGACAACCCTGTCGAGATCCTCTAGATATGGAAAATTGCTTAGAACAGGTGATCCCTGTCAAAACCGTTGCAGTAGGATCATTATATAAAGTTTGAATCATAGATAGAAAGTTATGTCCAAAGCCCATATGATACAAAACCTGCCACAGAAAATGCCACTCAAGACGATCAAACGCCTTCTCTGCATCAAGAGACAAAATGCCATTTGGAGAATCTGCGGTGTTGGAAGCTTCTATTATGTGAAGAAGGCGACGGACATTATCTGAGGCAAGGCGATTCTTAATGAAACAAGTCTGATCCGCATGGATTAGAGTAGACAAATGTGGTTCCAATCGGGAAGCTAAGACTTTGGCAAACAACTTAGTATCAGCATTTAGAATAGAAATAGGACGGTAACTCGAACACTCAGAAGGTTCCTTATCCTTTTTTAGAAGTAAAGAAATAATAGCAATATTTGTATTCTTAATAAAAGAAACCTTAGTAATTGTAGAATGAATCATCTCCAGTAAAAGAGGACCGATTTGGGGCCAGAAGGCCAGATAAAACTCGGGGGGGGGGGTATACCATCAAGCCCTGGAGATTTATTCTTATTCATGCTCACTAGGGCTTTGTACAACTCACTCAGAGTTATTGGAGCATCAAGTTCAAGAGCAGATTCATAGGAAAGCTTTGGAAGTCGAAGAGGGTTCAGAAAACTTTTGCATGCCTGTTCATTATAAATAAACTCTGAGGAGTATAAATTAGAGTAAAATGAGCAGAAGACATCATTAACCTCATTTGGATCAGAGCACAGTTTACCTGTAGAAGATTTAACAGACGTTATGTTAGCCAATTGTTCATTGGTTTTAAGTTTCAAAGCCAATAGATGACTTGGTTGAGCACTGTACAAGTAATGAAGTTGCCTATGAATGAGAAAGTCAGATTTGTTCCTGAGTAGTTGTAACGAATACGACTCTGGGTAAATATGAATTAGCTCAAGAATATGGGGAATCTTGGGAATATTAATATTTATGACTCATGGTCATAATTCATAAGTCGCATGTACACTTAATTTATCAATTATCGAGATTAACTCGTTCTGTAACTGATCTAATCGTTATTCGTCCAGCGAATAACGGTGAGATTATCACAGTTAAGAAGGGGTATCTCTTTACAAACTCCAAGAAAATTTTATCTCCTGGCCACGGACATCAAACCTTCTGAGTTTATTAATTAAAACTACTGAATGTAGTCTAATATCGAGCTTGTAGCTTAAGATCTTTTGTTTCAGTGACTTTAGAATGGTGGGTTTTCAAACACGGAGACAGTGAAAAGTATTTATGAATTTTAATAAATGCATAACTAGAGATTATATGAGCTACGAATATAAACGTACGTAAAAATGCAAAACAATAAAACAAACACACATTTAACCAAACAAGAAAATACGTGATCAGGATAACATGAAATGAAAGAAAGAAAGAAAGAAAGGCAGAGAAGGGGAAAATAATAATTACATACAGAAAACCTAAATTCACGAGACAACCTGGAAAGCAGTTTTATCAACTCAATATACTTGCGATTTTGTCTTTTGTTCGGGTGATGCTGAAACTGGCAGGACAGCGCGGATGGTGTCCTGTTTCTGTTGCGTCTTCAGGTGCCGCGAAGTTTAAAGGCTCACTGGATGTACATTACCGAGAAAGTTCGTCTTCCGTGCGGAAGAGGCTAGAAATCTTGGTTTCTAAGACGGCAGGCTTTTACATGACGCGGGCCATGTGTCCCAGAGGCCGAGGCGAGGGCCTGTCCAACCGGAGCAGCGCTGCACGTGGAGAAGGAGGAGGAGGAGGTCAAGCAGGATCGATGAGAGAAGAGCGAGGTCGAAGAAGGAAGAGCAGAGAGTGTGATGAGGGGGTTTCTGCCTTTTAACAAACATCTGTTTACGCCTTCTCTTGGAACGACAGCGAATCAGATTGTCTTTTCTGAAGCGGGAAAATTCTCTTTGTGTGAAGAAGAAAACGCCTACTTTCACCATATGTCTTATGAGAGAAAGAATTCATATTTCTTCTTAAGATTGTACACCTGGAACAATACATCTTACAATACAGTGTTACTATGTGCGGGACTGGTTGAATTAAAACAGGACGGTCAGACAGATACCAAGAATTACAGGTAGATATTGGACACACATAACATTATGTTCATATGCCTCATTACACACAAATAAAACTTGATTAAAACACACAATAAAATTGTCAGTGTTTCCGTTATGGCAAACGACGACACTTTGAGAAACATAGGAATACATATCAAACATCTTAGGGAGTTTTCTCTGAAGAGTTTCATGTATGTTAAGGTTTTGGAATGTTGGCTTTACAAGAGGAACTGGATGAGATGCCGTCTTGAGGTCATAAAAGTTTATGACCAGGTTCGAGTTACAAGACACTATGGAGTGATTTTCTTTCAATGAATCTTCGGAATTAAAGATTTTACTCTAGCAAACCACACCTCTATTATAAATTTGTAATGAATGGTAAAATGAAATTTTACTATGTGGAAGTCCATATATGGAAATGTGCTTCAGTTGCATCTCGTGGTGGGTTTCTGGTTGAAAGTCCACGAGTGTGTGTGTGTGTGTGTGTGTGTGTGTGTGTCTTCTGGAATGCCAGGAGGCTGTAAAAGTTGGGGAGAAGGTCGGTGCTGGCAAATTGGTCCTCGTGGGGCAATTATTAACCAGCAAGGACAAAGACGATGTGTTTCTTTTTATCACATGATCCGCTAATTTGAAAAGCAGATGCCATTGTCGCTACATAGTTGATTAAGGTCTTTAATTAACAAGTCTCGCTCAAGAATAAGGTCAGAGGTAGCATTCAGAGAGAAAGAACGCTCTAAAGTTGAAATTCTATTTTCTAAATCTACAATATGCTTCCATCTTGTTTTGTTTAGATTAGAGGCAAATCCAATTGTTTTGTCCCTTATGAACCCTTTTACAGCTGACCAAAGTACCCTGGGATCATCAACAGAGGGTCTATTTATCGTTAAAAATTGGTCCAGCTGTTCTTTCATTTCCCTTAGAAAAGTTTCATTCTGCAATAGAGTAAAATTAAACCGCCAACGGGCCGCTCGTTTGGGACCTGGAAAGATTGCCAGTTTGCCAAATACAGCCCTATGGTCAGAAAGAGACATAGGAAGAAGAGTGAAATCAGAGGCTTTTTCAAATAAATGTTTAGAAATAAAAATATAATCTATAAGGGAAAAAGTTCTATGTCGTGGTGAAAAACAAGAAAACTCCTTTAAAGAGGGATTAGCTGTCCGCCAAACATCTATTATGGCACAGTCTAAAGCCCATTTCCTTAATGCAGTGGAAGCAAGACGTTGGTTTGCCCCCTCCACCACACCAGTTCTATCTAATGAATGTGACCAAACCGCATTGAAGTCACCTCCTATTATTTGGCCAAAGTCAGATAAATCCAGTATAAGTTTAGTCAAATAATCAAAAAAGCTCCTATCAAAAGAGTTAGGGGCATAAACAGAAACAAAAGCTATTTTTTTCCATTTATTAAAGTTTTAATAAAGACAACTCTACCCTCAGAATCCTTCCCGGTGTCTAAAATTGTAAACTGAAAACTACGTTTAGCAATAATTGCTACTCCTCTGTTTTTTTTTTAAATTTGAGGAAGAGGCAATGACATGATAAAATTTATTATGAAATCTGGAAACATCCCTTTCCAGAAGATGGGTTTCCTGAAAAAGAGCTATATCTATTTTCATCCTCTGCAAAAAGTCCAGAGTGCTTGTACATTTATGAGGAATATTAAAACCCCGCCCATTCCACGACAATAAAGAGACACTAGTCATAAGTGTCTGAGTAGAAAAATAATATCAAAATAATGAACCAATAAACCGCCACCTCGAATGTAAAATAAAAAGTGTAAAGTTCTGTCCTTTGGGTCCTGTCCCACCCGACCATTAGCCCTCCAACCTGAAACCCCCTTACCCACCCACCAAGCCGGCCTTCTTTCCCTTCTGAAACCCAAGTAAAAGAATCCCGAACCAAATAAGCTCCCACAACCCACCCACAAAATGAAAAAAACAGATGGAAAAAAAGTCCATCTAGAGCCCACCCTCGCCCCCCGAAAAATTGAAGTGACCGTAAAGATGGTCAGATAACCCCTTCCTCTCCAAAAAAAAAAGAAAAAAAAAAAGATAAACTTTATTTGAGTGTACATTGCATGATAACAAAATAACCAAAAATGGGTGCAAAAGAAAAATTATTAAGCTACAAACACCCATTGTTAATAAAACTCAAATAAAGTTATGCCAAGATCAAGCAAACATAACTATCAAAAAAAAAAAATATATATATATATATATAAACTGGCAGGCTTTTCGAACCAAAGTTGCCAACCAAACAACTGTAAAAAATCAGAATGACCGGAGTGACGTCCCATCAGTTCTAACGCGCCATCCAAGAAGTAAACAAACCAGCATATAAGAAACTTAACAAAACGGTACAGTAAAGTAGATAAGCGCTCAAAACATGAGCCCTACCCCAGTCAATTAGTGGGATTGTCCTCCTCTGGACAAAGAAACTTCTCCGCCTCCGATGGATCACGAAATAAATGTTGTTCTGATCCACGTATAAGTTTGATGACAGCCGGGTAGAGCAAGAACGCCTGGTATCCTTGCTGTCGGGCCCGGTGCATGACAGGGAAACAGGGGCGCCTCCGCTTCGACGTGTGGTCGCTATAGTCTGCTGTGAACCGAATAGTGTGCCCGTCAACTTCAATTGGATTTTCCCTGGCTTCTTTGAGGATGCGGTCTCTGTCTATATACCGGAGAAATTTCATGATCAAAACTCTAGGAGCCGAAGTGGATTGGCGCAGGTGACCCACGCGATGAGCCCGCATTAGCTCCGGAGGATTGGCGGCGAGTCTCGGGAACCATTTTGGAATGTTAGCACTCAGGTAGGCCAAGGCATTACCCTTTTCTGCTCCTTCTTTTAAGAACATCAACCGTAGGTTGTCCCTTCTGCTTCTGTCCTCCAGATCTGCCAGTTTGGACTGCATCTGGTCCAGAGAATCGCCATGTATTGAAGCTGTAGTCTCCGCTTTCTTTATGCGCTCCTGAAGTTTGACGGAGATGATGCGTTGCTTGTCAATCTCCTCAGTGTGTTTGTTCAGAGTCGCTTGCATGTTATCAAGCTGAGTCTCTATGCGATCAAATCTTTCGTTGGCATTCTTCTCAGCTTTATTGAAATGTTTCATAAGAACAGCTTCAAAAGAGGCCATTGTGAGGCTCTCGGATTCCTCCTCTTCAGCCTTATACACCGTTTTTTTAAGAGCGTCTCTAGATTTGCTATTGTTTCGACCTTGTCTCGACATAGCAGAAAGCACAAGTTTTAGATTTTCAATTGATGAAAGTTTAGGAAGAAATTCAAAAGCCTAGCAGTAAACAAGTTTGCATCAAACAATTTGGAGGGAGAGGGGCTGAAGTTCTAGTCTGCCATCTTGTCCGCCATTCGTTCTGTTTCTGTCCTCTTGTTCTTTTTTGAATGTGTATTTTCATGTTATTGTCTTTTTCTGAATGTCACGGTTTGAATGATTGTTTTATGCTCTTATCAGTTTCTCTCTGTTTTCTTTGGAATGTCGAGAGGCAGAGTGGCATCTGATTCTCCAATGAGTAAGACAAGATATATTTCATATATATATAATCTACACACTTTTTTTATTTTTTTATATGAATCTAATTCTCTGTTTCTGAATGTCACTCTTTGATTGGTTTTATCATGTGCCCTTGAATCAGTGTGTGCTGATCTCATGACTGCCTCATGATCCAACACTGCGCCAGACTCGGGTAAATCAACACATCCGGCTCAGATTCAGAAAACATTACTCTAATCAGACAGGATTCGTTTAGATTGTGATGTCATATTATGATTTAATAATTAAGGTTCAAGGTTCTTTTTATTGTCATTAGAGAGTGTGTGAGAGAGAGTGTGAGTGAGAGAGAGTGTGTGTGTGTGAGAGAGAGTGTGTGTGTGAGAGAGAAAGTGTGTGAGAGAGAGAGTGTGTGTGTGAGAGAGTGTGTGTGAGAGAGAAAGAGTGTGAGAGTGTGTGAGAGAGAGTGTGTGAGAGAGTGTGAGTGAGAGAAAGAGTGTGAGAGAGTGTGTGTGAGAGTGTGAGAGAAAGAGTGTGAGAGAGTGTGTGTGAGAGAGTGTGAGAGAGAGAAAGAGTGTGAGAGAGTGTGTGTGAGAGAGTGTGTTTTTGTTTATATTACATTGTGGGAACCAAATGGCCCCACAAGGATAGTAAAACCTGAGATCACCTCCATTGTGGGGACCAGCCAGCGGTCCCCATGAGGGAAATGGGTTAATAAACATACTAAATGATATTTTTTTGAAAATGTAAAAATGCAGAAAGTTTTCTGTGATGGGTAGGTTTAGGGGTAGGGTTAGTGTAAGGGGACAGAATATACAGTTTGTACTGTATAAAAACCATTACGTCTATGGAGAGTCCCCATAAAGATAGGTGCGCCTGTTTGTGTGTGTGAGAGAGTGTGTGTGAGAGAGTGTGTGTGAGAGAGTGTGTGTGAGAGAGTGTGTGTGAGAGAGAGTGTGTTTGAGAGAGTGTGTGTGTGTGTGTGAGAGAGAGAATGTGTGTGAGAGAGAGTGTGTGTGAGAGAGAGTGTGTGTGAGAGAGTGTGTGTGTGAGAGAGAGTGTGTGTGAGAGAGAGTGTGTGTGAGAGAGAGTGTGTGTGAGAGAGAGTGTGTGTGAGAGAGAGTGTGTGTGAGAGTGTGTGTGAGAGAGAGTGAGTGTGAGAGAGTGTGAGTGAGAGAAAGAGTGTGAGAGAGTGTGTGTGAGAGAGTGTGAGAGAGAGAAAGTGTGAGAGAGTGTGTGTGTGAGAGAGTGTGTGTGAGAGAGTGTGTGTGAGAGAGAGTGTGTGTGAGAGAGTGTGTGTGAGAGAGTGTGTTTGAGAGAGTGTGTGTGTGTGTGTGTGTGTGTGTGAGAGAGAGAATGTGTGAGAGAGAGAGTGTGTGTGAGAGAAAGTGTGTGTGAGAGAGTGTGTGTGAGAGAGAGTGTGTGTGAGAGAGAGTGTGTGTGAGAGAGTGTGTGTGAGAGTGTGTGTGTGAGAGAGAGTGTGTGTGAGAGAGTGTGTGTGACGGAGTGTGTGAGAGAGAGAGGTTGCCACGGCGACACCCATGAGAAGTCATGTTTAAGACTTGCTGCTAAACAAAACACTTGTTTTCGGTCCAAAAATTAGATAAACACCGACTTTTTATGAGGAAAATGCAAGAGAAGTGACCACAACACACCAGAGGAGAGAAAAAGAAGGAGAAAGAAAAAGACAGAAGAAAAAAAAAAAGATACAGTTGGAAGAAGGAGCTCAGAAACAGAGCATCAAGCTGAAAAGAAACAAACAAAAGAGAAAACAAAAACAAACAAGAAGAAGATAGAGGGACTCAAGCAAGTAACAGCAAGTAACTGGACACTGACATCAATAAGTTTTTGCATTTATTACTATAAAACAAGTCCCAACTGAAACACTCAAACTAATAGCTAACAAGCTAACATTGGACTGTGGTTACCTAGCAACGACATCAATAACAGCAGTAGTGCTGTTAAACAAGGAACACAGAAGCTTGAAGATCAACAACTGTTTCATGATGTCTACACACTCTGACACCATTGAATATCCCCCAGCTATCAAAAGCAAAACTGCAAGAGGAAAATATAAACAGACAATACTTTGAGAAAGACCAGAAATCCTGTTCCTGGACCATTACAAAGATGGAAGGTCCTGTAATTTAATCTTCTGGACTGATGAACCATATGCCTGGCTGAATGTGTTCAGCTCTCACTACCCAGCAATAAAGAGAGCAGGCATTTGTAATGGATGGAAAATAAGTATACTGGAAGAAAATGACTCTGACACCACCAGAATAACAGTGAACCTGTTCAAAAATGGAACTACCATGATACAAGGCGACCTGAGAGAGTTTGAGTATGACTTTCCTGCAATGAGACTGAGAGCTGAGAAGGAGAAGGAGGTCCTCGCAAGCATCGCTCCAACCCTGGGAGTCAAACCCTCCTGTTCTGTCCCTGCTCCAGACAGACAGCCTGATGCTGACACTGATCCTCCCCTGCTACAACACTCTGAGGCCCTGGACATCATGAGAGAACACTTCTCCCAGATGGAAATAGAACTGGTACAGATCAGAGAGCAGCTGGACCAACAGCAGCCTACAACCCCTACTGTCAGTGACTTCCAGGCCAAAAAAGAACAGGACAGTGTCAACTCACAGCTGAAAGAGTTTCAACAAGAAGTAGATCGTCAGAGAAGACAGCTGGATGATCTCAGTGAGGAGATGAAAGAACTTAGGAAAGACAGAGACAACTGCAGAACTGAATTGGCTACTCTGAGAGAAGAGCTACAGGACAGGCTCAGCCTACAAGCCAGACTGAACTCCACACAACCCCCTGTGCCCACCTCTCAGATCCAGACCACATCCAACCAAACTCCCACTACACCTGCTGAAAGACAACACAGCCCTTTCCTCGAGGACTCCCCTCCTCTCATGCAGCCTGGTGCAGACTCTAATCCCCCACCTGTACCAACCAGCTGCCTCCATACAAACATCCCAAGCCAAAACACCAGTCACAACCCTGCACCTGTCCAAGGCCCTGCCTCTAACCAGACTCCAGTTAGGAGCTCTAGACCTGAAACCACCACCACAGCTCCACATCCAGACCCGACAGCTGAGAATGAACAAATACACACAGGCAGAAAGGCTGACATTATCCTCCTCATGGACTCTAATGTAAAATTCCTAAATGAACAGACCTTATTCCCAAGGCACAGAACGGAGAAGATCTGGTGCCCCAATACCAGGAGAGCCCTGGAGCTGCTAACAGTACCTGAGCTAGGCTCACCTAGCCACATCATCATTCACACAGGCACCAACGACTTAAGGACACAGCAAGACAGACTGGCGGACTCTCTAAGGAGAGTCATTGAGCAAGCATCCACAAATTTCCCTACCAGCAAGATAGTCATATCTACGCTGCTGCACAGGAGAGACTTCCACCCCCACAACATTCACAGAGTGAATATCAGCCTCTCCAGGGACTGTGCCCTCAAACCCAACGTGTTCTTAGCCCACCACCCGACCCTCCACCTGGACTGCCTGTATGATAACATACACCTACACAGAAATGCAGTCCCCACCCTAGCTAGGACCCTGAAGGATGTTGCTCTTGGAAGGAGCCCTACTACCACTCCAAGGGGTAACCACACAACACAGACCCCACGCAGACCTCCAGGACCTCCTAGACCTTCAAGACCATCCAGACCATCCAGACCTCCACCATACATCCACCCCCGGCCATCGAAGAGGACGGCCAGGCCACCAAACCCACCGCATCACCAACATCACAACCCACACCCTATCCCACAGCCAACACAACACTGGCCACCGATACCCAGCCAGAGAGCCCCCCAGCCTGGAGGTCCTATACCCTCCCTCATCCCAACGGCAGAACCAAGACTACAGGAGCAGCAGCCTACTGGACTGAGCTATGCTGCAGCGGTGAGAAGAGCCACAACCCCACCCCCTCTGGTGAACTCAAAGACATATTACACATGCTAAACCTGCTCTGCTCTCGCCTCATATAGCTACATGATGGAAGAGCAGAGACCTCTTAGAGAAATCATAATAATTCATAGTATAGCATGTTGGATATCATTTTAAATGAATAGTAATATAAGGACAATTCTTAACAATATCTCACACTTGATAAATTCTAAAATGACACTCAAAGTTTAATATTTTATTAATTTACCTACAACACTATTTTCCATTTATTTATTTATTTATTATTTTTTTCTTCTCGTTTGTTACTAGTTTATAATCTAGTTTACTATTAGGTGTTAGGATATAAGGTGTTTGTCTAATTTTTGAACAGATTACACTTGGAGATGAAATCATTTACAATAACATGTTGGAACATTCAAGGTCTGAGATCATCAGCTTTTGGTTTAAAGAGCAGAAACTCAGATTTTAATAGAGAGTTAAAAGACTCTGACATCATAGTTTTACAGGAGACATGGTGCAGAGAAGATATTTCCACTGGTCGTCCTCACGGCTACACTGAGATTATTATATCATCAACAAAAATCCCACAATAACTCAAGGCAGAGATTCAGGAGGCATGATTATATGGTGTAAATCAGAACTGAGCCAATCCATCACAGTAATTAAAAAGAAGAATCTTATATCCATCCATCCATCTTCTACCGCTTATCCAGGACCGGGTCGCGGGGGCAGCAGTCTAAGCAGGGATGCCCAGACTTCCCTCTCCCTAGACACTTCCTCCTGCTCTTCCGGGGGGACACCGAGGCGTTCCCAGGCCAGCCGGGAGACATAGTCTCTCCAGTGTGTCCTAGGTCTTCCCCCGGGGTCTCCTCCCGGTGGGACATGCCCGGAACACCTTCCCGGGAAGGCGTCCAGGAGGCATCCGGAAAAGATGCCCGAGCCACCTCAACTGACCCCTCTCAATGTGGAGGAGCAGCGGCTCTACTCTGAGCTCCTCCCGAGTGACCGAGCTTCTCACCCTATCTCTAAGGGATCGCCCAGCCACCCTGCGGAGAAAGCTCATTTCGGCCGCTTGTATCCGGGATCTTGTCCTTTCGGTCATGACCCACAGCTCATGACCATAGGTGAGAGTAGGAACGTAGATTGACCGGTAAAGCGAGAGCTTCGCCTTGCGGCTCAGCTCCTTCTTCACCACGACAGACCGGTACAGGAACCGCATTACTGCAGAAGCTGCACCGATCCGCCTGTCAATCTCCCGTTCCATCCTTCCCTCACTCGTGAACAAGACCCCAAGATACTCAAACTCCTCCACTTGAGGCAGGAGCTCTCCACCAACCTGAAGCGGGCAAACCACCCTTTTCTGACTGAGAACCATGGCCTCGGATTTGGAGGTGCTGATTCTCATCCCAGCCGCTTCACACTCGGCTGCAAACCGTCCCAGTGCATGCTGGAGGTCCTGGTTTGATGAGGCCAGCACGACAACATCATCCGCAAAGAGCAGAGATGAAATCGTGTGGTCCCCAAACCTGACCTCCTCCGGCCCCTGGCTGCGCCTAGAAATTCTGTCCATAAAAATTATGAACAGAACCAGCGACAAAGGACAGCCCTGCCAGAGTCCAACATGCACCGGGAACAAGTCTGACTTACTGCCGGCAATGCGAACCAAGCTCCTGCTCCGGTCGTACAGGGACCGGATAGCCCTTAGCAAAGGGCCCCGAACCCCATACTCCCAGAGCACCCTCCACAAGATGCCGCGAGGGACACAGTCGAATGCCTTCTCCAAATCCACAAAGCACATGTGGATTGGTTGGGCAAACTCCCATGAGCCCTCCAGCACCCTGTATAGGGTATAGAGCTGGTCCAGTGTTCCACGACCGGGACGAAAACCACACTGTTCCTCCTGAATCCGAAGTTCTACTATCGGCCGGATTCTCCTCTCCAGTACCCTGGCATAGACTTTCCCAGGGAGGCTGAGAAGTGTGATCCCCCTATAGTTGGAGCACACCCTCCGGTCCCCCTTCTTGAAAAGAGGGACCACCACCCCAGTCTGCCAGTCCAAAGGCACTGTCCCCGACCGCCACGCGATGCTGCAGAGGCGTGTCAGCCAAGACAGCCCCACAACATCCAGAGACTTGAGGTACTCAGGGCGGATCTCATCCACCCCCGGTGCCTTGCCACCGAGGAGTTTCTTGACTACCTCGGTGACTTCAGCTTGGGTGATGGACGAGTCCGCCTCCGAGCCCTCAGCCTCTGCTTCCTCAATGGAAGACGTGACGGTGGGATTGAGGAGATCCTCGAAGTATTCCTTCCACCGTCCGGTGATATCCCCAGTCGAGGTCAACAGCTGCCCACCTCCACTGTAAACAGCGTTGGTAGGGCACTGCTTCCCCCTCCTGAGGCGCCGGACGGTTTGCCAGAATCTCTTCGAGGCTGACCGATAGTCCTTCTCCATGGCCTCACCGAACTCCTCCCAGGCCCGAGTTTTTGCCTCCACAACCACCCGGGCTGCAGTCCGCTTGGCCCGTCGGTACCCATCAGCTGCCTCAGGAGTCCCACAAGCCAGCCAGGCCCGATAGGACTCCTTCTTCAGCTTGACGGCATCCCTTACTTCCGGTGTCCACCACCGGGTTCGGGGATTGCCGCCTCGACAGGCACCAGAGACCTTACGGCCACAGCTCCGAGTGGCCGAGTTGACAATGGAGGTGGAGAACATGGTCCACTCGGACTCAATATCTCCAGACTCCCTCGGGATCTGGTCGATGCTCTGTTGGAGGTGGGAGTTGAAGATCTCTCTGACAGGAGATTCGGCCAAACGTTCCCAACAGACCCTCACAGTACGTTTGGGTCTGCCGAGTCTGTCCAGCTTCCTCCCCCGCCATCGGATCCAACTCACCACCAGGTGGTGATCAGTTGACAGCTCCACCCCTCTCTTCACCCGAGTGTCCAAGACATACGGCCGGAGGTCGGATGAAACGACCACAAAGTCGATCATCGACCTCCGGCCTAGGGTGTCCTGGTGCCATGTGCACTGATGGACACCCTTATGCTTGAACATGGTGTTCGTTATGGACAAGCTGTAACTAGCACAGAAGTCCAATAATAGAACACCACTCGGGTTCAGATCAGGGTGGCCGTTCCTCCCAATCACTCCCCTCCAGGTGTCACTGTCGCTGCCCACGTGGGCGTTGAAGTCCCACAGTAGAACGACGGAGTCCCCAGTCGGAGCACTTTCCAGCACCCCTCCCAGAGACTCCAAGAAGGCCGGGTACTCTGCACTGCCGTTCGGCCCGTAGGCACAAACGACAGTGAGAGACCTATCCCCAACCCGAAGGCGCAGGGAAGCGACCCTCTCGTTCACCGGGGTAAACTCCAACACATGGCGGCTGAGCTGGGTGGCTATAAGCAAACCCACACCAGCCCGCCGCCTCTCACCATGGGCAACTCCAGAGTGGTGAAGAGTCCATCCTCTCTCGAGGAGTGTGGTTCCAGAGCCCAAGCCGTGCGTAGAGGTGATCCCAACTATCTCTAGTCGGAATCGCTGAATCTCACGCACAACCTCAGGCTCCTTCCCCGCCAGAGAGGTGACGTTCCATGTCCCTAGAGCTAGATTCCGCGTCCAGGGATCGGGTTGTCTAGGCCCCCGCCTTCGACTGCCGCCCGATCCACTTAGCACCGGCCCCTTATGGTCCCTCCTGCAGGTGGTGGGTCCACGGGAGGGTGGCCCCACGTCGCTCCTTCGGGCTGAGCCCGGCCGGACCCCATGGGGGGAGGCCCAACCACCAGGCGCTCGCATACGAGCCCCAACCCCGGGCCTGGCTCCAGGGTGGGGCCCCGGCTGCGCCATACCGGGCGACGTCACGGTCCTCGAATTTATAGTCGTCATAAGGGTTTTTGAACCGCTCTTAGTCTGACCCGTCACCTAGGACCTGTTTGCCTTGGGAGACCCTACCAGGGGCATATAGCCCCAGACAACATAGCTCCTAGGGTCATTCGGGTACTCAAACCCCTCCACCACGGTAAGGTGGCAGTTCAAGGAGGGGCAGGGGCTTATATATGGTTGAAAATTAACAAACAGATGATTTGTGCTGAGCAACATGTCTACATATGTGCCATCTATATACCTCCATCAGAATCCCCCTACTACAACCCAGATATTTTCTCTATTCTTGAGGAGGAAATTAACCATTGTAAAACCATGGGAAATGTATTAATCTGTGGGGACTTGAACGCTCGAACAGGGGAAAGAGCTGACACTATGAACACCCAGGGAGACAAACACTTACCTGGAAGCACCTGCTTCCCCCTCCCTGAATATCCTGCTAGAAAGAGCTTTGACAAGCTTACTAATACAAGCGGTATGCAGCTTTTACAGCTATGCCGTACACTGGGTCTGTACATAGTCAACGGCAGGCTACGAGGGGACTCTCTGGGTCGCTACACTTACAGCTCAGCTCTTGGCAGTAGTACGGTAGATTATTTCATTACAGATCTAGATCCAGTGTCTCTCAGAGCTTTCACAGTCAGCCCCCTCACACCCCTCTCAGACCACAGCAAAATCACTATATATCTGAGAAGGGCCCAGTCTAAGTCTGGAGCCCCTAGTGCCTGTGAACTGTTTAACAGCACATACTCATACAGATGGACCCCAGACAGCATGGGGGCGTACCAAAAGGCACTGTAAAATCAAAACATATATGATTTAACTCATTTATTTATAACTGAAACATTTCCCCAAAATAATTCTGGTGTAAATTCAGCTGTGGACAAAATCAATTCAATATTTCATCATTTGGCTTCTTTGTCTAATTTGAAAGCCTCCAAACCAAAACCTCAACAAATGAACAGTAACAAATGGTTTGACACTGAATGCAAAAACCTAAGGAAAACTTTAAGGAAATTATCAAATGAAAAGCATAGGGACCCAGATAACCACAATATACGCTGTAAATATGAGGCCACTCTGAAACAATACAAGTACACCCTAAAAACTAAAAAAGAACAACACAACAAAAAGCAACTCTGTGAAATCAAGGAATCTTTAGAGTCCAACCAGTTCTGGGAGAAATGGAACAACCTAAACAAAACCCAGCAGGATGAATTGGCGATTCAAGATGGAAATACTTGGATTAATCACTTTAGTGAATTATACAGTAATATTACAAAAAATGATGATCAGTACAAGATACTCACAAAATGGAAAACTCTGGAGTCGGTGATAAAAAACAACCAAAACCCTCTAGATTACCCTGTAACAGAACAAGAATTAACAGAAGTCATCCAGTCCCTGAAAGGAAAAAAGGCTTGTGGTGTAGATGGAATCCTCAACGAAATGATCAAATACTCAGATCATAAAATCAGATTGGCTATACTAAACTAACTATACTAACTATTCAATACTATTCTATCAACTGGAACTTTACCAGACATATGGAACAAAGGTTTAATAACCCCAATTCATAAATCCGGAGATAAATATGACCCAAATAACTACAGAGGAATATGTGTATCCAGTAACCTGGGAAAAATATTCTGCAACATCATTAATAAACAACTTGTCAACTTTCTTGATGACCACAATATTCTGCATAAATCCCAAATTGTTTTTTTGCCAAATTGCCGCACAACGGACCATATATTTACACTCCAGACTCTAATTGATCAAGAATTAAACATTAAGAAAAGAAAGGTATATGCCTGTTTTGTTGACTTCCAAAAAGCCTTTGATTCCATCTGGCATGAGGGCCTCTTCTATAGACTACTTGAAAGTGGCATTGGAGGAAAAACATATGATTTGATTAAGAACATGTATACAAAAAGTGAATGTGCCATAAAGATTGGAAACAAACAAACAGCGTTCTCCTTCCAGGGCCGGGGAGTGAGGCAGGGATGCAATCTCAGTCCAATTCTCTTCAATCTATATATCAATGAATTAGCAAACCAATTAGAGAGTTCCACGGCACCTGGCCTCACCCTGAACAACACAGAGATCAGAGGTCTGCTGTATGCAGATGACTTAGTGTTGCTCTCACCTACTAAAGAAGGTTTGCAGCAGCACCTTAACCTCCTGCAAAGACCTGGGCCCTGACAGTAAGCACAGTAAAGACTAAGATAATGATCTTTCAGAAACAATACAGAAATCAGGTTACACACAATTTCTATTTAGACACCACTAAATTACAACACACAAAAAACTACACTTACCTTGGCCTCGACATTACATACACAGGGAACCTCAACATGGCTGTGAAAGATCTGAGGGACAAAGCAAGGAGAGCTTTCTATGCAATAAAAAGAAACATTAAAATCTATATTCCAATTGAAATCTGGCTAACAATTTTCCAATTTGTACTAGAACCAATAATTCTATATGGTAGTGAAATTTGGGGGCCAAAACTTAATAATGAATTTGACAAATGGGACAAAACAATCATAGAATCTTTCCATACCGAGTTCTTTAAGAGCATCCTACAGGTGCAGAGAAAAACACCAAATAACCTGTGCGGAGCAGAGCTCGGCCAATACCCCCTCTTACTAAAAATACAAAAAAGATAAATTAAATTTTACAATCACTTAAAATCAGTTAACCCCCAGACATATCATCACAAAGCCCTAACATACCAGGGGTCCGTTCTTCGTACGTCGCTAACTCACTTAGCTGGATTTGATTGTTGGCGATTTGGCATGATCTTGGATTGTTTGGTTCTTCAACGCTCATCCTGGACTTGCTGTCATAGCAACAGGTGCGCAATCTTAAACCTGCTCGGGAGCAGGCTTATTTCATGTTAACAGGATTAGATCTCGGCTTCATAAGCGGAGCTGATACGGGAAGTCCAGCGCAGCGCGATAGTGCACTTTCTGAGAGATATATTTTTTCTCGTGACTCGTGAGATTGTCGTTTTTTGTCGCTTTTAGGTTTAAAAAACAGTTTTAGTTTTTTTTTTGTGGCATTTCCAAGCCACGTAAGACCCAATGTTGTAAAGCAGTTTTTTTTTAGGCTATCATAATTTTTTATGAAGATCATACAATCATGACCATGCCGATTACAGATATGTCACTCAGGCTTCACTAACGTGATTGGTACCATAGACTGCCATCAAGGCCTCAATGAAGGGGATTATGTGAACAGAAAGGGGGATTATGTGAACAGAAAGGGGGTTCACAATGTAAATGTGAAGCCCAGTTACTATTGTGATTCTTAATATTCCAGATTAGTAATATTATATCAAATAAAAAAAAGGCAGTTGACTAACATCTTCCATATCACAAATGTGAAAGCAAAATGGCCAGGATATGTGCATGACTTAAGAATGTTCAGAGATTCACATTTATGCACATTATTTTAAAGTGGTAAGAAAAGTTCCACAATTAAATATCAAGCTCACTGTATTACATACACTTATGCTGATCCTAACAGAACTGCATTTTTTCATAGGTGATTATGACATGTTCCCGCCTGCAGACAGGTGTTTTATGACCCCATTCCCTGACCCAAACCAGTTACAATGCAGC
>CM040830.1:32500-42500 GCA_022828995.1 Vimba vimba | reverse complement strand
ATTGACAAAGATTCTGTGTGAGTCAGTGCTTTACATGTTTTCGATGACTGTTGATTGAGTTTGGATGTGTGTGTGTGTGTGTGTGTGTTTCAGCGGATGGCCTGTCTCAGTGTGTGTGTGACGGGAACCTCCTGTTGGGAGGTCATGTGACTGAAGACGCACTGGGAATCTGAAGACTGAAGAATCTTGTGCTGTCAGAAAACAAATAACTCACTCTTTATCATAAACATCTGTGTGTGTTTTTCTGGTATAAAAATAAAATAAAATCATAGAGTAAAACTGACAGATTTATTTCATTTTAGTATATGTAAGCTTTAGGGCCTGTCCTAAATTCATGTTATTGCTCTAGATATGATTCTAAATAAATAATCTTGTGGTACTATGTGTTCTGAACTTACACATGATTCTGTGTGAGCAGATTGTGTCAGTGTGTCTTTTCCAAACTATTTTATTAAAGTCTTTCTTCACTAGCCATAATTATCTGGCTGATATTTAGAATGCATTACAGTTAAGAATTAGTCAGAAAAGAGATATTTGTAATTATTAAATGCCAAGGATGATCATTTTAATAATGGCTCGTTTCCACTGACCGGTAAGGTACGCTATGGTACTTATGAGACCGTACCACTTTTTGGGTACCCTTCCGTTGGGGTTCCTAGCACAGTGGTACGGTACTAAAGGGTGGAGCTTGACTCACTGCAGAACGTTGATTGGTTGACAGAGAATCGTCATTGTGCGTGCTACAAGGGGAAAGACAACATAAGAAGCGCCATTTTTTTAATATACAGTTGGAATATAATACTACTGTTACAGTGTCACGAAATTTTAAGAGTTTTTCAGGCGAGAATGTAGTTGTTTAAAGCTCAAATCTGTCGTTTATTTATAAAGATTTATGAAAATTTGATCCAGGTTGTGAGATCTAGGCGATCACCGGGCGTTCTGCACTCATGTATCCCGCCTGGAAAAGCCTTTCCTCGGCTGGTCCTTCTGACGTTTGCCGCTGACTCTGATGTCTCTGTAGTGGTTAAACATGAGATATAATTCGTCTTGTGTATATCTAACGATCGATCTTTGGTCTTGTGAATCTATAATTTGTTCCCTGGCCAATCGTTTTGCCTGAGGGCTAAGTGAAATTTCATAACTTTATATTTAGGCTATTTAACTTTACCGTTGTAATGTTAGACTAGAGCGCTGACCTTGTATGTTTGACTGAATTGTTTGCTTGTATAGCTTCTTGTACTTTTTACTTATACTTTTATATTGGCTATTATTGATAAAACTGAAATTTATCAAAAAGAGACAGAGTTTAGTTTTGTCATTTTAAATTTTATTACAGTGAAGATGATCAGAGTACAAATGCACATATTACCTGAACTATATTAATAAGTCTTTTTTCAAATTTAAACGAAAAGAGGCAGGGTTGTGTTAAATATTTCGTTTTGTTATAAATAGGCTAACGTTACATGCAGTGAATATAATCAATATGAGTTGCCTGAACCACATTTGTGTGGCTGGCTATAATGTTTAATATTTCTTTAAATGAAAACAAAAAGAGGCAGTGTGGTGTTTTATAACATATTTCGTTTTATTGTTGCCTAAAATATACACACAGAGATAACCGGAGCAGTAGAACGAGCTGAGTGACGCTTTCAATAACGCACTGTTCCATTTGCAGAATTTCGCTTCGCGCGAAAATGACGTTGATCGCTTCTTTCCAGCATAGGCTACACCACGCCTATCAAGTAAGGAAACTGTTGGCAGTGGAAACGCTAGCCGATTCATGGTTTATCGACCCGAACCGCACCGTACTGTACTGTACCGTACCGTACCGCTCAGTGGAAACGAGCCATAAGATGTCTATACATTTTACAGAAATGCATATAAATGCTTTTGTTCTTTATATTTTTTGTTAACACATATTGTTTAATGTATTCAACTAAAAGAAAACCTTAAGATATAACGTCAGCTGATTCAAATTTTGTAGATACATTTTTTTTTCTGGACTTTCTCAAGAGTTTAGGGTCGGCGTTCTTTCTATGCAGCAAAAAACTGGCTTAGCTGAGCCTAAAGTTGTTTCATGCCTTGTCGAAAAAGAACTGAATAAAGTTTACCTTATCAGACCTTCAGTTCTCCTCTCTTTGAGTTAATTCTATCAGCATAGCCAAGAGCAGAATGCTTATCCTCTTTCCTGGATTAAAGCTTTTCTCAGTATTAAGCTCAAGTAGCGCCAACGGGAAAAAAAATGAATATAGCAGACTGTGCCAGTTATCGTACAGAACGTATACACTTGAGTCAGCATATGGCTATCGTGTTTATATTGTTTCACATGTTCATGTTAAGAAAAACAATATCCACATGCTCGAGTGAGAAAACGCGCTGGACTGACAGATGTTGTGTGCTAAACTTGAAGGAAGCAAGTTCCTAGGGCTATTGGCGTAAGTTCCTGGATTTTGGCGTGTTCACACCACAGGAACTAGGAACAATTTTAGTTCTAGGAACTCCGCCTTGTATTCTCAAAACTGTAAACACGTCTCACCCGAATCCCCAAACATCCTATTTTCAGGTCAAAATGAAGCTCTACACACAAAACCATTCACTCTTGCTGAAAAACCAAACTTTGCCCTCAGACAGGACACACAAGCCCTCAAAACACTACAACATAGTCTAACACACTGGTGCAATAAATTCAAAACAACATTTCCAAAACTGGTAATTTAGGTTGCTTGTGGTTCCCCCCCCTCACAAGCCTTTTCACATGATGAACACTAAAGACACAACCAATGGATACATTGGCACATTTTTATTCATTCATGTACTACACAGTACAACACACACACACAAAAAAAAACAAAAAACAAAAAAAACAATTCCTGTTTTTTTTTTTTTTTTACTCTCTCATCTAAATATTTTTTTATATTTACTTAAGATGTGTGTGACCATCATATGACAGTAAAACAGCACACATCACTCCACCTGCCCTTATGAGACCCACCATCTCTCCACCTGCCCTTATGAGACCCTCCATCACTCCACCTGCCCTTATGAGACCCTCCATCACTCCACCTGCCCTTATGAGACCCTCCATCACTCCACCTGCCCTTATGATACCCTCCATCACTCCACCTGCTCTTATGAGACCCTCCATCACTCCACCTGCCCTTATGATACCCTCCATCACTCCACCTGCTCTTATGAGACCCTCCATCACTCCACCTGCCCTTATGAGACCCTCCATCTCTCCACCTGCCCTTATGATACCCTCCATCACTCCACCTGCTCTTATGAGACCCTCCATCACTCCACCTGCCCTTATGAGACCCTCCATCTCTCCACCTGCCCTTACGAGACCCTGACTCACCGCACCTGCTCTTATGAGACCCTCCATCACTCCACCTGCTCTTATGAGACCCTCCATCACTCCACCTGCCCTTATGAGACCCTCCATCTCTCCACCTGCCCTTATGATACCCTCCATCACTCCACCTGTTCTTATGAGACCCTCCATCACTCCACCTGCCCTTATGAGACCCTCCATCTCTCCACCTGCCCTTACGAGACCCTGACTCACCGCACCTGCTCTTATGAGACCCTCCATCACTCCACCTGCCCTTATGAGACCCTCCATCACTCCACCTGCCCTTATGAGACCCACCATCACTCCATCTGCTTTTACGAGACCCTCCATCACTCCACCTGCCCTTACGAGACCCTCCATCACTCCACCGGCCCTTACGAGACCCTCCATCACTCCACCTGCACTTTTGAGACCCTCCATCTCTCCACCTGCTCTTATGAGACCCTCCATCTCTCTCTCGTAAGGACAGGATGGACAGAATGGAGAATAAACCTTGGGAGAAACCAGGCTCAGTCGGGGGCCAGTTCTCCTATGGCCAACGAACGAACCGTGTATGATTATGATTCAGGCAGCATTACAGGTCAGAAGTCAGATTGGATCAGAACATTCAGAATATTTATCCAGTTCCCTCTGGTTGGTAGTTGCAGTTAAGCCGGTATGGAGACGAGTTTGTTGAGGATCAGTGCCAATGGCTGTCGTGTCGATGAGGCCTTCATAGGGCTGATGAGGCTGGCACTTCAGGGATGCGTTGTCGTCGTGTCCAGGCGCAGGTCCACCATCTGATCTGGATACGGCCCGGATCTGGCTGACTTCAGTAAACCTCGAAATAAACAGAAAGACTAACATTAGCGTAGATGCCATTCTTATTATGATGTAACGAGTACATCGGGTGTTATAGGAAGTGTCCCCGGTTCCGGCTGACCTAATCTATGCAGCCTAATAATTATTTAACTGAAAAAGAATAATGTTCTATATCAATGCCAGGTAAAAGAGATGCGTTTTTAGCCTAGATTTAAACTGACAGAGTGTGTCTGCTTCCCGGACAATGTTAGGAAGACTGTTCCAGAGTTTAGGTGCTAAATTGGAAAAGGATCTACCGCCAGCAGTCGATTTTGATATTCTAGGTATTTTCAACTGGCCAGAATTTTGAGATCGCAATAGACGTGAAGGACTATAATGCGTTAAGAGCTCGCTCAAGTACTGCGGAGCTAAACCATTTAGTGCTTTGTAAGTAATCAGCAATATTTAAAAATGTATATGATGTTCAATAGGGAGCCAGTGCAGTGTTAACAGAACAGGGCTAATATGGTCATACTTCCTGGTTCTGGTAAGAACTCGAGCTGCTGCGTTTTGGACCAGCTGTAGTTTGTTTATTAAGCGTGCAGGGCAACCACCCATAATAGCATTACAATAATCTAGCCTTGAGGTCATGAACGCATGAACTAATTGTTCCGCATTTGTCAATGAGAGCATGTGACGTAATTTAGATATATTTTTAAGATGGAAAAATGCGGGTTGACAGATACTAGACACGTTACTTTCAAGAGCACACCCAGGTTCCTAACCGACGACAAAGACTTAACAGAGCAGCCATCAAGTGTTAGACAGTATTCTAGATTATTACATGAGGACTTTTTTTGTCCAGTAATTAAAATCGTAGGAAACTACTAGTAATCCAAATTTTTATATCAGCTATGCATTCCGTTAATTTTGTGAATTGGTGCGTTTCCTCGGAGCGTGAAGAAATATAGAGCTGAGTATCATCAGCATAACAGTGAAAACTAATGCCATGCTTCCTAATGATCTCTCCCAAGTGTAACATGTACAGAGTGAAAAGTAAATGTGAGTGAATAAAATAAAATAAAAATAACTAAATAAAATATTTAATGTTTTCGTGCTATATTTCATAATTTATAAAGACACAAATAGGAACATTTCAAAACAGATACGTTTGGCTTGCATTAACTATACATTATGCAAAAACATGAGCTGATTTCTCCGCATTAAAGAACCACAGATGACATGTTTATACATGGTTTAAGAATGTAAAACATCCTTTATCAAATATATTAGTTAAAAGAATGTTCCAACCTATCTTTCATCCAAATCCTGACAGAAAAAGAAAACAACAAACAAGCAGCAGGTGAGAGTCTGGAGATGCAGGTAAACTCGTGTGTCATAACGTCAGCCAGACTCAGTGAAAACAGAAGATATGGAAATAAGATGAATTTCAGCATTTTAATCGAAATACCACAATAGGGCCTTTACACTCGTAATGACAAAATTAAATAACTAAACTATAAACCGTTGCCACAAATTTACCTGTTTTACAAAAAAATAACATTAACATATTGCTTTGGGATATAAAATAGCCAAATGATGAATGTACATTGTTGAATGTATGATGAATGTCCCAAAATGTCATATATAGAAAATATAATCTCCCTACATTTTTTCATTTTATATATTTATATAGAACAGATAATCAGCAAAATTTCAACTTCAACATAAAATGTAAAACATTTTGGTTAAAGCATGCTTTATGTTGGAAAATCAAACAAAAATTAGTCCGTTTGAGGACCCATCTGACAGCTTGCTTGAACCAGTTGAAAAACCAGAGCTGCTACTAAAATGGTCTTTTATATCTTTGCTGTGGTGCATCATGGGAGGTGGGAGAAACCAAACTGGGGGTTAAAGGTGATTTTTTTTTATTGAAGGATTTTTTTATTGAAAGACTTTGTAATGGTGAAATATGTTATTATATAATTTTTATTTTTTTATTAGGGTACGTTCAAAAAGCTTATAATACTGAGGTTTGTTCATTTGGTGAACTTAATTTCTGGTTGCTTGCATGTCTATCAGTGGTTGTGTCCATGAGCATAAATACCCACTAGCTGAACTTCTACAGTGTTGTCTGTCTGTGATGGAAGTTGTAGAGTAATGAAGCTACTAAAGGTAGGAATTATTGAGAGTGAGAAGTTGTTTTAATGTTGTTTATTTGGTTATCTTATGGCTTCATTAATGTCATTATAAATAAACTGTCAACAGCTTCAAGGTTTTCAGTCCTTTTAGTCTGGTATTAAAATAAAAATAAAATATAAGTGTAAAAACTAAACGAAAAATCTGTTCTATGGTATGGCATAGAATGATATTTAAGAATATACACCTTCAATTCTCTGATTGTAGTAATATGGTGCTGTATGTAATATTTGTAATAGGCTAAATTTAAGAGTTAGAGTACATGTTAAATTTCCTATGTGTTCTGTTCTTATAAACTTTCCTTTGCTACAAGTTTATGAAGATTAAAATTTATTGTACCACATAAATATTTGTTGCAGCTCTAGTAGCATAATTTAGGGTGTTAACAGTCTATTAACAGCTGGCCTATGCCAATGTTTTGCCATTCCTTAAGAGTTTCTTTTGTCTTTTGCAGCTTTCACACATATTTTGGGAAATGTATGTGTTTTATGTATTTGCCTCCCTTTTTTGTATACATGTTCAGTGTATTTCATATGCTGCTTTTCCCTTTTATTGTAAGTGTTATCTTGTTCCCTGCAAGTTATAAATGTGCCCTTACAGCATTAAAACTAGTGGTGAATTCTCAGCCTGTTGTGTGAATCCCTCCTTGTTTGTAGACCTAAATTGTGAAGGGTTGAGCAGCACAGGTTCATTTAAAGCGTCAGATAAGGTACTTAATTAAAGTCGCATTGAAGTAAAATTAAAATAGATATACATTTTTCCAGCACATTGCTTTTTGACATGTTTTACTCCTGTTTCACAAGCAGTAAATTATGCAGTCCCTTAAGTTTTTTTTCTTCTTCCCTGCACTTCACACACACCACTTTTTCTGTTTACAGCTGTCTGACTATTTCAGAGTTTAGATGCTGACTTTATCCCAGATGTATCAACTTTTCTTATGTCTGAATGAGACCAGAATTTGACCAGAGGACACAATGACACCAAAAAACAGGAGGGGAGATGAAGCAGGTTTCCTCAAATACTGGGAAATGTAGTTTTATAAAATAGTTTTGTGAAATGAAGTTTGTCCTGCTCTTGTCCTGTTCCTTGATCTCTCTTGTTACTGACAACTTAACTTAGGTAAGCCTTCATTATTTAGCTCCACTCATTTGCTCTTTGAACTCTGGAGAGCTTTCTTTGGTAAACATATTGAAAATTTGCTCCTGGTCTCCCTTTTTGCATACTGAGATCTTAATTGGGTTAAGCCATGTCTCGACAGTTTTGTTGGTGAAAATGGCCATTTTACAATGCAGCCTCTGATTCTACTCTGTTCCACTCCCCACAAAGTAAGGAGTACATTGAATAAAATGAATGTTAACAATCTGTTAAAATGTTTGTCTGCTTGTTTACCAAGGCTCTCCACATTACTGCTTTAAAAAAACAATAAATCCATCTATTTTGATGTTTCTGTTACTGTAGATGTATGCTCTTGTAATTTGGAAGTTTGCCTGTCCGATTTCTTTGTGTTCATCACGTTCTTTGCGTTCGTTCAACCTTGTAATACTTCCAAATCTTTGTTTCTGTTCCCTTCGTAGTGCTTGTATTTATGCCTTTGCATCCACTGAGAAGCTAAGCATGTTTCAGTGTTTACAAATGCTTTCTACATTTCAACTGTTGTGCTTGTTTTTTGTTGTTTTTTTACCTTTTTTTTTAGACAAGACTTTTTTTTCTTGTCTTGAATCGCTTCTGTTTTAGTTATTGTGGATGTGTGCTTTGTAATATGCTGTTAAATCTGTCTGCATGATTTGTGCCCCTTTTAATTTAAGGCTGTGTCTCTTATTTGTATTTATGCTCCCCTTTTTAATTTGTGCCGTCTAAGTTATGGTTTGTATTATGCTTTGAGTTTATGTATGCTTTTGGCAACATATTTTTGCCACCTGCCCCTTGTTGACTTGTTAATTTAGTCTATGTATATATACTTTTATTTCTTTGTCCATTTTTATAATTTAAATATGGATGTAGCAGCAGTTTTTCTTGGACCAGAAACGTTTGTTCTATTCTTTTATTTTTTATTTATAAGATGGTCGGTAAATTGAGTACATGCTGGATTTTTTTGAATATTCCAATCCAGCATAAAGCCTGTCATTGAGGCTCCCTCTCCCACCTCGTCTACCCGTGCCATGTAGTAATTTGGCCCTGTGTCTGCTTGCTCCTTTCAGGCCTCTGACTCATCCTTCATTAGCCACCTTTTGCAAATTGGATCAAACTTTGGTTTCCAGTTTCGCCAGCTCCGATTAGATGTTGATCCTGACTTCTGTGTCACAGACTTCCAATCCTATGG
Source organism: Vimba vimba (assembly GCA_022828995.1). NCBI lineage: Eukaryota > Metazoa > Chordata > Actinopteri > Cypriniformes > Leuciscidae > Vimba > Vimba vimba. The sequence goes on along the minus strand of CM040830.1, from coordinate 33,846 downwards.
CTAAGCCTGGTCCCTCCAACCCTTTGGCTCCACTGGGGTCTTCCTTCTGTCCGGCTCAACTCTCCTACGGTTCTGCCTCTGTTCTCCAGTGCAATGGTCTCTCCTTGGGTCTTCTGTTCTGAGTTGGTTGTCCAACTGGTTCTGCCTGGCCCATTTACCAAAGCTCCACCTATCCTTCTATCGACTCGGCCATGGCCCTGCATCCTGGTCATCCTGTTGGGGGTTACTTTGTGGCTCTTCCTGCCCTGTTCTCCTTAGCTGCACCTTCCATTATCTCCTACATGGTGGTTCCCTCTGTGAGCCCCCTCTGTTATTTCTTTTCTTTTCTTTTTTTTTTTTTAGTAATGTCACACTCATGATATTGATTTGACAACATTTGTTTTTGTATGTATGGCTTGGCCACTTGTACCTTTTAAGCCTTGTTTCTTTCTCGCCCCCCCCCCCCCCCCCCTTTAATGCTTATTTTGTATTATGACCCTTTTTGTCTGATTGTCCCTTTGCAATGAAAGTAAGATGCCTTTAATAATTGAATGCCTTTGTTTAGCCCTTTTGTATTTTAAACCTTTCACGATATTGTATGCCTTCTATTGTAAAGCTTTGTATGACGGTATGAAAACTAGTTTTTTTTTTGTCAATCTATTGTGTCCATGGCAACCTATTGTGTCCACCTGCCCTTATTCACTCACTCATCCAGTCTCTGTATATATACTTTTAATTCCTTGTCCATTTTTAAAGTTAGTAGTTCTATTCCTGCGTGTTAATCTCCTAAGTGTTTATTATTTTGATTTATTCACAAAGTTTTACTGTTACAACTAGATCCTGTTCAAACTCATCCTTGCTCCAACCATCATGACAGAAGAGTGGAACTTCAAACATGGATGGATGTAGCAGCAGTTTTTCTTGAACCAAAACTATTGTTAGGGTTAGGGTTAGGGTATTCCCCCTTTGCACCTTGGTTAGGGTTAGGGTTAGGGTTAGGGTTAGGGTTAGGGTTAGGGTTAGGGTTAGGGTTAGGGTTAGGGTTAGGGTTAGGGTTAGGGTTAGGGTTAGGGTTAGGGTTAGGGTTAGGTAGGGAGGTAAAAACGACTTTCACCCTCATTAGTAACCACCCTCATTTGCATAAAGGGCATCTGATTGGCCGAATCTTAACTGTCCATATATCTGCAACGGTGTGTTTTATCTGTACGAAACTTGGTTTATATAGTAATTGATGTATGGCTAGTCGACTGGTGGTGGTTTGGTGCGCCTCTAGCGCCACCAGGTGTGTAGACACGGTACTGCACTTTATTTTTTAGATTTGTTTTTTTTTAACAGGGGTCTATTTTATAAATTGCTGTTGTATCTAG
>CM040830.1:0-27500 GCA_022828995.1 Vimba vimba | reverse complement strand
AAAAACGACTTTCACCCTCATTAGTAACCACCCTCATTTGCATAAAGGGCATCTGATTGGCCGAATCTTAACTGTCCATATATCTGCAACGGTGTGTTTTATCTGTACGAAACTTGGTTTATATAGTAATTGATGTATGGCTAGTCGACTGGTGGTGGTTTGGTGCGCCTCTAGCGCCACCAGGTGTGTAGACACGGTACTGCACTTTATTTTTTAGATTTGTTTTTTTTTAACAGGGGTCTATTTTATAAATTGCTGTTGTATCTAGGGTTATTTTATATAGGGGTGGTCTATCCTGGTATATTTTGGGTAGGGTTTGTTTAGGTCCCGCCAGTGGTCAGTGTTTTTTGGTTTTGTTTTCTGTTTTTTTGTGCAGGTGGTGGGTAGGGTTAGCTGGTTAGGTGAGGTAGCGTGCCAGGCCTTTGGCCTTTGACCCTGCATCCATGCAGACGCCCTGACGCAAACTGAACTTGAGTTTTCCCCCAGCTGTTCACCTGTCAATGCAAAATGGTTGCATTTGCCGTGCATATCAGCACGAGTGCTGAAACAGCACCAATGCTGACAGGTAAGTGTCTATTTCTATAGATAGATTGATGGATGGAGTGATGGATGGATGGATGGATGGATGGATGGATGGATGGATGGATGGATGGATAGATAGGTACATGAGTTTAAACAACTTTTTGTTAAAAAAAATGTTTTTGTTAAAAAAAATGTTTTTGTTTGAAAAAGTGAATGTTTTTTAGGCCTGTGTTACATTGATGGATGGAGTGATGGAGTGATGGATGGATGGATGGATAGATAGATGAATAGATGAATATATAGATACATGAGTTTAAACCACTTTTTGTTAAAAAAAATATGTTTTTGTTTGAAAAAGTGAATGTTTTTAGGCCTGTGTTATACATGGATGGATGGAGTGATGGAGTGATGGATGGATGGATGGATGGATGGATGGATAGATAAATAGATAGATAGATGAATAGATGAATATATAGATACATGAGTTTAAACCACTTTTTGTTAAAAAAAAAAAGTTTTTGTTTGAAAAAGTGAATGTTTTTAGGCCTGTGTTATACATGGATGGATGGAGTGATGGAGTGATGGAGTGATGGAGTGATGGATGGATGGATGGATAGATAGATGGATAGATGGATAGATGGATAGATGAGTTTGATCGACTGTTTGTTCATATTTTTTTATTGTTTTGTGTTAAATATTGAAAGTAGTCTTTGGCCTAATGGTTAGTTTGGGTTTAGGGTTAGTTTGGGGCTATGGTTAGGTTAGGGTTAAAATGGCATATAGGTAGGGAGGTAAAAACGACTTTCACCCTCATTAGTAACCACCCTCATTTGCATAAAGGGCATCTGATTGGCCGAATCTTAACTGTCCATATATCTGCAACGGTGTGTTTTATCTGTACGAAACTTGGTTTATATAGTAATTGATGTATGGCTAGTCGACTGGTGGTGGTTTGGTGCGCCTCTAGCGCCACCAGGTGTGTAGACACGGTACTGCACTTTATTTTTTAGATTTGTTTTTTTTTAACAGGGGTCTATTTTATAAATTGCTGTTGTATCTAGGGTTATTTTATATAGGGGTGGTCTATCCTGGTATATTTTGGGTAGGGTTTGTTTAGGTCCCGCCAGTGGTCAGTGTTTTTTGGTTTTGTTTTCTGTTTTTTTGTGCAGGTGGTGGGTAGGGTTAGCTGGTTAGGTGAGGTAGCGTGCCAGGCCTTTGGCCTTTGACCCTGCATCCATGCAGACGCCCTGACGCAAACTGAACTTGAGTTTTCCCCCAGCTGTTCACCTGTCAATGCAAAATGGTTGCATTTGCCGTGCATATCAGCACGAGTGCTGAAACAGCACCAATGCTGACAGGTAAGTGTCTATTTCTATAGATAGATTGATGGATGGAGTGATGGATGGATGGATGGATGGATGGATGGATGGATGGATGGATGGATGGATAGATAGGTACATGAGTTTAAACAACTTTTTGTTAAAAAAAATGTTTTTGTTAAAAAAAATGTTTTTGTTTGAAAAAGTGAATGTTTTTTAGGCCTGTGTTACATTGATGGATGGAGTGATGGAGTGATGGATGGATGGATGGATAGATAGATGAATAGATGAATATATAGATACATGAGTTTAAACCACTTTTTGTTAAAAAAAATATGTTTTTGTTTGAAAAAGTGAATGTTTTTAGGCCTGTGTTATACATGGATGGATGGAGTGATGGAGTGATGGATGGATGGATGGATGGATGGATGGATGGATAGATAAATAGATAGATAGATGAATAGATGAATATATAGATACATGAGTTTAAACCACTTTTTGTTAAAAAAAAAAAGTTTTTGTTTGAAAAAGTGAATGTTTTTAGGCCTGTGTTATACATGGATGGATGGAGTGATGGAGTGATGGAGTGATGGAGTGATGGATGGATGGATGGATAGATAGATGGATAGATGGATAGATGGATAGATGAGTTTGATCGACTGTTTGTTCATATTTTTTTATTGTTTTGTGTTAAATATTGAAAGTAGTCTTTGGCCTAATGGTTAGTTTGGGTTTAGGGTTAGTTTGGGGCTATGGTTAGGTTAGGGTTAAAATGGCATATAGGTAGGGAGGTAAAAACGACTTTCACCCTCATTAGTAACCACCCTCATTTGCATAAAGGGCATCTGATTGGCCGAATCTTAACTGTCCATATATCTGCAACGGTGTGTTTTATCTGTACGAAACTTGGTTTATATAGTAATTGATGTATGGCTAGTCGACTGGTGGTGGTTTGGTGCGCCTCTAGCGCCACCAGGTGTGTAGACACGGTACTGCACTTTATTTTTTAGATTTGTTTTTTTTTAACAGGGGTCTATTTTATAAATTGCTGTTGTATCTAGGGTTATTTTATATAGGGGTGGTCTATCCTGGTATATTTTGGGTAGGGTTTGTTTAGGTCCCGCCAGTGGTCAGTGTTTTTTGGTTTTGTTTTCTGTTTTTTTGTGCAGGTGGTGGGTAGGGTTAGCTGGTTAGGTGAGGTAGCGTGCCAGGCCTTTGGCCTTTGACCCTGCATCCATGCAGACGCCCTGACGCAAACTGAACTTGAGTTTTCCCCCAGCTGTTCACCTGTCAATGCAAAATGGTTGCATTTGCCGTGCATATCAGCACGAGTGCTGAAACAGCACCAATGCTGACAGGTAAGTGTCTATTTCTATAGATAGATTGATGGATGGAGTGATGGATGGATGGATGGATGGATGGATGGATGGATGGATGGATGGATGGATAGATAGGTACATGAGTTTAAACAACTTTTTGTTAAAAAAAATGTTTTTGTTAAAAAAAATGTTTTTGTTTGAAAAAGTGAATGTTTTTTAGGCCTGTGTTACATTGATGGATGGAGTGATGGAGTGATGGATGGATGGATGGATAGATAGATGAATAGATGAATATATAGATACATGAGTTTAAACCACTTTTTGTTAAAAAAAATATGTTTTTGTTTGAAAAAGTGAATGTTTTTAGGCCTGTGTTATACATGGATGGATGGAGTGATGGAGTGATGGATGGATGGATGGATGGATGGATGGATGGATAGATAAATAGATAGATAGATGAATAGATGAATATATAGATACATGAGTTTAAACCACTTTTTGTTAAAAAAAAAAAGTTTTTGTTTGAAAAAGTGAATGTTTTTAGGCCTGTGTTATACATGGATGGATGGAGTGATGGAGTGATGGAGTGATGGAGTGATGGATGGATGGATGGATAGATAGATGGATAGATGGATAGATGGATAGATGAGTTTGATCGACTGTTTGTTCATATTTTTTTATTGTTTTGTGTTAAATATTGAAAGTAGTCTTTGGCCTAATGGTTAGTTTGGGTTTAGGGTTAGTTTGGGGCTATGGTTAGGTTAGGGTTAAAATGGCATATAGGTAGGGAGGTAAAAACGACTTTCACCCTCATTAGTAACCACCCTCATTTGCATAAAGGGCATCTGATTGGCCGAATCTTAACTGTCCATATATCTGCAACGGTGTGTTTTATCTGTACGAAACTTGGTTTATATAGTAATTGATGTATGGCTAGTCGACTGGTGGTGGTTTGGTGCGCCTCTAGCGCCACCAGGTGTGTAGACACGGTACTGCACTTTATTTTTTAGATTTGTTTTTTTTTAACAGGGGTCTATTTTATAAATTGCTGTTGTATCTAGGGTTATTTTATATAGGGGTGGTCTATCCTGGTATATTTTGGGTAGGGTTTGTTTAGGTCCCGCCAGTGGTCAGTGTTTTTTGGTTTTGTTTTCTGTTTTTTTGTGCAGGTGGTGGGTAGGGTTAGCTGGTTAGGTGAGGTAGCGTGCCAGGCCTTTGGCCTTTGACCCTGCATCCATGCAGACGCCCTGACGCAAACTGAACTTGAGTTTTCCCCCAGCTGTTCACCTGTCAATGCAAAATGGTTGCATTTGCCGTGCATATCAGCACGAGTGCTGAAACAGCACCAATGCTGACAGGTAAGTGTCTATTTCTATAGATAGATTGATGGATGGAGTGATGGATGGATGGATGGATGGATGGATGGATGGATGGATGGATGGATGGATAGATAGGTACATGAGTTTAAACAACTTTTTGTTAAAAAAAATGTTTTTGTTAAAAAAAATGTTTTTGTTTGAAAAAGTGAATGTTTTTTAGGCCTGTGTTACATTGATGGATGGAGTGATGGAGTGATGGATGGATGGATGGATAGATAGATGAATAGATGAATATATAGATACATGAGTTTAAACCACTTTTTGTTAAAAAAAATATGTTTTTGTTTGAAAAAGTGAATGTTTTTAGGCCTGTGTTATACATGGATGGATGGAGTGATGGAGTGATGGATGGATGGATGGATGGATGGATGGATGGATAGATAAATAGATAGATAGATGAATAGATGAATATATAGATACATGAGTTTAAACCACTTTTTGTTAAAAAAAAAAAGTTTTTGTTTGAAAAAGTGAATGTTTTTAGGCCTGTGTTATACATGGATGGATGGAGTGATGGAGTGATGGAGTGATGGAGTGATGGATGGATGGATGGATAGATAGATGGATAGATGGATAGATGGATAGATGAGTTTGATCGACTGTTTGTTCATATTTTTTTATTGTTTTGTGTTAAATATTGAAAGTAGTCTTTGGCCTAATGGTTAGTTTGGGTTTAGGGTTAGTTTGGGGCTATGGTTAGGTTAGGGTTAAAATGGCATATAGGTAGGGAGGTAAAAACGACTTTCACCCTCATTAGTAACCACCCTCATTTGCATAAAGGGCATCTGATTGGCCGAATCTTAACTGTCCATATATCTGCAACGGTGTGTTTTATCTGTACGAAACTTGGTTTATATAGTAATTGATGTATGGCTAGTCGACTGGTGGTGGTTTGGTGCGCCTCTAGCGCCACCAGGTGTGTAGACACGGTACTGCACTTTATTTTTTAGATTTGTTTTTTTTTAACAGGGGTCTATTTTATAAATTGCTGTTGTATCTAGGGTTATTTTATATAGGGGTGGTCTATCCTGGTATATTTTGGGTAGGGTTTGTTTAGGTCCCGCCAGTGGTCAGTGTTTTTTGGTTTTGTTTTCTGTTTTTTTGTGCAGGTGGTGGGTAGGGTTAGCTGGTTAGGTGAGGTAGCGTGCCAGGCCTTTGGCCTTTGACCCTGCATCCATGCAGACGCCCTGACGCAAACTGAACTTGAGTTTTCCCCCAGCTGTTCACCTGTCAATGCAAAATGGTTGCATTTGCCGTGCATATCAGCACGAGTGCTGAAACAGCACCAATGCTGACAGGTAAGTGTCTATTTCTATAGATAGATTGATGGATGGAGTGATGGATGGATGGATGGATGGATGGATGGATGGATGGATGGATGGATGGATGGATGGATAGATAGGTACATGAGTTTAAACAACTTTTTGTTAAAAAAAATGTTTTTGTTAAAAAAAATGTTTTTGTTTGAAAAAGTGAATGTTTTTTAGGCCTGTGTTACATTGATGGATGGAGTGATGGAGTGATGGATGGATGGATGGATAGATAGATGAATAGATGAATATATAGATACATGAGTTTAAACCACTTTTTGTTAAAAAAAATATGTTTTTGTTTGAAAAAGTGAATGTTTTTAGGCCTGTGTTATACATGGATGGATGGAGTGATGGAGTGATGGATGGATGGATGGATGGATGGATGGATAGATAAATAGATAGATAGATGAATAGATGAATATATAGATACATGAGTTTAAACCACTTTTTGTTAAAAAAAAAAAGTTTTTGTTTGAAAAAGTGAATGTTTTTAGGCCTGTGTTATACATGGATGGATGGAGTGATGGAGTGATGGAGTGATGGAGTGATGGATGGATGGATGGATAGATAGATGGATAGATGGATAGATGGATAGATGAGTTTGATCGACTGTTTGTTCATATTTTTTTATTGTTTTGTGTTAAATATTGAAAGTAGTCTTTGGCCTAATGGTTAGTTTGGGTTTAGGGTTAGTTTGGGGCTATGGTTAGGTTAGGGTTAAAATGGCATATAGGTAGGGAGGTAAAAACGACTTTCACCCTCATTAGTAACCACCCTCATTTGCATAAAGGGCATCTGATTGGCCGAATCTTAACTGTCCATATATCTGCAACGGTGTGTTTTATCTGTACGAAACTTGGTTTATATAGTAATTGATGTATGGCTAGTCGACTGGTGGTGGTTTGGTGCGCCTCTAGCGCCACCAGGTGTGTAGACACGGTACTGCACTTTATTTTTTAGATTTGTTTTTTTTTAACAGGGGTCTATTTTATAAATTGCTGTTGTATCTAGGGTTATTTTATATAGGGGTGGTCTATCCTGGTATATTTTGGGTAGGGTTTGTTTAGGTCCCGCCAGTGGTCAGTGTTTTTTGGTTTTGTTTTCTGTTTTTTTGTGCAGGTGGTGGGTAGGGTTAGCTGGTTAGGTGAGGTAGCGTGCCAGGCCTTTGGCCTTTGACCCTGCATCCATGCAGACGCCCTGACGCAAACTGAACTTGAGTTTTCCCCCAGCTGTTCACCTGTCAATGCAAAATGGTTGCATTTGCCGTGCATATCAGCACGAGTGCTGAAACAGCACCAATGCTGACAGGTAAGTGTCTATTTCTATAGATAGATTGATGGATGGAGTGATGGATGGATGGATGGATGGATGGATGGATGGATGGATGGATGGATGGATGGATGGATAGATAGGTACATGAGTTTAAACAACTTTTTGTTAAAAAAAATGTTTTTGTTAAAAAAAATGTTTTTGTTTGAAAAAGTGAATGTTTTTTAGGCCTGTGTTACATTGATGGATGGAGTGATGGAGTGATGGATGGATGGATGGATAGATAGATGAATAGATGAATATATAGATACATGAGTTTAAACCACTTTTTGTTAAAAAAAATATGTTTTTGTTTGAAAAAGTGAATGTTTTTAGGCCTGTGTTATACATGGATGGATGGAGTGATGGAGTGATGGATGGATGGATGGATGGATGGATGGATGGATAGATAAATAGATAGATAGATGAATAGATGAATATATAGATACATGAGTTTAAACCACTTTTTGTTAAAAAAAAAAAGTTTTTGTTTGAAAAAGTGAATGTTTTTAGGCCTGTGTTATACATGGATGGATGGAGTGATGGAGTGATGGAGTGATGGAGTGATGGATGGATGGATGGATAGATAGATGGATAGATGGATAGATGGATAGATGAGTTTGATCGACTGTTTGTTCATATTTTTTTATTGTTTTGTGTTAAATATTGAAAGTAGTCTTTGGCCTAATGGTTAGTTTGGGTTTAGGGTTAGTTTGGGGCTATGGTTAGGTTAGGGTTAAAATGGCATATAGGTAGGGAGGTAAAAACGACTTTCACCCTCATTAGTAACCACCCTCATTTGCATAAAGGGCATCTGATTGGCCGAATCTTAACTGTCCATATATCTGCAACGGTGTGTTTTATCTGTACGAAACTTGGTTTATATAGTAATTGATGTATGGCTAGTCGACTGGTGGTGGTTTGGTGCGCCTCTAGCGCCACCAGGTGTGTAGACACGGTACTGCACTTTATTTTTTAGATTTGTTTTTTTTTAACAGGGGTCTATTTTATAAATTGCTGTTGTATCTAGGGTTATTTTATATAGGGGTGGTCTATCCTGGTATATTTTGGGTAGGGTTTGTGTATATTTTGGGTAGGGTTTGTTTAGGTCCCGCCAGTGGTCAGTGTTTTTTGGTTTTGTTTTCTGTTTTTTTGTGCAGGTGGTGGGTAGGGTTAGCTGGTTAGGTGAGGTAGCGTGCCAGGCCTTTGGCCTTTGACCCTGCATCCATGCAGACGCCCTGACGCAAACTGAACTTGAGTTTTCCCCCAGCTGTTCACCTGTCAATGCAAAATGGTTGCATTTGCCGTGCATATCAGCACGAGTGCTGAAACAGCACCAATGCTGACAGGTAAGTGTCTATTTCTATAGATAGATTGATGGATGGAGGATGGATGGATGGATGGATGGATGGATGGATGGATGGATGGATGGATGGATGGATGGATAGATAGGTACATGAGTTTAAACAACTTTTTGTTAAAAAAAATGTTTTTGTTAAAAAAAATGTTTTTGTTTGAAAAAGTGAATGTTTTTTAGGCCTGTGTTACATTGATGGATGGAGTGATGGAGTGATGGATGGATGGATGGATAGATAGATGAATAGATGAATATATAGATACATGAGTTTAAACCACTTTTTGTTAAAAAAAATATGTTTTTGTTTGAAAAAGTGAATGTTTTTAGGCCTGTGTTATACATGGATGGATGGAGTGATGGAGTGATGGATGGATGGATGGATGGATGGATGGATAGATAAATAGATAGATAGATGAATAGATGAATATATAGATACATGAGTTTAAACCACTTTTTGTTAAAAAAAAAAAGTTTTTGTTTGAAAAAGTGAATGTTTTTAGGCCTGTGTTATACATGGATGGATGGAGTGATGGAGTGATGGAGTGATGGAGTGATGGATGGATGGATGGATAGATAGATGGATAGATGGATAGATGGATAGATGAGTTTGATCGACTGTTTGTTCATATTTTTTTATTGTTTTGTGTTAAATATTGAAAGTAGTCTTTGGCCTAATGGTTAGTTTGGGTTTAGGGTTAGTTTGGGGCTATGGTTAGGTTAGGGTTAAAATGGCATATAGGTAGGGAGGTAAAAACGACTTTCACCCTCATTAGTAACCACCCTCATTTGCATAAAGGGCATCTGATTGGCCGAATCTTAACTGTCCATATATCTGCAACGGTGTGTTTTATCTGTACGAAACTTGGTTTATATAGTAATTGATGTATGGCTAGTCGACTGGTGGTGGTTTGGTGCGCCTCTAGCGCCACCAGGTGTGTAGACACGGTACTGCACTTTATTTTTTAGATTTGTTTTTTTTTAACAGGGGTCTATTTTATAAATTGCTGTTGTATCTAGGGTTATTTTATATAGGGGTGGTCTATCCTGGTATATTTTGGGTAGGGTTTGTTTAGGTCCCGCCAGTGGTCAGTGTTTTTTGGTTTTGTTTTCTGTTTTTTTGTGCAGGTGGTGGGTAGGGTTAGCTGGTTAGGTGAGGTAGCGTGCCAGGCCTTTGGCCTTTGACCCTGCATCCATGCAGACGCCCTGACGCAAACTGAACTTGAGTTTTCCCCCAGCTGTTCACCTGTCAATGCAAAATGGTTGCATTTGCCGTGCATATCAGCACGAGTGCTGAAACAGCACCAATGCTGACAGGTAAGTGTCTATTTCTATAGATAGATTGATGGATGGAGTGATGGATGGATGGATGGATGGATGGATGGATGGATGGATGGATGGATGGATGGATGGATAGATAGGTACATGAGTTTAAACAACTTTTTGTTAAAAAAAATGTTTTTGTTAAAAAAAATGTTTTTGTTTGAAAAAGTGAATGTTTTTTAGGCCTGTGTTACATTGATGGATGGAGTGATGGAGTGATGGATGGATGGATGGATAGATAGATGAATAGATGAATATATAGATACATGAGTTTAAACCACTTTTTGTTAAAAAAAATATGTTTTTGTTTGAAAAAGTGAATGTTTTTAGGCCTGTGTTATACATGGATGGATGGAGTGATGGAGTGATGGATGGATGGATGGATGGATGGATGGATAGATAAATAGATAGATAGATGAATAGATGAATATATAGATACATGAGTTTAAACCACTTTTTGTTAAAAAAAAAAAGTTTTTGTTTGAAAAAGTGAATGTTTTTAGGCCTGTGTTATACATGGATGGATGGAGTGATGGAGTGATGGAGTGATGGAGTGATGGATGGATGGATGGATAGATAGATGGATAGATGGATAGATGGATAGATGAGTTTGATCGACTGTTTGTTCATATTTTTTTATTGTTTTGTGTTAAATATTGAAAGTAGTCTTTGGCCTAATGGTTAGTTTGGGTTTAGGGTTAGTTTGGGGCTATGGTTAGGTTAGGGTTAAAATGGCATATAGGTAGGGAGGTAAAAACGACTTTCACCCTCATTAGTAACCACCCTCATTTGCATAAAGGGCATCTGATTGGCCGAATCTTAACTGTCCATATATCTGCAACGGTGTGTTTTATCTGTACGAAACTTGGTTTATATAGTAATTGATGTATGGCTAGTCGACTGGTGGTGGTTTGGTGCGCCTCTAGCGCCACCAGGTGTGTAGACACGGTACTGCACTTTATTTTTTAGATTTGTTTTTTTTTAACAGGGGTCTATTTTATAAATTGCTGTTGTATCTAGGGTTATTTTATATAGGGGTGGTCTATCCTGGTATATTTTGGGTAGGGTTTGTTTAGGTCCCGCCAGTGGTCAGTGTTTTTTGGTTTTGTTTTCTGTTTTTTTGTGCAGGTGGTGGGTAGGGTTAGCTGGTTAGGTGAGGTAGCGTGCCAGGCCTTTGGCCTTTGACCCTGCATCCATGCAGACGCCCTGACGCAAACTGAACTTGAGTTTTCCCCCAGCTGTTCACCTGTCAATGCAAAATGGTTGCATTTGCCGTGCATATCAGCACGAGTGCTGAAACAGCACCAATGCTGACAGGTAAGTGTCTATTTCTATAGATAGATTGATGGATGGAGTGATGGATGGATGGATGGATGGATGGATGGATGGATGGATGGATGGATGGATGGATGATGATAGGTACATGAGTTTAAACAACTTTTTGTTAAAAAAAATGTTTTTGTTAAAAAAAATGTTTTTGTTTGAAAAAGTGAATGTTTTTTAGGCCTGTGTTACATTGATGGATGGAGTGATGGAGTGATGGATGGATGGATGGATAGATAGATGAATAGATGAATATATAGATACATGAGTTTAAACCACTTTTTGTTAAAAAAAATATGTTTTTGTTTGAAAAAGTGAATGTTTTTAGGCCTGTGTTATACATGGATGGATGGAGTGATGGAGTGATGGATGGATGGATGGATGGATGGATGGATAGATAAATAGATAGATAGATGAATAGATGAATATATAGATACATGAGTTTAAACCACTTTTTGTTAAAAAAAAAAAGTTTTTGTTTGAAAAAGTGAATGTTTTTAGGCCTGTGTTATACATGGATGGATGGAGTGATGGAGTGATGGAGTGATGGAGTGATGGATGGATGGATGGATAGATAGATGGATAGATGGATAGATGGATAGATGAGTTTGATCGACTGTTTGTTCATATTTTTTTATTGTTTTGTGTTAAATATTGAAAGTAGTCTTTGGCCTAATGGTTAGTTTGGGTTTAGGGTTAGTTTGGGGCTATGGTTAGGTTAGGGTTAAAATGGCATATAGGTAGGGAGGTAAAAACGACTTTCACCCTCATTAGTAACCACCCTCATTTGCATAAAGGGCATCTGATTGGCCGAATCTTAACTGTCCATATATCTGCAACGGTGTGTTTTATCTGTACGAAACTTGGTTTATATAGTAATTGATGTATGGCTAGTCGACTGGTGGTGGTTTGGTGCGCCTCTAGCGCCACCAGGTGTGTAGACACGGTACTGCACTTTATTTTTTAGATTTGTTTTTTTTTAACAGGGGTCTATTTTATAAATTGCTGTTGTATCTAGGGTTATTTTATATAGGGGTGGTCTATCCTGGTATATTTTGGGTAGGGTTTGTTTAGGTCCCGCCAGTGGTCAGTGTTTTTTGGTTTTGTTTTCTGTTTTTTTGTGCAGGTGGTGGGTAGGGTTAGCTGGTTAGGTGAGGTAGCGTGCCAGGCCTTTGGCCTTTGACCCTGCATCCATGCAGACGCCCTGACGCAAACTGAACTTGAGTTTTCCCCCAGCTGTTCACCTGTCAATGCAAAATGGTTGCATTTGCCGTGCATATCAGCACGAGTGCTGAAACAGCACCAATGCTGACAGGTAAGTGTCTATTTCTATAGATAGATTGATGGATGGAGTGATGGATGGATGGATGGATGGATGGATGGATGGATGGATGGATGGATGGATGGATGGATAGGTACATGAGTTTAAACAACTTTTTGTTAAAAAAAATGTTTTTGTTAAAAAAAATGTTTTTGTTTGAAAAAGTGAATGTTTTTTAGGCCTGTGTTACATTGATGGATGGAGTGATGGAGTGATGGATGGATGGATGGATAGATAGATGAATAGATGAATATATAGATACATGAGTTTAAACCACTTTTTGTTAAAAAAAATATGTTTTTGTTTGAAAAAGTGAATGTTTTTAGGCCTGTGTTATACATGGATGGATGGAGTGATGGATGATGGATGGATGGATGGATGGATGGATGGATGGATAGATAAATAGATAGATAGATGAATAGATGAATATATAGATACATGAGTTTAAACCACTTTTTGTTAAAAAAAAAAAGTTTTTGTTTGAAAAAGTGAATGTTTTTAGGCCTGTGTTATACATGGATGGATGGAGTGATGGAGTGATGGAGTGATGGAGTGATGGATGGATGGATGGATAGATAGATGGATAGATGGATAGATGGATAGATGAGTTTGATCGACTGTTTGTTCATATTTTTTTATTGTTTTGTGTTAAATATTGAAAGTAGTCTTTGGCCTAATGGTTAGTTTGGGTTTAGGGTTAGTTTGGGGCTATGGTTAGGTTAGGGTTAAAATGGCATATAGGTAGGGAGGTAAAAACGACTTTCACCCTCATTGTAGGGAGGTAAAAACGACTTTCACCCTCATTAGTAACCACCCTCATTTGCATAAAGGGCATCTGATTGGCCGAATCTTAACTGTCCATATATCTGCAACGGTGTGTTTTATCTGTACGAAACTTGGTTTATATAGTAATTGATGTATGGCTAGTCGACTGGTGGTGGTTTGGTGCGCCTCTAGCGCCACCAGGTGTGTAGACACGGTACTGCACTTTATTTTTTAGATTTGTTTTTTTTTAACAGGGGTCTATTTTATAAATTGCTGTTGTATCTAGGGTTATTTTATATAGGGGTGGTCTATCCTGGTATATTTTGGGTAGGGTTTGTTTAGGTCCCGCCAGTGGTCAGTGTTTTTTGGTTTTGTTTTCTGTTTTTTTGTGCAGGTGGTGGGTAGGGTTAGCTGGTTAGGTGAGGTAGCGTGCCAGGCCTTTGGCCTTTGACCCTGCATCCATGCAGACGCCCTGACGCAAACTGAACTTGAGTTTTCCCCCAGCTGTTCACCTGTCAATGCAAAATGGTTGCATTTGCCGTGCATATCAGCACGAGTGCTGAAACAGCACCAATGCTGACAGGTAAGTGTCTATTTCTATAGATAGATTGATGGATGGATGATGGATGGATGGATGGATGGATGGATGGATGGATGGATGGATGGATGGATGGATGGATAGATAGGTACATGAGTTTAAACAACTTTTTGTTAAAAAAAATGTTTTTGTTAAAAAAAATGTTTTTGTTTGAAAAAGTGAATGTTTTTTAGGCCTGTGTTACATTGATGGATGGAGTGATGGAGTGATGGATGGATGGATGGATAGATAGATGAATAGATGAATATATAGATACATGAGTTTAAACCACTTTTTGTTAAAAAAAATATGTTTTTGTTTGAAAAAGTGAATGTTTTTAGGCCTGTGTTATACATGGATGGATGGAGTGATGGAGTGATGGATGGATGGATGGATGGATGGATGGATAGATAAATAGATAGATAGATGAATAGATGAATATATAGATACATGAGTTTAAACCACTTTTTGTTAAAAAAAAAAAGTTTTTGTTTGAAAAAGTGAATGTTTTTAGGCCTGTGTTATACATGGATGGATGGAGTGATGGAGTGATGGAGTGATGGAGTGATGGATGGATGGATGGATAGATAGATGGATAGATGGATAGATGGATAGATGAGTTTGATCGACTGTTTGTTCATATTTTTTTATTGTTTTGTGTTAAATATTGAAAGTAGTCTTTGGCCTAATGGTTAGTTTGGGTTTAGGGTTAGTTTGGGGCTATGGTTAGGTTAGGGTTAAAATGGCATATAGGTAGGGAGGTAAAAACGACTTTCACCCTCATTAGTAACCACCCTCATTTGCATAAAGGGCATCTGATTGGCCGAATCTTAACTGTCCATATATCTGCAACGGTGTGTTTTATCTGTACGAAACTTGGTTTATATAGTAATTGATGTATGGCTAGTCGACTGGTGGTGGTTTGGTGCGCCTCTAGCGCCACCAGGTGTGTAGACACGGTACTGCACTTTATTTTTTAGATTTGTTTTTTTTTAACAGGGGTCTATTTTATAAATTGCTGTTGTATCTAGGGTTATTTTATATAGGGGTGGTCTATCCTGGTATATTTTGGGTAGGGTTTGTTTAGGTCCCGCCAGTGGTCAGTGTTTTTTGGTTTTGTTTTCTGTTTTTTTGTGCAGGTGGTGGGTAGGGTTAGCTGGTTAGGTGAGGTAGCGTGCCAGGCCTTTGGCCTTTGACCCTGCATCCATGCAGACGCCCTGACGCAAACTGAACTTGAGTTTTCCCCCAGCTGTTCACCTGTCAATGCAAAATGGTTGCATTTGCCGTGCATATCAGCACGAGTGCTGAAACAGCACCAATGCTGACAGGTAAGTGTCTATTTCTATAGATAGATTGATGGATGGAGTGATGGATGGATGGATGGATGGATGGATGGATGGATGGATGGATGGATGGATGGATGGATAGATAGGTACATGAGTTTAAACAACTTTTTGTTAAAAAAAATGTTTTTGTTAAAAAAAATGTTTTTGTTTGAAAAAGTGAATGTTTTTTAGGCCTGTGTTACATTGATGGATGGAGTGATGGAGTGATGGATGGATGGATGGATAGATAGATGAATAGATGAATATATAGATACATGAGTTTAAACCACTTTTTGTTAAAAAAAATATGTTTTTGTTTGAAAAAGTGAATGTTTTTAGGCCTGTGTTATACATGGATGGATGGAGTGATGGAGTGATGGATGGATGGATGGATGGATGGATGGATGGATAGATAAATAGATAGATAGATGAATAGATGAATATATAGATACATGAGTTTAAACCACTTTTTGTTAAAAAAAAAAAGTTTTTGTTTGAAAAAGTGAATGTTTTTAGGCCTGTGTTATACATGGATGGATGGAGTGATGGAGTGATGGAGTGATGGAGTGATGGATGGATGGATGGATAGATAGATGGATAGATGGATAGATGGATAGATGAGTTTGATCGACTGTTTGTTCATATTTTTTTATTGTTTTGTGTTAAATATTGAAAGTAGTCTTTGGCCTAATGGTTAGTTTGGGTTTAGGGTTAGTTTGGGGCTATGGTTAGGTTAGGGTTAAAATGGCATATAGGTAGGGAGGTAAAAACGACTTTCACCCTCATTAGTAACCACCCTCATTTGCATAAAGGGCATCTGATTGGCCGAATCTTAACTGTCCATATATCTGCAACGGTGTGTTTTATCTGTACGAAACTTGGTTTATATAGTAATTGATGTATGGCTAGTCGACTGGTGGTGGTTTGGTGCGCCTCTAGCGCCACCAGGTGTGTAGACACGGTACTGCACTTTATTTTTTAGATTTGTTTTTTTTTAACAGGGGTCTATTTTATAAATTGCTGTTGTATCTAGGGTTATTTTATATAGGGGTGGTCTATCCTGGTATATTTTGGGTAGGGTTTGTTTAGGTCCCGCCAGTGGTCAGTGTTTTTTGGTTTTGTTTTCTGTTTTTTTGTGCAGGTGGTGGGTAGGGTTAGCTGGTTAGGTGAGGTAGCGTGCCAGGCCTTTGGCCTTTGACCCTGCATCCATGCAGACGCCCTGACGCAAACTGAACTTGAGTTTTCCCCCAGCTGTTCACCTGTCAATGCAAAATGGTTGCATTTGCCGTGCATATCAGCACGAGTGCTGAAACAGCACCAATGCTGACAGGTAAGTGTCTATTTCTATAGATAGATTGATGGATGGATGGATGGATGGATGGATGGATGGATGGATGGATGGATGGATGGATGGATGGATGGATAGATAGGTACATGAGTTTAAACAACTTTTTGTTAAAAAAAATGTTTTTGTTAAAAAAAATGTTTTTGTTTGAAAAAGTGAATGTTTTTTAGGCCTGTGTTACATTGATGGATGGAGTGATGGAGTGATGGATGGATGGATGGATAGATAGATGAATAGATGAATATATAGATACATGAGTTTAAACCACTTTTTGTTAAAAAAAATATGTTTTTGTTTGAAAAAGTGAATGTTTTTAGGCCTGTGTTATACATGGATGGATGGAGTGATGGAGTGATGGATGGATGGATGGATGGATGGATGGATGGATAGATAAATAGATAGATAGATGAATAGATGAATATATAGATACATGAGTTTAAACCACTTTTTGTTAAAAAAAAAAAGTTTTTGTTTGAAAAAGTGAATGTTTTTAGGCCTGTGTTATACATGGATGGATGGAGTGATGGAGTGATGGAGTGATGGAGTGATGGATGGATGGATGGATAGATAGATGGATAGATGGATAGATGGATAGATGAGTTTGATCGACTGTTTGTTCATATTTTTTTATTGTTTTGTGTTAAATATTGAAAGTAGTCTTTGGCCTAATGGTTAGTTTGGGTTTAGGGTTAGTTTGGGGCTATGGTTAGGTTAGGGTTAAAATGGCATATAGGTAGGGAGGTAAAAACGACTTTCACCCTCATTAGTAACCACCCTCATTTGCATAAAGGGCATCTGATTGGCCGAATCTTAACTGTCCATATATCTGCAACGGTGTGTTTTATCTGTACGAAACTTGGTTTATATAGTAATTGATGTATGGCTAGTCGACTGGTGGTGGTTTGGTGCGCCTCTAGCGCCACCAGGTGTGTAGACACGGTACTGCACTTTATTTTTTAGATTTGTTTTTTTTTAACAGGGGTCTATTTTATAAATTGCTGTTGTATCTAGGGTTATTTTATATAGGGGTGGTCTATCCTGGTATATTTTGGGTAGGGTTTGTTTAGGTCCCGCCAGTGGTCAGTGTTTTTTGGTTTTGTTTTCTGTTTTTTTGTGCAGGTGGTGGGTAGGGTTAGCTGGTTAGGTGAGGTAGCGTGCCAGGCCTTTGGCCTTTGACCCTGCATCCATGCAGACGCCCTGACGCAAACTGAACTTGAGTTTTCCCCCAGCTGTTCACCTGTCAATGCAAAATGGTTGCATTTGCCGTGCATATCAGCACGAGTGCTGAAACAGCACCAATGCTGACAGGTAAGTGTCTATTTCTATAGATAGATTGATGGATGGAGTGATGGATGGATGGATGGA
Source organism: Vimba vimba (assembly GCA_022828995.1). NCBI lineage: Eukaryota > Metazoa > Chordata > Actinopteri > Cypriniformes > Leuciscidae > Vimba > Vimba vimba. The sequence goes on along the minus strand of CM040830.1, from coordinate 9,642 downwards.
TGGATGGATGGATGGATGGATGGATGGATGGATGGATGGATAGATAGGTACATGAGTTTAAACAACTTTTTGTTAAAAAAAATGTTTTTGTTAAAAAAAATGTTTTTGTTTGAAAAAGTGAATGTTTTTTAGGCCTGTGTTACATTGATGGATGGAGTGATGGAGTGATGGATGGATGGATGGATAGATAGATGAATAGATGAATATATAGATACATGAGTTTAAACCACTTTTTGTTAAAAAAAATATGTTTTTGTTTGAAAAAGTGAATGTTTTTAGGCCTGTGTTATACATGGATGGATGGAGTGATGGAGTGATGGATGGATGGATGGATGGATGGATGGATGGATAGATAAATAGATAGATAGATGAATAGATGAATATATAGATACATGAGTTTAAACCACTTTTTGTTAAAAAAAAAAAGTTTTTGTTTGAAAAAGTGAATGTTTTTAGGCCTGTGTTATACATGGATGGATGGAGTGATGGAGTGATGGAGTGATGGAGTGATGGATGGATGGATGGATAGATAGATGGATAGATGGATAGATGGATAGATGAGTTTGATCGACTGTTTGTTCATATTTTTTTATTGTTTTGTGTTAAATATTGAAAGTAGTCTTTGGCCTAATGGTTAGTTTGGGTTTAGGGTTAGTTTGGGGCTATGGTTAGGTTAGGGTTAAAATGGCATATAGGTAGGGAGGTAAAAACGACTTTCACCCTCATTAGTAACCACCCTCATTTGCATAAAGGGCATCTGATTGGCCGAATCTTAACTGTCCATATATCTGCAACGGTGTGTTTTATCTGTACGAAACTTGGTTTATATAGTAATTGATGTATGGCTAGTCGACTGGTGGTGGTTTGGTGCGCCTCTAGCGCCACCAGGTGTGTAGACACGGTACTGCACTTTATTTTTTAGATTTGTTTTTTTTTAACAGGGGTCTATTTTATAAATTGCTGTTGTATCTAGGGTTATTTTATATAGGGGTGGTCTATCCTGGTATATTTTGGGTAGGGTTTGTTTAGGTCCCGCCAGTGGTCAGTGTTTTTTGGTTTTGTTTTCTGTTTTTTTGTGCAGGTGGTGGGTAGGGTTAGCTGGTTAGGTGAGGTAGCGTGCCAGGCCTTTGGCCTTTGACCCTGCATCCATGCAGACGCCCTGACGCAAACTGAACTTGAGTTTTCCCCCAGCTGTTCACCTGTCAATGCAAAATGGTTGCATTTGCCGTGCATATCAGCACGAGTGCTGAAACAGCACCAATGCTGACAGGTAAGTGTCTATTTCTATAGATAGATTGATGGATGGAGTGATGGATGGATGGATGGATGGATGGATGGATGGATGGATGGATGGATGGATGGATGGATAGATAGGTACATGAGTTTAAACAACTTTTTGTTAAAAAAAATGTTTTTGTTAAAAAAAATGTTTTTGTTTGAAAAAGTGAATGTTTTTTAGGCCTGTGTTACATTGATGGATGGAGTGATGGAGTGATGGATGGATGGATGGATAGATAGATGAATAGATGAATATATAGATACATGAGTTTAAACCACTTTTTGTTAAAAAAAATATGTTTTTGTTTGAAAAAGTGAATGTTTTTAGGCCTGTGTTATACATGGATGGATGGAGTGATGGAGTGATGGATGGATGGATGGATGGATGGATGGATGGATAGATAAATAGATAGATAGATGAATAGATGAATATATAGATACATGAGTTTAAACCACTTTTTGTTAAAAAAAAAAAGTTTTTGTTTGAAAAAGTGAATGTTTTTAGGCCTGTGTTATACATGGATGGATGGAGTGATGGAGTGATGGAGTGATGGAGTGATGGATGGATGGATGGATAGATAGATGGATAGTGATGGATGGATGGATGGATAGATAGATGGATAGATGGATAGATGGATAGATGAGTTTGATCGACTGTTTGTTCATATTTTTTTATTGTTTTGTGTTAAATATTGAAAGTAGTCTTTGGCCTAATGGTTAGTTTGGGTTTAGGGTTAGTTTGGGGCTATGGTTAGGTTAGGGTTAAAATGGCATATAGGTAGGGAGGTAAAAACGACTTTCACCCTCATTAGTAACCACCCTCATTTGCATAAAGGGCATCTGATTGGCCGAATCTTAACTGTCCATATATCTGCAACGGTGTGTTTTATCTGTACGAAACTTGGTTTATATAGTAATTGATGTATGGCTAGTCGACTGGTGGTGGTTTGGTGCGCCTCTAGCGCCACCAGGTGTGTAGACACGGTACTGCACTTTATTTTTTAGATTTGTTTTTTTTTAACAGGGGTCTATTTTATAAATTGCTGTTGTATCTAGGGTTATTTTATATAGGGGTGGTCTATCCTGGTATATTTTGGGTAGGGTTTGTTTAGGTCCCGCCAGTGGTCAGTGTTTTTTGGTTTTGTTTTCTGTTTTTTTGTGCAGGTGGTGGGTAGGGTTAGCTGGTTAGGTGAGGTAGCGTGCCAGGCCTTTGGCCTTTGACCCTGCATCCATGCAGACGCCCTGACGCAAACTGAACTTGAGTTTTCCCCCAGCTGTTCACCTGTCAATGCAAAATGGTTGCATTTGCCGTGCATATCAGCACGAGTGCTGAAACAGCACCAATGCTGACAGGTAAGTGTCTATTTCTATAGATAGATTGATGGATGGAGTGATGGATGGATGGATGGATGGATGGATGGATGGATGGATGGATGGATGGATAGATAGGTACATGAGTTTAAACAACTTTTTGTTAAAAAAAATGTTTTTGTTAAAAAAAATGTTTTTGTTTGAAAAAGTGAATGTTTTTTAGGCCTGTGTTACATTGATGGATGGAGTGATGGAGTGATGGATGGATGGATGGATAGATAGATGAATAGATGAATATATAGATACATGAGTTTAAACCACTTTTTGTTAAAAAAAATATGTTTTTGTTTGAAAAAGTGAATGTTTTTAGGCCTGTGTTATACATGGATGGATGGAGTGATGGAGTGATGGATGGATGGATGGATGGATGGATGGATAGATAAATAGATAGATAGATGAATAGATGAATATATAGATACATGAGTTTAAACCACTTTTTGTTAAAAAAAAAAAGTTTTTGTTTGAAAAAGTGAATGTTTTTAGGCCTGTGTTATACATGGATGGATGGAGTGATGGAGTGATGGAGTGATGGAGTGATGGATGGATGGATGGATAGATAGATGGATAGATGGATAGATGGATAGATGAGTTTGATCGACTGTTTGTTCATATTTTTTTATTGTTTTGTGTTAAATATTGAAAGTAGTCTTTGGCCTAATGGTTAGTTTGGGTTTAGGGTTAGTTTGGGGCTATGGTTAGGTTAGGGTTAAAATGGCATATAGGTAGGGAGGTAAAAACGACTTTCACCCTCATTAGTAACCACCCTCATTTGCATAAAGGGCATCTGATTGGCCGAATCTTAACTGTCCATATATCTGCAACGGTGTGTTTTATCTGTACGAAACTTGGTTTATATAGTAATTGATGTATGGCTAGTCGACTGGTGGTGGTTTGGTGCGCCTCTAGCGCCACCAGGTGTGTAGACACGGTACTGCACTTTATTTTTTAGATTTGTTTTTTTTTAACAGGGGTCTATTTTATAAATTGCTGTTGTATCTAGGGTTATTTTATATAGGGGTGGTCTATCCTGGTATATTTTGGGTAGGGTTTGTTTAGGTCCCGCCAGTGGTCAGTGTTTTTTGGTTTTGTTTTCTGTTTTTTTGTGCAGGTGGTGGGTAGGGTTAGCTGGTTAGGTGAGGTAGCGTGCCAGGCCTTTGGCCTTTGACCCTGCATCCATGCAGACGCCCTGACGCAAACTGAACTTGAGTTTTCCCCCAGCTGTTCACCTGTCAATGCAAAATGGTTGCATTTGCCGTGCATATCAGCACGAGTGCTGAAACAGCACCAATGCTGACAGGTAAGTGTCTATTTCTATAGATAGATTGATGGATGGAGTGATGGATGGATGGATGGATGGATGGATGGATGGATGGATGGATGGATGGATAGATAGGTACATGAGTTTAAACAACTTTTTGTTAAAAAAAATGTTTTTGTTAAAAAAAATGTTTTTGTTTGAAAAAGTGAATGTTTTTTAGGCCTGTGTTACATTGATGGATGGAGTGATGGAGTGATGGATGGATGGATGGATAGATAGATGAATAGATGAATATATAGATACATGAGTTTAAACCACTTTTTGTTAAAAAAAATATGTTTTTGTTTGAAAAAGTGAATGTTTTTAGGCCTGTGTTATACATGGATGGATGGAGTGATGGAGTGATGGATGGATGGATGGATGGATGGATGGATGGATAGATAAATAGATAGATAGATGAATAGATGAATATATAGATACATGAGTTTAAACCACTTTTTGTTAAAAAAAAAAAGTTTTTGTTTGAAAAAGTGAATGTTTTTAGGCCTGTGTTATACATGGATGGATGGAGTGATGGAGTGATGGAGTGATGGAGTGATGGATGGATGGATGGATAGATAGATGGATAGATGGATAGATGGATAGATGAGTTTGATCGACTGTTTGTTCATATTTTTTTATTGTTTTGTGTTAAATATTGAAAGTAGTCTTTGGCCTAATGGTTAGTTTGGGTTTAGGGTTAGTTTGGGGCTATGGTTAGGTTAGGGTTAAAATGGCATATAGGTAGGGAGGTAAAAACGACTTTCACCCTCATTAGTAACCACCCTCATTTGCATAAAGGGCATCTGATTGGCCGAATCTTAACTGTCCATATATCTGCAACGGTGTGTTTTATCTGTACGAAACTTGGTTTATATAGTAATTGATGTATGGCTAGTCGACTGGTGGTGGTTTGGTGCGCCTCTAGCGCCACCAGGTGTGTAGACACGGTACTGCACTTTATTTTTTAGATTTGTTTTTTTTTAACAGGGGTCTATTTTATAAATTGCTGTTGTATCTAGGGTTATTTTATATAGGGGTGGTCTATCCTGGTATATTTTGGGTAGGGTTTGTTTAGGTCCCGCCAGTGGTCAGTGTTTTTTGGTTTTGTTTTCTGTTTTTTTGTGCAGGTGGTGGGTAGGGTTAGCTGGTTAGGTGAGGTAGCGTGCCAGGCCTTTGGCCTTTGACCCTGCATCCATGCAGACGCCCTGACGCAAACTGAACTTGAGTTTTCCCCCAGCTGTTCACCTGTCAATGCAAAATGGTTGCATTTGCCGTGCATATCAGCACGAGTGCTGAAACAGCACCAATGCTGACAGGTAAGTGTCTATTTCTATAGATAGATTGATGGATGGAGTGATGGATGGATGGATGGATGGATGGATGGATGGATGGATGGATGGATGGATAGATAGGTACATGAGTTTAAACAACTTTTTGTTAAAAAAAATGTTTTTGTTAAAAAAAATGTTTTTGTTTGAAAAAGTGAATGTTTTTTAGGCCTGTGTTACATTGATGGATGGAGTGATGGAGTGATGGATGGATGGATGGATAGATAGATGAATAGATGAATATATAGATACATGAGTTTAAACCACTTTTTGTTAAAAAAAATATGTTTTTGTTTGAAAAAGTGAATGTTTTTAGGCCTGTGTTATACATGGATGGATGGAGTGATGGAGTGATGGATGGATGGATGGATGGATGGATGGATGGATAGATAAATAGATAGATAGATGAATAGATGAATATATAGATACATGAGTTTAAACCACTTTTTGTTAAAAAAAAAAAGTTTTTGTTTGAAAAAGTGAATGTTTTTAGGCCTGTGTTATACATGGATGGATGGAGTGATGGAGTGATGGAGTGATGGAGTGATGGATGGATGGATGGATAGATAGATGGATAGATGGATAGATGGATAGATGAGTTTGATCGACTGTTTGTTCATATTTTTTTATTGTTTTGTGTTAAATATTGAAAGTAGTCTTTGGCCTAATGGTTAGTTTGGGTTTAGGGTTAGTTTGGGGCTATGGTTAGGTTAGGGTTAAAATGGCATATAGGTAGGGAGGTAAAAACGACTTTCACCCTCATTAGTAACCACCCTCATTTGCATAAAGGGCATCTGATTGGCCGAATCTTAACTGTCCATATATCTGCAACGGTGTGTTTTATCTGTACGAAACTTGGTTTATATAGTAATTGATGTATGGCTAGTCGACTGGTGGTGGTTTGGTGCGCCTCTAGCGCCACCAGGTGTGTAGACACGGTACTGCACTTTATTTTTTAGATTTGTTTTTTTTTAACAGGGGTCTATTTTATAAATTGCTGTTGTATCTAGGGTTATTTTATATAGGGGTGGTCTATCCTGGTATATTTTGGGTAGGGTTTGTTTAGGTCCCGCCAGTGGTCAGTGTTTTTTGGTTTTGTTTTCTGTTTTTTTGTGCAGGTGGTGGGTAGGGTTAGCTGGTTAGGTGAGGTAGCGTGCCAGGCCTTTGGCCTTTGACCCTGCATCCATGCAGACGCCCTGACGCAAACTGAACTTGAGTTTTCCCCCAGCTGTTCACCTGTCAATGCAAAATGGTTGCATTTGCCGTGCATATCAGCACGAGTGCTGAAACAGCACCAATGCTGACAGGTAAGTGTCTATTTCTATAGATAGATTGATGGATGGAGTGATGGATGGATGGATGGATGGATGGATGGATGGATGGATGGATGGATGGATAGATAGGTACATGAGTTTAAACAACTTTTTGTTAAAAAAAATGTTTTTGTTAAAAAAAATGTTTTTGTTTGAAAAAGTGAATGTTTTTTAGGCCTGTGTTACATTGATGGATGGAGTGATGGAGTGATGGATGGATGGATGGATAGATAGATGAATAGATGAATATATAGATACATGAGTTTAAACCACTTTTTGTTAAAAAAAATATGTTTTTGTTTGAAAAAGTGAATGTTTTTAGGCCTGTGTTATACATGGATGGATGGAGTGATGGAGTGATGGATGGATGGATGGATGGATGGATGGATGGATAGATAAATAGATAGATAGATGAATAGATGAATATATAGATACATGAGTTTAAACCACTTTTTGTTAAAAAAAAAAAGTTTTTGTTTGAAAAAGTGAATGTTTTTAGGCCTGTGTTATACATGGATGGATGGAGTGATGGAGTGATGGAGTGATGGAGTGATGGATGGATGGATGGATAGATAGATGGATAGATGGATAGATGGATAGATGAGTTTGATCGACTGTTTGTTCATATTTTTTTATTGTTTTGTGTTAAATATTGAAAGTAGTCTTTGGCCTAATGGTTAGTTTGGGTTTAGGGTTAGTTTGGGGCTATGGTTAGGTTAGGGTTAAAATGGCATATAGGTAGGGAGGTAAAAACGACTTTCACCCTCATTAGTAACCACCCTCATTTGCATAAAGGGCATCTGATTGGCCGAATCTTAACTGTCCATATATCTGCAACGGTGTGTTTTATCTGTACGAAACTTGGTTTATATAGTAATTGATGTATGGCTAGTCGACTGGTGGTGGTTTGGTGCGCCTCTAGCGCCACCAGGTGTGTAGACACGGTACTGCACTTTATTTTTTAGATTTGTTTTTTTTTAACAGGGGTCTATTTTATAAATTGCTGTTGTATCTAGGGTTATTTTATATAGGGGTGGTCTATCCTGGTATATTTTGGGTAGGGTTTGTTTAGGTCCCGCCAGTGGTCAGTGTTTTTTGGTTTTGTTTTCTGTTTTTTTGTGCAGGTGGTGGGTAGGGTTAGCTGGTTAGGTGAGGTAGCGTGCCAGGCCTTTGGCCTTTGACCCTGCATCCATGCAGACGCCCTGACGCAAACTGAACTTGAGTTTTCCCCCAGCTGTTCACCTGTCAATGCAAAATGGTTGCATTTGCCGTGCATATCAGCACGAGTGCTGAAACAGCACCAATGCTGACAGGTAAGTGTCTATTTCTATAGATAGATTGATGGATGGAGTGATGGATGGATGGATGGATGGATGGATGGATGGATGGATGGATGGATGGATAGATAGGTACATGAGTTTAAACAACTTTTTGTTAAAAAAAATGTTTTTGTTAAAAAAAATGTTTTTGTTTGAAAAAGTGAATGTTTTTTAGGCCTGTGTTACATTGATGGATGGAGTGATGGAGTGATGGATGGATGGATGGATAGATAGATGAATAGATGAATATATAGATACATGAGTTTAAACCACTTTTTGTTAAAAAAAATATGTTTTTGTTTGAAAAAGTGAATGTTTTTAGGCCTGTGTTATACATGGATGGATGGAGTGATGGAGTGATGGATGGATGGATGGATGGATGGATGGATGGATAGATAAATAGATAGATAGATGAATAGATGAATATATAGATACATGAGTTTAAACCACTTTTTGTTAAAAAAAAAAAGTTTTTGTTTGAAAAAGTGAATGTTTTTAGGCCTGTGTTATACATGGATGGATGGAGTGATGGAGTGATGGAGTGATGGAGTGATGGATGGATGGATGGATAGATAGATGGATAGATGGATAGATGGATAGATGAGTTTGATCGACTGTTTGTTCATATTTTTTTATTGTTTTGTGTTAAATATTGAAAGTAGTCTTTGGCCTAATGGTTAGTTTGGGTTTAGGGTTAGTTTGGGGCTATGGTTAGGTTAGGGTTAAAATGGCATATAGGTAGGGAGGTAAAAACGACTTTCACCCTCATTAGTAACCACCCTCATTTGCATAAAGGGCATCTGATTGGCCGAATCTTAACTGTCCATATATCTGCAACGGTGTGTTTTATCTGTACGAAACTTGGTTTATATAGTAATTGATGTATGGCTAGTCGACTGGTGGTGGTTTGGTGCGCCTCTAGCGCCACCAGGTGTGTAGACACGGTACTGCACTTTATTTTTTAGATTTGTTTTTTTTTAACAGGGGTCTATTTTATAAATTGCTGTTGTATCTAGGGTTATTTTATATAGGGGTGGTCTATCCTGGTATATTTTGGGTAGGGTTTGTTTAGGTCCCGCCAGTGGTCAGTGTTTTTTGGTTTTGTTTTCTGTTTTTTTGTGCAGGTGGTGGGTAGGGTTAGCTGGTTAGGTGAGGTAGCGTGCCAGGCCTTTGGCCTTTGACCCTGCATCCATGCAGACGCCCTGACGCAAACTGAACTTGAGTTTTCCCCCAGCTGTTCACCTGTCAATGCAAAATGGTTGCATTTGCCGTGCATATCAGCACGAGTGCTGAAACAGCACCAATGCTGACAGGTAAGTGTCTATTTCTATAGATAGATTGATGGATGGAGTGATGGATGGATGGATGGATGGATGGATGGATGGATGGATGGATGGATGGATAGATAGGTACATGAGTTTAAACAACTTTTTGTTAAAAAAAATGTTTTTGTTAAAAAAAATGTTTTTGTTTGAAAAAGTGAATGTTTTTTAGGCCTGTGTTACATTGATGGATGGAGTGATGGAGTGATGGATGGATGGATGGATAGATAGATGAATAGATGAATATATAGATACATGAGTTTAAACCACTTTTTGTTAAAAAAAATATGTTTTTGTTTGAAAAAGTGAATGTTTTTAGGCCTGTGTTATACATGGATGGATGGAGTGATGGAGTGATGGATGGATGGATGGATGGATGGATGGATAGATAAATAGATAGATAGATGAATA